>OY747127.1:65617768-65757003 GCA_963556465.1 Berberis vulgaris | reverse complement strand
AACGTTCTACGAGTGAATCTCGCGAACTCTCGAAGTCGGATAACTAGAAAGAGCTATCACCCCAAAGGGATGACTAGAAAGAGCTACTTCTCTATAAGTAAATCTCAATATCAAAAAATTGACCCAATTACTGAGATAAGCCCAGCATTACCCTGACACAAATAAAGGGTGTCACCCCCTACTTACGAAAGGATAAGAATGGAAACTCTTTCCTACATTAGATAAAGATAGTGTGTTGCCTTCATCCAAGGCATAGGCCTTAAACAGAACCGAACTTGGATACTCCACCACCAAAGTTATTATAGTGGTGTTACAAACAACACTACCAACTACCTAACCTACCAACCTTATTAGGACATAGACAAAAGTCAGCTGAGTGTAGGTTATCAACCTTACTAGGTCTACCGTTTCCGCAAGAGCTTCGCGTTGAATCAGCGACAAGCAGTAGTTCGTAAGTCCCACCACTAGAGCGCAATCCTAAAGGTGAGACAGCCATCGACTTGCTGTTGCCAATGACTGCCTTCTTGTTCCGAGTTGTCTTTTTGGCGAGTCAAATATGAAAGATACGGCTCAGCTTCACTGAAAAGTCGTATCGCCCTATCGCCTACAGTAAGCACCCTTCTTCCGTTTTGAAGCAGTTTATTGGGCCAAACAAAAAGTTGTATCATGCAGGATCGCTCACCGATATCTTTTTTGGCTTCGCTTTATCCCGACTTTATTTTCGGGTCATTTCTTGGTGAACATGATCTGCCATAATCTCTTCGATCCCTTCATTTATGTGCAAGAATACAAAGAGATTTGGTAGGAAAGTGGAAGAGACTTTTTTGTATATGATAATCAAAGAGAGTGGGAAAGCTGCAGTAATTCTTTGGAAAAGCCCGGTTCTCTTTGTCTTCGAGCTTTCATTCCTCAATCCACTGATTCGTTCCTTCATATACCTCCCCACCAATAAATAGAGACAAATGGGAATAACCGAACCACGTCTATAATCAATTCAATTAAATTAAATAGACTAAAAAAACGTTACAAAGTCTTACCCAGGCCCTTGAATTTTTTGGATCTTCAAAAAAAATACTTTTTGTGAAAGAATAGAGTGAATGAGAAACGTAGCTTATTTTTTACCGCTGAAAAAAAAAGATAAAAAGATAGGCTTCAGAACTCACATAAGTACCGCCATTGATTGCTTAGTTTCATCCAGGTATAATAGCTCATGATCGCTTTAGGGTCCATGGGAATCCATTCCTAGTATCCAGCTGCTGCCAACCAAAAAAACTGGTTTCACAAACACAAGATAGCCCAACCACTCACCCGTATTTTATCTTTTGTTCAACCCTCAATATAAAGAGTTTTTATCTAAAAATGCATTTTAAATGCTCTTCAATTGATCAATCTATTTAGCAGATATAACACCTTAATTCCAGCACAAAAGAGCTAAATTCGAGGTTCGCTCTTTATCCGGGCCCGGTTAAACGCGTTATATATGCATTATATAGTTTACCGTGTGAGTGGTCCACCCACTGCTTCTCTCTCTGTCCCCATGGGCGAACCTACTAAGGGGCGAGGGGGAGCAACTGCCCCCCCCCCCCCCCCCCCCCCCCTCAACTTTTACAATATTTTTAATATAAATACTTTAGTCTTAAAAAAAATCAATTATGTAATGTAGAATACAATATGACAATTGTTTATACAAATGTTTAAACATGTCTTTGTTGGTGTAGTGGTTGGAGAATTTCATTTTTTAGTAAAAGACCCGAGTTTGATACTCTTTGAGTACATTTTTATTTTAATTTCAATGCAATTTTTTTTAGTAATTGCAAACATTAAAAAATGTTTAGTTTAATAAAAATTTATTCACATTAAAGAAATGAATTGTTTTTTTACAAGTGATATAAAACGTCCAACAAAAAATATTTAAATTAATATCTAAAATAATAACTATAGAATTCAATGAAAATATATACTATTAGCCAACTCGTACAAAATTTGAGCCTCATATAAACTATTTTTTTCTATGAAATTGTATTATGATCATATTAGGTTTCGAAAATTTCAAAATTTTTTTAGTTACACCTAGATACTTATCCTAATTATTTTGTGATATTAGTTATATATTCTAGTTATTATGTTCATTTGCTCCTTGCTAAGGTTATCGATAGTAACCTTATTTTGGCTTAAAATTGGACCACACTGTATCCAATTTGGTATATGCAATATATATTTTATAGTTGTATTTTTTTTATTAGTTACTAGCTCAAGTAGAAAAAAAATGGTTTTACCATTGATAACTACTATTATCAACTAATAAGTATTTTTCATTTTGCCCCCCCCCCAACTAAAATCTTGGGTCTGCCCCTGTCTGTCGCGTCATCGCTATCAAATCACTGATCAATTGCGGAGTCGTTATCACTAAAATGGGTATCTAATCGCTACAAGAGACTCGAATTCTAAATTGGTGTTCTCATCTCACTGCGAAGAATACATCGTATAAAAAAAAGTAATAAAACTACCTAGTGCACCACATATGGGTGTAGAGATCAAATGAGAATTCATTATCTACATTTGGCTTTGATGATCTCATGGAAAGTTATTGAGAGAGAGCAAGAGAGTATGGTTGGGTTTGCTTACTTGTGGGGAGTGATTATTGGGTTTGCATGTAGGGTTTTAACATCTTCTTCTTCTTTCCTGGATGGATTATTGAAGTAGGAGTCTTGATTTTTGTTTGCATTGTGGAATTGAGGCTTAATTTCACTTTTTCTTCTTCTTGCTTGCTTCCATTTTGTTGTTGATTTGTGTTGCTTGATTGCTCCATTAAAGTTCAAATAAGGCGAGTGTAACTATAATGTTTATTTTGAAGGACATTTATGATGAATCCATGACATATATTGCTATATTATGTTGAATTCTTTAATTGAATTGCTACAACATGACTTTGATTGTGTGCAATTGAACTCGAAGTTAGGGATTTTACTCATATGGAGTTATGAATACTTTGGTTGCTATTTTGGTTCCATTATGAATGAGTAATGGACTGAAATTTCTAAATTTATGACATGCATGATTGCAATTGAGTTGGATGTTATGGAATTGTATCAAGTTGGGGAAGATTGAGTAGAATTGTAATTTTAGAGGCATGCATCTTGTAAGTGGAGTAATTTAGATGATTATCATGTTTTATAAATCTGCATAGTTGAGGGATGAAGCACTAGATGAGTCTCCACCGTTAGAATGGAGTTGAGACTCTAATGTATTCGAGTTTTCCCCAATTTTATCTAGATTTTTGGACAACAGTTACATTGTTTTGTATTGGTGTTTTGGAAGATTTACACTTGTCGGTTTGACACAAATCTTATACTTTCAGTTGCATGTCTGAATGTAGGTGTGTTTAGGCTTTGGTAGAACATCATTTGAGCTTGTAATCAGGGTTTTAGAGCCTGATTTTATATGACACTATCGGACTAGTGTCCAGATTTCTTGACAGCAGTTGCACTATATTATATTGGTGTTTTGATAGACTTGCACTTTTCGGTTTGACACGATTCTTATACCATTAGTTGTGCGTCTGAAGTTAGATGTGTTTAGGCATTGGTAAAACACCATTTCAGCATGTAATCAGGGTTTTAGAGCCTGATTTGTATGACACTATTGGACTAGTGTCTAGATTTCTGGACAACAGTTGTATTGTTTTGTATTGGTGTTTTGGTGGACTTATGTTTGTCAATTTGACACAAATCTTATAACATTAGTCCCTTGTCTGAATGTAGATGTGTTTAGACTTTGGTAGAACGCCATTTGAGCTTGTGATCATGGTTTTAGAGCCAGATTTCTATGACACTGTTGGACTAGATTCTAGATTTAATGACCTGACTTTGCAAATTTGTAAGTGCAAGGTAGAATTTAATGTTGAAACCTATGCCATTAGTTGTGTTCGAGGTTTCTTATGAGTCTTGTTTGACTCCGTTTGAGTGAAAGTTTTGTGAGTTGTTGGCAATTGAGCGATTGTGTGTTAGGCTTTAGATTTCTATCAATTGACCTGATTTCACTTGCAAAATCGTATTGACTCAGAAAGAATTAGGAGATAAGCATATACCATTAGTTTTGTATTCGAGTGTAGTTTCCAGATTGTCCTGGCTTTCTCGCATACAAATTAAGGTTTGGATGTTACATGAGTTTTAGTATCGACATGACATGTTGTTCAGTTTGACCGTTGTAACATAAGTTTGTGTGTTATACCATAGCCGAGTCTTGAACCCATATGTTTGTTGGACTTGAGGGACATGATTGGCGTGATTTGGGTCATGTTGGTATCATAGTGTAGTCGTGGACTTATGAGGATTGTCTAGTTGATAGTTGGTACACATCTATTGTGTTAGGCTCTGTATAGACTCGTAGTGTGTGCATGCTTAGGTTAGTGTAAGTGTTTTTACACCGTTGTAATGCATGTTGTGCCGATGCTTTGGAGCTTGTTTGCATCGTGAGTTTGGTGGTGCTTTGAGTTAACTTGCACCGACGTACATTGTGGTAGCATTTTCTCGTGGATGTGATTCGCCAACGCCCAGACTTGGTTGCGTTGTTTTGTGTGTGGCCTTTGCATGTACTTGGCTCCAATGTGCCATGGACGCTATTGCATGTAGCATGTTCTCTGAGGTGCGGTGAGCTCCCGACATGTGTTTGCCACTAGAGAGTGTGGTAGGATGGGTACCAAAAGACGTGCTTTGAGACTACTCGCTTTCCCTCCTACCGCGTTTGAGTTTGAATTGATTTTTGTTAGGTTGGCCGTGTTAGGCCAGTCATTCGAGACTTTCGAGTTTGTATTCTAGCAAATGGTGCCTCACTGGGATACAAACAAGCCCAAAGTGGTATTGATGCATGTTGTGGGATGTGTCTGGGCGAGACACATTTGTAGGGTATGCAGAGATACCTACGATATAAGACACTTACATAGGGTTTTATTATGGCTTTTTCTTTGATTGTTACACTTATGAGGCCTTGCAAGTTTACGATACTTACTATGTCTTAATCACGTGAAATGACTAGCACTTCTTGTAACATTTATCATAGTTTTGAATGGTTACGGAACTAGATTTTTAAATTGTTTGGTGCATGAACTTAGAAACAAAATCCTTAGAGATACGGTGCAACTTAAAAATTTACAAACCCTTGTATAGGGACACTGCTTATTCATTTTACGAATCATGCATCTAGGATTTAAATTTGTATATATTGGTCTGGTTTCTATTATACAAGGGTTATCGAATACTTTTAATTTTGTTCAAATTTTATCGTAATTGGTTATTTTAGTTTTGTACATCGTTTCAAGAATGTGTTATATTATAATTTTGTGTTCGGTTATTGTGAGACCCTGAGTGGGCGGACCTGAGGTGAGGGTTGGAGCCCAACAGGCCCAAGATGCCCAACAGGCCCAATAGGCAGAGAGGGGTTGGACGAGCTACAAGGGGAATCATAGTCCCATATCGCCTGGGTAGGGGAGGAGGATGATCCTTATATGTGCGGGGTCAGCTCCCCATTGTATCGAGGCATTTTAAAGTCGTGAGGGCCGGATGGTAGCCCGAAGCGGACATTATCGGTACAGTGCGGGAGGGGGGTCGTCACAGTTTGGTATCAGAGCCTGACCCAACCAAAAGTATGCCACGTGGAAGTGGGCCCTTGGGCAACGTGGACATTGTGCCTGTGTGGCCAACAAGGATGTTGGGCCTTAAGGGGGGTGGATAGTGAGACCCTGAATGGTCGGACCTGAGGTGAGGGTGAGGGTGGAGGTGAGGGTTGAAGCCTAACAGGCCGAGAGGGGTAGGACGAGCTACAATGGGAATCATAGTCCCATATCGCCTGGGTAGGGCAGGAGGATGATCCTTATATATGCGGGGTCAGCTCCCCATTCTATCGAGGCCTTTTAAAGTCGTGAGGACTGGATTGTAGCCCAAAGCGGACAGTATCGGTACAGTGCGGGGGGGGGGGGGGTCGTCACAGTTTGGTATCAGAGCCTGGCCCAGCCGAAAGTATGCCACGTGGAGGTGGGCCCTCGGGCAACGTGGATGTTGTGCCTGTGTTGCCAATGAGGACGTTGGGCTTAAAAAAGGGTGGATTGTGAGACCCTGAGTGGGCGGACCTGAGGTGAGGTTTAGGGGGGAGGTGAGGGTTGGAGCCCAACAGGCCCAAGATGCCCAACATGCCGAGAGGGGTTGGACGAGCTACAAGGGGAATCATAGTCCAATATCGCCTGGGTAGGGGAGGAGGATGATCCTTATATGTGCGGGGTCAGCTCTCCATTGTATCGAGGCCTTTTAAAGTCGTGAGGGCCAGATGGTAGCCCGAAGCGGACAGTATCGGTACAGTGCGAGAGGGGGGTCGTCATAGTTTGGTATCAGAGCCTGACCCAGCCGAAAGTATGCACGTAGAGGTGGGCCCTCGGGCAACGTGGACGCTGTGCCTGTGTGGCCAATGAGGACATTGGGCCTTAAGAGGGCTGGATTGTGAGACCCTGAGTGGGCGGACCTGAGGTGATGGTGAGGGTTGGAGCCCAACAGGCCGAGAGGGGTTGGACGAGCTACAAAGGGAATCATAGTCTCATATCGCCTGGGTAGGGGAGGAGGATGATCCTTATATGTGCGAGGTCAGCTCTCCATTGTATCGAGGCCTTTTAAAGTCGTGAGGACCGGATGGTAGCCCAAAGCGAACAATATCGGTACAGTGTGGGAGGGGGTCGTCACAGTTTGGTATCAGAGCCTGACCCAGCCGAAAGTATGCCACGTAGAGGTGGGCCCTCGGGCAACGTGGACGTTGTGCCTGTGTGGCCAACGAGGACGTTGGGCCTTAAGAGGGGTGGATTATGAGACCATGAGTTGGCGGACCTGAGGTGAGGGTGAGGGTGAGGGTTGGAGCCCAACAGGCCCAATAGGCCGAGAGTGGTTGGACGAGCTACAAGGGGAATCATAGTACCATATCGCCTGGGTAGAGGAGGAGGATGATCCTTATATGTGCGGGGTCAGCTCTCCATTGTATCGAGTCATTTTAAAGTCGTGAGGACCGGATGGTAGCCCAAAGCGGACAATATCGGTACAGTGCGGGAGGGGGTCATCACAGTTTGGTATCAGAGCCTGAGCCAGCCGGAAGTATGCCACGTGGAGGTGGGCCCTCGGGCAACGTGGACGTTGTGCCTGTGTGGCCAACGAGGACGTTGGGCCTTAAGGGGGGGTGGATTGTGAGACCCTGAGTGAGCGGACCTGAGGTGAGGGTGAGGGTGGAGGTGAGGGTTGGAGCCTAACAGGCCCAAGATGCCCAACAGGCCCAATAGACCGAGAGAGGTTGGACGAGCTAAAAGGGGAATCATAGTTTCATATCGCCTGGGTAGGGGAGGAGGATGATCCTTATATGTGCGGGGTCAGCTCCCCATTGTATCGAGGCCTTTTAAAGCCGTGAGGGCCGGATGGTAGCCCGAAGCGGACAGTATCGGTACAGTGCGGGAGGGGGGTCCTCACAGAAAACCCAATTCCTACCGGGTGAGTGGAACTATAATATTTATTTTGAGAAATAATTATTTGAAATCCTGAATTTAAGTTTTACATCATACCGTCAATTATGTACAATTGAATCCAAATTCGAAATTCGGGGTTTTCAGACATTTCGATGATTGTGTTGGTTATTTGTGAATGAATTATGTATTGGGTTTTCTGAAAGCATGATATACTTGAATGAAATCGAATAGTGAATGAATTTTGGTATGATTAGGCTTTGGTGTAATGACATTGGACTTGTATGTTTCGTTTTCGAGTTTGCATAGTATATCATGTTTTACCATGGATTGCCGAGTCTTGAGCATGTATGATAATCGACTCGAATAAATTTATCGTGGTGAATTGGGTCATGTTGGGACCCTGGCATAGTCGTGGTTTTATAAAAATTGTCGAATTGATTATGATTGCACGTCTGTTACCTTTGATTATGTACCGACTCGTCATTTGTGCATGTGAATGTTAGTGTAAGTGTTTTTACCCCGCTATAATTTCTGTTGTGCCGATGCTTAGGAGCTTGCTCGCATCGTGAGTTGGATGGTGCTTGAGATGACTCGCACCTGACATTGAGGACGCTATTGCATGTGGCAAGCTTGCTGACGTGCGGTGAGCTCCCGCACACACTTGCCACTAGAGAGTGCAGTAGGACGGGTCCCGGAGGACGTGCTTTGGAGATTACTCGCTTTCCCTCCCAGCGCGATTGAGTTTGATTGTGCTAGGTTGGCCGTGTTAGGCCAGTCGTTCGGGCTGTTTGAGTTTGTATCATGACAGATGGCACCCCATTAGGATACAAACAAGCCCCAAGTGGTACTGGTGAACGTTGTAAGATGTGTCTAGGTGAGACACATTCGTAGGGTATGCGGATACCTACGATATGTGACACTTTTTACCGAATTTTACAGGATTTTTGGTTTCAACGTGATTGCTATACCTAGGAGACTATGAAGAACTATGAGATTGTCTTTATTTTCATCGCTTGATATTTACCATGTTTGAATCACGTGTAATGATCGGCATATATCGTAAACTTGTAGTTATGGTTGAATCTAAAATGCTTGTGTTGTTGCTTGAACTTAGAACTATTATCCTTAGAGACACGGTGTGATTTAGACTTTAGAACTTGTTACTTATCCTTTATTGTCTGGCATGAATTTTTCTTGTATATTATTTTGTGATTTGTATTTTGTTCGCTCGCACCAGCTAGCTTTGTGCTTTGCTGACCCCACAAGGGGTGTGCTTCTATTGGAGTGCAGGCAGTGTTGGCGTTCCTGCTGATCGTGGCGCTTAGGTCCTGTTTTCCGTTGTAGGCGCGTTTTGTGCTGTTTGGTCGTGTCCACCCTGTACGGGTATGTTTTGCTTCCTCTGTGTTATCAGGTGTACTATATTTTATATTAGATGCTTGTATATTGGTTTTGTCGCTATGACTCTGGCGGGGCGAATCAAATATACTTATTTTGTTCAAATTTTTATCGTAGTTTTTATTTCCGTTTCATTCTCGTATCAAGAATGTGTTATATTATGATGTTGTGGCCGGTTACGATCTGTCTGTATTACGGGTTAGTTCACGCATCGGCACGCTGTGATTCCCGTGGCTGGTCGGGGCATGACAGAGCTTGGTATTAGAGCCGGACCTAGCCGGAAGTGTGACAATGGGGACATTGGGCTCCCTTAGGGGGGTGGACTGTGATACTCTTGTGTGGGCGGACCTGAGGGGGAGGGTGAGGGAAAGGCCCGTGATGGCGAAGCCCAACAGGCCCGTGGATCTCAATAGGGTTTGGGCGAGCTACCAAGGGGAGATTATAGTCTCACATCGCCTAGGTGAGTGAAGGAGATATGCTATATATGTACGAGGTTGTATCTACAAAGTACTACGCGTTTTAAAGCCGTGCGGGCCTTGGACCCAAAGCGGACAATATAGTACTATGTGGATCGGGTCGTTACAGTTATGATCCGAACGTTTCTTATGGATTCAGATCATGCATCGGCATGCTGCGAGTTGAGGTGTAACAAATAGTATTTAGCGTAGTCGAACCATCCTCCAGAAATGGTCTCCATGGTCTTATGATGAAAGCATGCTAGCAATATGCAAGGGACCTATCTCCAACACCTTATCTCGATCTTCCCGTTCCTTGAACTTGAACACGAAAGTATTGTCACGATGCATTTTCATATTAAACCCACCCTTAAGCTTCCATGCCATAGTAAGGGCCTCCTTACATATCCAAATGTGAAGTGTTTCCCTATGAAGTTCCCAATCAACATTTTTTTTACACTCATTTTCTTCAATAAAATCAGAGGTTTGCAATTGCACAACAGTTCTCACTTCAATCTGAGCCAAAGCTTTATACGCAAACGTAATGGTGCCTGTCTCCCTTCAATCTAGTTTATGGTTTTCCTCTTTGTCGCAATCTATCTCTACATTGTTAATGCTATTGAACTTCCCTACTGCTTCCATTTCATCCTTGACTTCCGTTAATTTCAATGGTGTCTGCCTTGTTTCTAAATAACCTTCAGCTTGTCCTGCATTGTATTTCTCCTCCATCTCCTTAATCATCTTCTCGATGTCAGGCGCAAGACCATATTGTGACAACAATTTAGGATTACCACTCATTCATATCTTGCCTTGAGAATCTTCCCTACGAGAATTGATAGGGAGGTTCATGCTCGGATCATAGCTATCCATCATCCCAGCCTAGTGACTAGATCATTAGGTAGAAGATCAACAAGAAAGGAAGAACTCTAATCGCCTAATGAGAAATGTTTTTTAGTGTGTGGCACACACATTTTTTTTTATTTTCAGTTTTGCCCTTATATAATTTTCAACAATCACAAATGTCCTTTATTTAACTAAATTACCCCATTTTACCCATATTCAAATAAATTTACAAAATTTCCCTCTTAATGATATCAATCTTAAAATTTATTAGTAAATCATATACAATAATATTTAAATTGACGAAAAGAAATACAAATTATTTTTGGGCAAAACATAATTACAAGCAAGATAAGGAAACGTTATAGTCTCATTTAAAGATATTTCTTATGTCTAAGCTCTCAATATTATCACGGACATTGTAAACGTGGTATATATGCCCATAGAATCAAGTATATGAGTTGTATTTTGGCATTCGGAACCAGAAAGAACAAGTAGAGAAAATCAAGTCAAAACTCAAAACCAAACTCAATTATATAATAATTACTTGTTCAACTTTACAACCAGAAACAAAAAATTGTGGTCCATGCTAACTTGAAGGGAAGCTATTATGTCCCATTCCATTTTATTAAGTATAAGAAGACGGGCAGATTGGTTAAAGAAAATGACAACTTGATCCAATTGTAAGAAAATGACATTTTCTATTAATTTAAAAAAAGAATAACAAACCCTAGGACAAATCATCATCAAGTATTAGAAGATAAATTTTTTTTTTCTTTCATCAATTACATCATCAAATTCAAGAAGTAAGTCTTAAAACAATGATTTTAGCCACTGTGTTTGTTAGCTTTTTTTTTTTTATCGCTTCTATAAATAGTGTTTGTAGGTATATTTTAAAGAGAATAAACAAAAAATGTAAAAAAATAATTAAAAAAAACTAGCAACATGACTAACTAAACTTGCTCATCTTAAATGACCCCCAATTACAAACTAGTTACAACTTACTATTCCCTTAATGGGATCCCAGTGAAAGAAATTCTCCCAAAACCCAAATTTCCTAACTGATACAACTCCAACCACACCTTCTCTGCCTCAAATCTTGGATAGAATTTCTCTTCATCATCCACACCAAATCCATTTCCTGACCCAGACTCAGTTGATGATTTTTTCACAATTTCCTCAACCTCAACTACTACCCTTTTCTCGTCTTCTTTCAAATCATCCCCATTTCTTCTCTCCATCACCACCAAATCATGATCCTTCATCTTCATCTTCTTCTTTTTCTTATCTTTTCTTTCCAATTTTCTCATCTTCTTTTTGACAATTCTGAAACACCTACAACCCATCATCCAAGGCAACTTGACAAAAGCAAATATGAACAAATTGACTATGGCACATGGACAACAACACACACCAATGCAATCAGCCAAAATTGTTGCAGTACAAGATGAACAATACTCCCCTGAGAACTCCACAAATTCTCCTCCTGATTCTTCATCATCTTCCTCTTCTTCAACTAGATACTTGCTCTTTCTTCTTGTTCTTCTTCTTGGTCTTGTTTTCAACCCTTGATGATCGTATTGGACACGAGAAGTCGTCGTGGATGGTGGGGTTTCGACCATTTGATTAATGATGAACTTGTAAACACACCTGCAATAATGAAAACCCAATACACTGAAATCTCTCCAAATCTGAGCATTTGTTTCTGTTTGTTTGGGTGAAATGTTTATGGAGAGATGCTAGGGCGCACCGGTTTTTTACCTGGTATTTCGCCTGGATGGTGCTAGGCACGTGCACCATCCAAGCATGCCAAGCACGTGCGATTAAGGTGAGCAAAAAAAAAAAAAAAAAAAACAAAGAACCCAAATCGCCAGAGAATTCTTGCCCAAATCAGTGAGAGGCAAACTGTTGTCAATCCTTCAAATCAAGCCCTCCTCTTTGTTTAGCAAAGACCAATCCTTCACTCAAAACCAACAAATTTGCACCCACAGTGATATGATTGGCAATCTTACAATTCTGTCCACACCCATATTTGCCCATGTAACTTGGCTTTCCCATGAGTTGGGAACAATGGTGTCAACTTCTGAAGCAATTTCATGAGCTATTAGGGTTCATTCGTAACTTATAAAGTTATTACGTCTTTTAAGAAGAAGAAAAAGAGAGGTGATTTTTGGTGAAATTTTGGGGCTTTTAAGGTTTCTCTATGCGATGTATAGCAATTTCAAAGAACAGGCAATAGAGTACGTAAAGCAAGCAGTAAATGAAGACAATTTGGGGAATTACAGCAAGGCATTCCCCCTTTACATGAACGCCTTGGAGTACTTCAAAACCCATTTGAAATATGAGAAGAACCCTAAGATTAGAGAAGCTATAACCCAGAAATTCACCGAGTATTTAAGGAGGGCGGAGGAGATTAGGGTTGTGCTCGATGAGGGAGGGACTGGACCGGCTGTGAATGGGGTTGTTGCGGTGGCCACGAGGCCAAAGACGAAGCCCAAGGATGGAGGAGAAGGGGGTGATGGGGAGGATCCGGAGCAATCGAAGCTGAGGTCTGGGAGCAATCGAAGCTGGGGGTGATTTGGTTTTTTTTTTTTTTTTCCCCACTTTAAAGGCACGTGACTGGCACGTGGGATGGTGCACGTGCTTGGTACCATCCAAGCAAAATTTCAGGTAAAAAACCGGTGCTTTTTAGAATTGTTGAATGTTTATGTTATAAAAGTGAGGTTTTTCCACTTAATGTGGAGATACAAATATAGTGTGAGATAAAGATTTCATGTGTTTTCAGAGTTTCATTATTTATGGAAACTTTTTGGATCATGTACCACTGACGTCAATCAAAGTATCTTAGCACCTTGTTTTTTTTCACTTGCCACGTAAAAAGAAGTGTACACGTGGCAGATTGTGGAATGTCTTGACGAGTTATTAAGAAGTGAACTATTTGGGTAAAAAAAGGTAAATGCATTATCACTTGGCTCTGTTTGGCAAATTGACAACCAAAATGTAGACTCGACTTAAAAGTCAAAACTCATTAGGAATAGGGATGGCAACGGGACGGGGCAGATTTGAGCAAATTTATTCATGTTTCGTTAGGAATAGCGTATTTCTAAATCCGCCCTGCTAATCCGTTTACAATTTTATTTAAAAATCATAACCGCCCCGTACGGATTGGCGGATATTCGCCCCGCTCCGCAAATCCGTTTACAGGTTTGCTAATGAACATCGAGATGATACCAAAAATCGATTAAATAAAACCAATGATTTGATTTGCTAATAATAGAATGTAAAGGCAATTGAAATTTTTTCCATTTCATTCTCATCATCACAGTGAAACAAAATTTCCTCATCTACATTTGATCAAACACTTTCTATGAAATCATCAACACCGAATTTTGCCATTACCTAGTGTGAGTTCAAGATCATCCACACAAACTTCATGAATCCTTTCACCTCCCAAGCCTTAACTTCATGAAGAACAGAAAGAAGAGGGAGATGAGATATCTGATCTGAGTCGAATGAGAGATCTGGTGTGAGCCGAATGAGAGATCAGATCTCTCAGATCAGATCTAATCTGAGCAGAATGAGAGATTTGATCTTCTGAGTGAGAATGTGAGATATGTTTTCCGTCGAATCGAGCTTGGTTGAGCGTTCAGCAGAATCAAGAGGAGGAAGATAAGAGATCAGAAGGAGGGAGCAGGGAGATGAGAGATCGATGAGCTGTGAGAGCCGTAGGGGGAGGGAGCAGGGAGATGAGAGATCAATCTCATCGATCTCTATGGGAGTAGGGAGATGAGAGATCAATCTCATCAATCTCTCATCTGTGAGAGCCGCATGTGGGAGGGGAGCAGGGAGATGAGAGAGCCGAATCCCGAATGTGAGGTAAGAAATGAGAGATCTGATTTGAGGTAGGGTTTATTTTCCATTTATAGATCAGGGGCATTTTAGTAATTTTAACTGTTAAACGGATATCCGTGGGGCGGATATGGCCAAATCTGTATCCGCCCCGAATAAGAAACAGATACAGTTTGGATATTCGTATCCGCCCCAACCTTGACACAGTCTTAGCCAAATCCGCCCCAAACGAGGCGAGTGGGGCTGATATCCGTGAAAATCCGCCCCACTGACATCCCTAATTAGAGTAAGTGTTAATCGATAAATCTTTTCCTTTTCTAGGTTTGGGGATCCTAAATAAAATAACCAACCACCTCCCCACCTTTCGATTTCCAAAAAAAAATAAAAAAATGGTTAAATGGTTCAATATGTGACGGTGATTCAGTGATGAGGAAGTATCATTTGATGTCAAATGTGTAACGAGAGCTATGGACAACTCTTACATCATGTGTTATGGCATTCGGATTATCCCAATGGAATATTAACCATTAAAGATCCGATAATTAGATTCCAGTGATACATAGGTTAATCAAACAGGCTTGTCAACAAGTTTTCAAGCATTTTGGATGGTTAATGAACACCTATATATATATGCTTCGAATGTGGGTGAACAATGACTAGTCACATCTGCCTTTTATGATCAATGGATTTTGGATCTCAATGACGTTATGTTAACGGAAGATTAGATGGTTCTTGCTCACCAGTATTGGAGCTGGAGGTGGCAAAATATCCATCAAAATTTAATTTTGATTATAATAACAACTAATCAAGTGATTATTATGGTGGATATAGAACTGAATGGTTTCAAATGTACCATCAGTTACCGAAATTGAAAGTTATAATAAGAATTAAAGCTTGCATACACTTATTTTCTGGTTACTTAACTGCATTCAAGATTCATGTTATAATCTACAATATGTTTGCTTACGTGCACTCATAAGTCGCTATAAGCTCCAAAGTGGACAATCTCAAATTTGTAACAACTAACAAGTGTCAACTGGCTCATAACAACGGTGCCGTGGCTATACATAAACAATTTAAGTTGTTTAATTAGTGAGAAAAAAGAAAATTATTGTAAATGATTTACTAATCATAAGACGTGCACACAAGCATTTCTCTAAATAGAGCATTTTATAAACACGAATTTCCAAATAAAGAAATGTTAGTACTAATATGTAGGATGGGGATAAGGGGTGGTCTTGAAAAAGTTTAAGTGAGGACAGAGACAAGGCACCGAAAGGCCAAAGGAGGTTTTCAGAAAACGCAGGCTGGTGTATGAAAAGGGAATAAAAAAAAGCATGTCTAGTCTGTGAAACAAATTTCTTCTACTGAGTTATTTAAATCATGCTTCGTGTCTATACTTCTTTTGGCTTTACACCACCTTTCTCCCACTCACTGAATGCGACTCTCCTTCCCGTCTCCTCCACCATTTTCCGTTTCACACTCTCCAACTCTACAAGTTACAATTACCTTACTTCATATATGTACTGAAGTTGTTTTTTTTTTTTTTTTTGACATTTGTCTTCTACCATTTAAAGATGAAACTTTAACCTGGTAATGATAGGGCAATTTTTTTTATTTCTTACTAATATGAAGTGTTGGAACATATGTGGGTTTTTAAAATAATTTGATTAAAAACGAATTTAAAAACAATGAGTGGATGGCTCCATGATAAACGAATTTAACATTTTCTATTGAATGGAGTGGACGGCTGCTCCATGATTTGCTCCTCGAATCCAGCAGCCAACGTCTACCTATTTTTTCTTGTCGGTTTTCATGCTTTATACCTTCTCTAATCAGAGCTTCAAAAAAAAAAAAAAAAGGAGAATGATTGTGTATCTATGAGTTTGCTTCTTCCAGCTCTTGAAGCAACAGAGTTTTCTTCTTCTAAGAGACGAAGAAAACAGCCCATGGAATAACAACAATAAAACAGAGAGCATGAAGGGAGCTTCTCCAGTTCTTGATCAACAGAGTTTTCGTTTTCTGTTTGAGAGAAGATGAAAACAGTTCATCTATTAAGCTTGATAGAGAGATTAAAACAGAGAATGAAAATCAGAGCAGAGAGGAGAATATTTTCCTGTTTTATCTGCTCCCTGCTTCTTCCAGTGTTTTCCTGCAAAACAGAGCAGAGAGATAGTGAGCCTGAGTCTTGCTTCTTCTACCTGCAAAAACAGAAACAGAGTTAAGAGAAAAGAAACACTGTGAGCTAATACGAAACAGTTCTTCGAATCTGTTTTTAGCAAAATTAGTTTTGCTTCTTCAGTTCTTTGAAACGAAAAACAGAGAGCCTTGTGATCTTCTTCTTCTTCCAGTTTTGAACCTGCAAAACAGAAACAGATTTGATCTTCTTACAAAACGAAAAACAGTTCATACAAATCTGATTTTGCATCTTAGAGTCTCTTCCAGTTCTAGAATGAAGAAAACAGAGACAGTCTTACTGATTGCTAAAATCGTTTTCTGCTTCAAGTTCTACCAGAGTTTTTACAAAAACAGTCCATGTTTTTGAGCTGATTTATTTCAACGATTTATGATTCCGAGCAAATAATGAGAATGAGGGTGAATAGTATACCGTTCATTTGTTGTGCACATTTGAACGAGACAGAGAAGATTCTGGGCTGTTTTATCCTGGGGACGGCGGGGCTACGTAACTGCTAGCACAATCTTGGGCAGAGCCGCGAAACGTCTTAAAGAGAGCGACCTAGTCCGTGACTCAACCCAAGAAATACTGGTACCATTGAGCCTAACTATTTCTGGATTTATTTACAGCAATTGAATCTTATACGGAAGTTACGACAAACAGGTATGTTAAGTATTAATTTACTTCATATATTTTATTTGTTTGTCAAAGTATGTTTGCCTACATTAGAATGTTTATATGCATGTGCTATTGTTCGTATGCTCAATAATTCCATGGAATTTATGCTTTATATTTGCATATAGGAATTTGCTTGAGTAGAACATCATATACAATAAACTAGCAAACATAGTCAGTATATAAGAAATGTCTTGCTATGACATTATAAGTGTTGATCCATGTAATGTGCTCCAACAATTTTAAGACTTGTTCTTTCTGCCATGATTACAAATACTGAATTTGCTAAACAAAGTTTGCATGTATTTGTAATACAAGAATGCACACATGTGATCACACATAAGATTTGAGTTAAGTGTAAAAGAAGTGAATCATATATAGTTGGATATATATAGATTAGCAATGAACAGTTCATCTTCTGAACTCAATGCTTTTCGTTAGCATAAAATTTCTGAGTCAGGAACTTAGGCTTCCTTTAGAAATTTTTATGGTGACTTTACAACCATATTGAAATCATATTAATTTACAATATGATTAACGTAGTTAGAGATTGACCTACATATACACATGGTGACATGTAAAATGTAGTCTATACTCTAAACCTTGAATGATTCAGTCTATTTTGGTGAGAACAATAATTGATCTATTGTGAAAATTAGAATGCCTTTATTTATCAATAAAATTGATGGAAAGAAAAACCTTGAGTTTAATGTTACAGTTGATGTTTGACATAAGGAGGCTATAAGGAATCATTTATATGCAGATTGACTTGTAGATTTTGTTCTTGATGTCAATAAATAAATGATTTTGCTCAGACCATAAGTTGGTCGGACTTCCACATGAGGACATGTATTCTTATGAAAAGGATAAGTTCTCATGATGATGATGTTGATGACATATAGATCAATTGAAGCTATTGTTTGATTTTGTTGCGGAATTTTATTATCAAAGTTTGCAACTAAATTCTCAGAGGCTGAACACATATAGCTTGATGTTTACATCAAAGTTTGAAAAATTCAGAAGCTGAATTTAAGATACGTGTTCTAATGATATTCTTAGTTGATACTTGAACTTAAAAGAAAAAATGAGAATAGCGAGATGAAAGAATGGGTATTTTATTCGATATTCTCATTTTATGAGTCCTTAAGAATTGAATGCATGGTTCGCTTCAGATAGCAAGAAGACCGTCATTGAATATGCATTCAAAAAGGTAGCTAAACCTGTTTTTGACAATAGTTAGAAGGACCGAAGTTCAAAAGTCCCTTAATGGGAAGCTTACGTATATTTTTATACATGCTAAGAATAATTTTGTGGATTCTGATTCTTTGTGAAAAGATTTTTTGTGGAATTTTTTCATGAAAAGATAAATTGCATTTATAGTGGGGGTTATTTCGAGGAATAGTGGGGGTATATCCTCAAATAACGTGCCTATGATAAGAATGTTTGAAACTGATAAAGTCATAGAATCTGAGCCTAGGAGAAGTAAACGGAAATGAACTTCTTGGCCCCGATTACTATGTATTTTCAGTAAAGAAGGGTTCCCTTAGATTTCAAGGAGCCTAATAGATGCAATTGAAAAGGTCATGAGGTACCTTAAGAGGACTACGATCCTCGGCTTACAGAAGTTTACCGCTGTCCTTAAAGGATTGAGCGATGCTGATTGGAATGTCCTTTCAGATGACTCCAAAACCACCAGTGGCTATATTTTCAATATAGCTGGTGGAGCTGTTTCTTGGAAGTCAAAGAAACAGACCATTTTGGCACAGTCCACGATGGAGTCAGAGATTAGAACATTAGCTACGGCTAGTGAAGAAGCAGTTTGGTTGAGAACCCTGCTAGCAGAGATCCCTGTATGGGAAAGACTGATTCCAGTTGTCTTGATCCAATGCGATAGTTCCGCGGCTATTGCAAGAACAATACAGAACCGTTAGTATAACGGCAAGAAACGACAAATACGTCGTAAGCACAGTACGGATAGAGAATTCTATGTACTGGTGCTGAGAAATCGGATCAAGTACGAACTGATGCGAACTCGGCTAATTCTTTGACGAAAGTATTAGCTAGAGAGAAGGTTTTTGAAACCTCGAAAGGAATGGGACTAAAGCCCTAAGATGGATGAGTCATTCATGACGGTAACCCAACCTATAGACTGGAGATCCCAAGAAATAGGTTCAATGGGTAATAACAAGTCGTGAATGATATGATGTGAATCATGCTGACAAAATAATAATCTCATTCCTAGAATACAGCATGAATTCCTGAAGCGATAGTAGGATGAGTTAAAAAACTCTTAATGATGTCTATACTCTATGTGGAGTGGAGTACCTAGCTACAGGAGTACTCTTGATAGACTCACCTAAGTGATTGTGGAAGTTTGGCCGCTTCCTATGGAATTTGTGGGCAAAATTCCTAGAGCCTTCACTTACTGGGATATACGTGCATGGCCGTAAAAGCACGGGCTTTTTAGACTTCACCCAGGAAAAGGTTGTGCGTGTAATGTCTGTTAGAGATAGAGTTCAAAACTACGGGTTACTCTAGTATAATCTAAAGCATGAACACTACGCAAGAGTTCAAGTCGAAAGACACTTTTGTTTATGCACAATCTTATTTTTTGAAAGATTGCTCGATGAAAAATTGTTTTTTCAATCCAAGTGGAGGATTGTACAATTGTTTTAAAAATCCAAGTGGGGGATTGTTGGAACATATGTGGGTTTTTAAAATAATTTGATTAAAAACGAATTTAAAAACAATGAGTGGATGGCTCCATGATAAACGAATTTAACATTTTCTATTGAATGGAGTGGACGGCTGCTCCATGATTTGCTCCTCGAATCCAGCAGCCAACGTCTACCTATTTTTTCTTGTCGGTTTTCATGCTTTATACCTTCTCTAATCAGAGCTTCAAAAAAAAAAAAAAAAGGAGAATGATTGTGTATCTATGAGTTTGCTTCTTCCAGCTCTTGAAGCAACAGAGTTTTCTTCTTCTAAGAGACGAAGAAAACAGCCCATGGAATAACAACAATAAAACAGAGAGCATGAAGGGAGCTTCTCCAGTTCTTGATCAACAGAGTTTTCGTTTTCTGTTTGAGAGAAGATGAAAACAGTTCATCTATTAAGCTTGATAGAGAGATTAAAACAGAGAATGAAAATCAGAGCAGAGAGGAGAATATTTTCCTGTTTTATCTGCTCCCTGCTTCTTCCAGTGTTTTCCTGCAAAACAGAGCAGAGAGATAGTGAGCCTGAGTCTTGCTTCTTCTACCTGCAAAAACAGAAACAGAGTTAAGAGAAAAGAAACACTGTGAGCTAATACGAAACAGTTCTTCGAATCTGTTTTTAGCAAAATTAGTTTTGCTTCTTCAGTTCTTTGAAACGAAAAACAGAGAGCCTTGTGATCTTCTTCTTCTTCCAGTTTTGAACCTGCAAAACAGAAACAGATTTGATCTTCTTACAAAACGAAAAACAGTTCATACAAATCTGATTTTGCATCTTAGAGTCTCTTCCAGTTCTAGAATGAAGAAAACAGAGACAGTCTTACTGATTGCTAAAATCGTTTTCTGCTTCAAGTTCTACCAGAGTTTTTACAAAAACAGTCCATGTTTTTGAGCTGATTTATTTCAACGATTTATGATTCCGAGCAAATAATGAGAATGAGGGTGAATAGTATACCGTTCATTTGTTGTGCACATTTGAACGAGACAGAGAAGATTCTGGGCTGTTTTATCCTGGGGACGGCGGGGCTACGTAACTGCTAGCACAATCTTGGGCAGAGCCGCGAAACGTCTTAAAGAGAGCGACCTAGTCCGTGACTCAACCCAAGAAATACTGGTACCATTGAGCCTAACTATTTCTGGATTTATTTACAGCAATTGAATCTTATACGGAAGTTACGACAAACAGGTATGTTAAGTATTAATTTACTTCATATATTTTATTTGTTTGTCAAAGTATGTTTGCCTACATTAGAATGTTTATATGCATGTGCTATTGTTCGTATGCTCAATAATTCCATGGAATTTATGCTTTATATTTGCATATAGGAATTTGCTTGAGTAGAACATCATATACAATAAACTAGCAAACATAGTCAGTATATAAGAAATGTCTTGCTATGACATTATAAGTGTTGATCCATGTAATGTGCTCCAACATGAAGTTATACTTACTTTCTATACATATATAACTTAATATAATATATGATAAGGACACACATATTGGAATTTTTCTTCTTTTTATTTGGTGTGTTTTATATAGATCAAATCATACTGTCAAAAATGTTGCTTGAACATGTGAAAGTGGATCGAGATTCATAACAAAATATACAACAATGATAATATAAGAAATGAGTATATGATCTTGTATTTTTTATTTTTTATTTTTTATTTTTTATTTTTTCTGTAAATCATGTGTTGTCAGCCACATGTTATTTTATCATTAATTTGGGGCTGGGGAATAAATATAAAATTTTATGAATTATTTTATTGTAAAAAGAATCCCCAATACCAAAAGTAACATTTCTTTTAATACTAATCATAAGTTGACCATTTGGCACCATATTTGAAAAATTGAAACTATAAAGTAATAGAAATTTTAGGGAGCGAGGAATGGGTGTAACCACCCATCCTCCTCAAGATGAGCGTCAGTGTCATCGAGATGCACGCTAACGCTCATCTCAAGGAGGATGGGTCACCCATCCTCGCTTCCTAGAAGGGCTCATAAAGTAAATTAGGTTATACTATTTGACATCCTAGTTGAATTTTTGACATCATCTTCCCAACTTCCTAAAACTCACTTAATATACTAAGTATTTTCAAGTACTTCTCTTATCTATAACTGCAATTCACGATCTGCCTGGTTATATGTACCTGTCATCGAAATCTCGAAATTGCCCTTGCTCAATTGAAATTTCAATAATGCAATCGCAATTCCAATTCCCACCCCACGCCTATCATTTAATCCCCTTTCACTATTTTCACCCTACCAATTTCCCTCTGTGCCACTCACTCAACATACTACCGTTTCAGCTGCTCAAAGCCCTTCGGTTGCAGCATTACTATGACTGCTCTTTTTGAAAACTTGAGCATACACCCCCAAATCTCAAGATTTCATTTCTTGTTTCTAAGAGCTTTATGTATGACTATTTTGCTCTTGAATCATTCTCGAATTGTCAAAAACACCCTCAAATAGTGAAAGGTTGCTACTGTGGCGTAACCCAAAATGCCCTCCAAATTTTTATGAAATTTTCCAATTCAAAAGCCAATCTGTATGTGCATGTTTTCCACTGAAATTCCCAAAAAGCCTTCAAATGTTTATAAAATCTCGCAAAGGCCCTTTAATTCAAAAGCCAATCTGTATGTGAGTGGTTTTCACTGAAATTCCTAAAAATCCCTCCAAGGTTTTATGAAATCCTAAAAAGTCCTCCAAGTTCTAATATTTACATATTGCACGGTGGTACAAATTAAGAGCCCGACTCATTTTTATCCTCAATCACAAAATTACGACTATGCCCTTCTCACCTCCCAATTTCCTAAATTACAAACATGCCCTCTCCCTTATCAAATTACGATATTGTCCCTACTCATTGATAAATTTTCAAATTTACCCCTCCCATTCACCAAATTTTAAAAAACGCCCTCCCATCTCATTCGCCAAATTACAAAATTGTTCGTCCCGTGCACATTTTCTAAATTGACCCTTCCCATTCACCAAAACCAAAAACGACCCTCCCATCCACATTCGCCAAATCGCTAAATGCCCATCTCAAGACTGATTTTTTAAGAATGCCCCATTTTTTCTCTTATAAGCAGTTCAACCTAATCTTACATATAAGCAAAATTCTAGGATAATTAGGACAGTCAAATTGACAATGAGCAAAGTCTCAGCAAAGAGAATGTGAAAGTAGTATATTATAATGATTATGTGTATAAATTAATTATAATAGTAGATCGATAAGAATGAAAAAAAATATATAATTAATCAATGTTTTGGTAAACAATAATTGTTTTCATATTTGGTAACTTAGTAACTTATTTGGGGAGTGTCGAAGACACGACTCAATGACCAGGGTGTCATGCCTTGACACTGTACATGTGCCAACGACACGGGTACCTGCTATGTAGAAAGTGTATGGTCGTGTCAACGACACGGCTGATACACTAATCTTATATTACTACAATATGATGATAAGGAAGTACTTATTTCAAATGTGAACCAAAATTTAGTTTAAAATTTTCTTTATAAAGAATTGGTATATATCAAAACAAAGGTTCACCAATAAGTGCAAAACAACTAATAAGTGCGTTAAACAAACTTTATGTAATAAATTTGCGAGCTAATGTTGTACTTGCTAAGACAACTATTATACGTAATAACATGTATACACTTTATATACAATATTGTAAATTATTAAAACATTAATTTAGAAGTTAATATAATTAACTACATAGTTCCACCATTACCTAAAAATGATGTCCTTACAATTAATTCTTAATAATAAGCAAAAATGATTGTAGTTAGAAAGTGTGAAAACAATGTCGATACCAATGTCACAAGAGCAATCCAATTACACTTGGGGTTTATTTGGTTGTATGAAATCTTATTTCTTGAAAATTCATGAGGAACCACTTACATTTAAGTTAAATTGAGATAATCATTATCATCCGCCACTTAATTTTGTGATCAATTGTAGGAATTAAAATTTCATGATCATGAGAATTACATGTTTTGAGGGAGTAAAAAGTGATATTTACATAATAATGAGAATTAAATTTTCAGCATGATGAATACTACCTCAATTTAATTTAAATATAAGTGGTCCCCTCATAAAATAAGATTCTGAACTACCAAACACACCGTTAATAATTCCAAAAATATTCATTTCCAATTTGATATTTTACCTTGGAAAATTGGAGAATTTCTCTTCCACATAATTCATTTTTATTCGCATTTCAGCTGATTTTAAATTATTCTTTTTTTTTCTACATAAATTTCTGGAAAACACCCAACGGCATAAATGCACTGGTCGAAAGGGACATTGTGGGCTCCAGGACACTGCATACAATGAAGTGTCTATCACAAACTAGCGACAGAAATGTGGGTTTACCCAATGCAGTTAGATGGAAATACCATTAAAGCCCACTCCTTGCTCTAACAATATATCAGTACCACCACCAGGGGCGGACCTACTAAAGGGCGAAGGGGGGCAGCTGCCCCCCCCTCAACTTAAAAAAAATGTTATATTTAGCCTTTAAAAAAATTCAATTATATAATGCATAAATACATTACAAATATTATTTATTCAATTGTTTTTATATCTCTATATTGGTGTAGTGGTTTGAAAGTCTTTAACTTTTGGTAAAGAACTCGAGTTCGATACTCTTCGAGCGCATGATTTCTTTATGGTTATTCACTATGCATTTTTATAGTTATTGGTAATTATTATTTTCATCATTGTCACTCGTTTAATTTTTTTTTTCAATACAATGTTATTAGTAATTGCAAACATTAAAAAAATTGTTTAGTTTAATAAAAATTTATTTTCGATCCTCTCAGAGCGTATAATTTTTTTATGGCTATTCACAATTACAATTGTCGTTGTGATCTACCCCTACTTCTTTGCTTTCAACGCAAATTTATATGTAATTGCAAACAATAAAGAAATGAATTGCTGGTTCACAAGTGGTGTAAAACCTGAAACAAAAAAAATATTTGAAATTAATATCTAAAATAATAAATATATAATTCAATAAAAATATATGCCATTATCTAATTCATACAAAATTTGAGCCTCATATAAATTATTTTTCTATGAAATTGTATTAGGATCTTATTATGTTTGTAAATTAAAAAAAAAAATTGCTTTAATTAGATACTTATCCTAATTATTTTGTGATTTTAATTATATATTCTAGTTATTTCGCTAATTTGACTCTTGCTAAGGTTATTGATATTTTGACCTAATTTTGGCTTAAAATTTGATTACACTGGATTCAATTTGGTATATGCAATGTATTTTTATACTTGTATTTTTTTTTTACTAGCTCGGGTAGAAGAAAAAAAATTTGCTTGTCATTTTGCCCTCCCTTGACTAAAATCCTAAGTCCGCCACTGACCACCACTGAATTTCTCCCAAGATTTCGATCTAAACTGTTGATATGAAAGGCTGTATTCGAATTATCATGAACACAATGCATCCCTACCATAGATTCCGAGTCTTCTTCTATGTGCAGAGAAAGAAGAGAAATGGTGGATCAGATCTGAGATGGGGATTAGAGTGTTATGTAGCATTTTGTGCAACCCCAAATGGTATCTCTCCCACTCTTTAAGACTTGCTCCTTCCAATTTTTTTTTTTTTTTTTTTTAAAATTTTATTTCTGGGATATATAACAGCCTGGTAACTTGGTCACTCCATTGGAAAGCTTTAAATAAAAGGTGTTTGATCTACTACTCCTTGTTGATATAGTTGAGTCCTTACTTCCTGGTTGACCATATCCAGCTCTCAGAGTGATCATGCTTGGGAAGTAGTATGGTTATGGTCTTATGGTGCAACTTTACCCAAAGCCCAATCAGAAATAAGAGGGGTCGGTTAATTTGCGGATCATGTTACCCATATTTCAAAATTTTTGAGCTTTGGTAATTAAGGTTAAATTCATGTTGGACACTCCTTTACTGGAAATTTTAAGAATCCTTTTCACATTTTTTGACAAAAAATTTCAAGGCTTTCGTGTTGTAAAGTTTTCAATAACGTGAGAAGGAAATGTTTTGTATTTGGGTATTGATTTTCTATAACATGAGATGGAAATGTGATCTTGGATGACAATGTGATTGTTGTTATTTAGCATACTGGAGCAGAGGATATGAAGGAGGAAATCACCTGATGGGAATCATTTTCATTTTTCATTTACGAGAAAGAGAGGAGAGGAGGGATTGAGGGGGGGTCATGCGCAGGAAGCACAAAAAATTGAATTTTGAAATTTTTTTTTTGAAATTTATGAATCTGAGCCGTTGGATCTAATTCGACGGCTGATAAATGTGCATAGGAGGACGTCCTGTGCTTTGTGCGCAGGAGCTCCCCCGAATCCGGAGAGGAGAGGCTCGGAAGGCCATGACATGATGTTATCGATGACAGCAAATACCGGCAACTGTCAGTGTCAGTGGTGTTGGGAGTCTTGGCTTTGTCATCATTTCCTCTCTCTCACACGGTCTACTTTCTTGATCACACGATCATATTTTTTCCATAAATTCTAGCCGGCTTGGTATTGGCACCCTGGTGAGCCTTTTTACATTTTTTGCCTCGACTTTATTGTGATTGTGTTTAAAAAGAGAGGGGCAAAAGATGTAAAAAAGACCCCCCAGGCGCCAATACCAGGCTAGCTAGAAGGGCTCTACTTTTTCACACTATCTATATAAACAAAAATCATCTATTTTTTTCCCCTCATCATTCAAATCGACAATGGTTCCTTCCTCTCCCATTCAAAATCTTTTGCAAATATTTCACTATACTCAAATCTCTTGCAAATTTTCCATCTCTCTCTCGAAAACTCTCAAGTCGAAACCCTTAAACCCAAACTCAATAAATATGCATAACTTAACATAACATAGAAACTCAAACTCAAAACGAAAAATAAGGTAAATTTCGACCAATTTAAACTCTCAATTGAGACAAATTCTCAACCTTATCAAAACACAAATATTGTAGTATTCTTAGTTATCTAATAAACAAACCTTGAATCACTTGAAAATGTTTTGAAATGAACAAGTTATGGTCATTTTACAAAAGTCGCGCAAATCTTTTCGAAAAATGAAAACGGGATAGTGTTATTGACTTTTGGTCAACTTATGTGCTCGATCGAGATCGATTATCAAGTTGATCGAATACAAAAGTTGTAGTACTCTGAGTTATCTATTAAACACAACTTGAATAACTTGAAAATGAACAAGTTATGGTCATTTTACTAAAGTCGTGCAATCTGTCCAAAAAAGTTTATGTTCGCAGAGTGCACTATGGGATATCTGGGATACCCCGCATTGCACAATGTGAACAGGAAAAAAAATTCCTGTTCGCATTATGCAATGCGGGATATTTGCGATACCTCGTAGTACACTCTGCGAACATAAATTTTTTCGGACAGATTGTGCGACTTTAGTAAAATGATCATAACTTACTCATTTCAAAACATTTTCAAGTGATTCAAGTTATGTTTATTAGATAACTCAGAGTACTACAACTTTTGTATTTGATCAACTTGAGAATTGGTCTCGATTGACCACATAAGTTGGCCGAAAGTTGGGAACACCATCCCGTTTTCATTTTTCGGACAGATTTGCGCGACTTTAGTAAAATGACCATAACTTGCTCATTTCAAAACATTTTTAAGTGATTCAAGTTGTGTTTATTAGATAACTCAGTGTACTACAACTTTTGTGTTTTGATAAACTTGGTAATCGCTCTTGATCGATCACATAACTTGGACGAAATCAACAACACTATTCCATTTTCATTGCAAGACAGATTTCCCTGACTTTAGTAAAATGATCATAACTTGCTCATTTCAAAACATTTTCAAGTGATCCAAGTTGTGTTTATTAGACAACTCATAATAATACAACTTTTGTGTTTTGATAAAATCGAGAATCAATCTCAATTTAGGGTTTAAATTGGTCGAAAGTTATCCTGTTTTGCATATTTTTCGTTTTGAATTTGAATTTCTCTCTGGTATACCACACGCATATTCATGAGATTTTAGAGTGCGGTAACTTTTTTTATTTTTTGAAAGGCAAGCTGGGTTTTTATAGGATCCCAAAACCCATAAAGATGTCGCAAGCTGGGTTTGAACCCATGACCTAGTAGTACCAACCACCAAGCTCTAACCGTTGAGCTGTCATGCCATTGGCTTTAAAGTGCGGTAATGTATTTGAAGTTTCAAAACATTTGATTTGTGTGTCAAGTCTGAACCTGTATGATATTCTCCTTGACCAAACATCTAATATAAATAATTTTTTTTAAAGAAAAGATTAAGACTTTGATTAGAATTTTATTGCTTTAGGAACACCTACATTGTAGGATTATTAACTTTCTTTTGTCTCCTGTATTATGATCATTTAGCATTTAGACGTCAATTTTGTTCAGATTTATGTGTAGACCCCAATTCCGATTATGGATTGACAAAAAAAAAGAAAAAAGACCATTCCACCCTTATTGTATCTCTAATGCAAAATTTTCACTTTATTTTTTAATGTAATTAAATAAATAAAATTTTGTGTTTTATCATAAATGATTAACGTATTTCATTTTTATTATTCATAATTTTGGCTCTGTTTGTTCACTATAAATCCACCATAAATTAAAATTTGGAAATGTTTTTCCAAAACAAATAATTTTTATACCCACTTTCAATTTGCTTTGTGGTGAATCAAAGACTTATTTGCAATAAAATAAAAACTGTCAAAAATGGATACTTTATTCATATATATTTCCATATTCTAATCATATAGCATGCTAGCTTGCATCATTGCAACCAAACACACTCTCGACTTCTTCAAAATTGAAAGACAGTGGGTCTATCTACGGTATTAAAATCAAGAGAGGTTGCCCAACTACCAATCACCTTCTCTATATTGATGACCTTCTGATTTTTTTTTGCAAAGCCTTTGTTGGAAGAGACACATGTAATTAAAAATATTCTTCAAGATTATTGTACCCCTACAGGCAGGCGGTTAATTATGACAAGTCATCAATTATTTTCAGCTCCAATGTTCACAAAAAATCAAAATATAATAAGGAGAATCATATCTAAGTACACCCATGTCTAACAGGAAATAGGCAAACTTCCAATTTCTCATTGACAGAGTCAACATAAAATTGTTAGGCTGGAAAGCCAAAGTTCTATCCCAGGTAGGCATGACGATCATGATCAACGCGATCATGAATTCCATCATTATGTATACAATGTAATATTTTCTCCTCCCGGTTGCCACTACCAATAAACTCGATAATATGTGATAACTTTTGGTGGAATGCCACTGACCAAGAAAAAGCCAAACACCTCCGTAAATGGGAAAAAATATCAAACCTAGGAAACTAGGTTGTCTCAATTTCTCGAATGGGAACAAAAAACTTGCTATTATAGCAAAAACTCTATGGAAGGCAACCCACAACCATCATTACCTTAGACCCATTCTTCAGAAAACTTTATATCACAAAACCAACCCTATCTACTTGGTCAACAGGTGGCCGTCCTCCACATATGTCTTGGAGAGGCATTGTTAAAACAAATGCTTATTTTTCCAAATTCATCAAATGATCTGATGCATCCAAAAAATCGTCCTCCTATGAATTTGACCTGCAAAACAAATGTTAGATTGCCAAGAACCACCTTTTTGGTGGTTCAATGCGCTCTGATGCTTAAGTCAACAACTCTATTTGAAGAAAGAAGTAAATCTGGACAAAACTCAGTTAAAGTTACATACCTGTGTGGAATGTTCACTTTACCTTTTATAATAGTCTCGGTCTCTGCATGACTTAAGCATGTGAGGCGCAACAAAAGGAGATGTTTCTTGTAACAGTTTCCTCCTTGATGGAGATGCGTTCGTGGAGGCGTAACTCCCTCTACGACTCTTTTTTGTGCAACGTTCATCTTTTTTATAAGAGAACTCGTGTCGAGCTTGGATTGGGGCTTTGATTTGTTCGGGCCTGGATTCGGGCTTTGGTTATATCTTCTTATAGTGGGCCTTATCTGGGCCTCTGTGGTTAACTTTATTCTTCTTGGGTTTTACGAGCTGACCGAGTAAATGGGACGTCGTATCTTTGCGATGGACGTCCTCTACCACATGTATGGTTGTGATGATCGGTTTATTTTGATGTATCATCAGCTATTCCCCCTTTAGTTAGTGGGTATGTTTATGTATCCACTAACTTCGTGGCGGTTAGTATCCCAATTGTATCTTTGCATTGAACTTAATGTTGTTAGCAACTTTCAGTCCGTCGATTGTCTCGATCACTTCTTTATCCGTGTGTTTTTGTGCACATCTTTTTTGGAATTTCGTGCGCCATTATAACCCGCACATCTCCCCACGAGCAATCTCTTCGTTGCTCGATTGTATAAAGGAAATTGTGACAATTTTGTTTCATTATTTACGCCATATTTGATATTAGGGTTGTTTCTTCTTTCTATTGCCTTCTTCCATCATTTCTTGCCTATTCGCGATGTCTGCTGGTGACTTACTGAACGGTGAGTAGCTTGCTACCTGTAAAGCTCATTTCCCCCCCCCCCCCCCAAGAAGGCTTCTCAGGCGATCTTGGATAGCATCCGTTTCGACTACTCTTTGCTTTCCGACCTTGAGATCATTCTACCTCGTGAGAATGACAGTCCTTGTAGTCCGAGGAAGGGGTATATTGCATTTTACCCGCGTATGTTTCACTCCAGTTTTCGATTTCCAGCTCCAGAGTTATTCTGGTCTTATTTAGATCTTCTGGGTATTCATCCTGCTCAGAGGGCCCGAACAGTTGGAGGGTTATGGTTTCCACATATGCAAGAGCCATCCTTTCTGGTATTCCTTTGAATGTTAGAATCTTGCACTCAATGGTTGGTCTGTTGGCGATCAAGAGTACTTGTTTTATTAGTTCTCCCCGCTTGTTTTGGAAACCTTAACGATGACATCAGGGATTGGTCGTGGGATTGGTTTTACACTTTTGTCCATTCTGGCTACTTCAGTTTGCGGGGACGACAGATAGTGAGGTCTTTCCAGGTTCCCAACAAGTGGAGGAATCTGCAATTGACTGCTGAAGAACAAATTATCAGCGAATATTTTTGCAGCTTTCTATAGTTCCTTTGGATACCTATCTTACTGATGACATGGTGGAGCACAACGGTTTGTACAGTATGAATGAAGTCGAGCGGGCTTTGCTAACTAAGAGGCAAGCTGCGGAGATTGCTGCCCGCGCTGCCCTTGTCGATGGTGGTAACGCTGTCATTGATGGGAAAGTGAGCTCGGATGTTACGGATCTTGATGTTCTTGTTAGCATTGGTGTTATTGGTCCAACTTCTAGGAAGAGAAAAGTTCCGAGGTCTGTTAGTTTGTCGAAGCGGTTGTTCCTGAGTTCTGATCGTGTTTTGAATAAGAAACGACTCGTTGATTCTATTCGTTGTGCTTCTCTTTACTCGAGTTTTGTTGATAGGGAGTTTGCGAGGGAGGATCGCTGCTCTCTGCAAGAGGCTGAAGAAAGGAAGTTGGCATTGGAGAGGAGAAAAAAAGAGACCATTCGCCCAATGATGATAGCGAAAAAAGGCTCCTATCTACTTATGGCGGTGTTGACGCTGCCAAATGTTCTAATGAGGATCCTAGGGACATTGATGATAAGATGTTCCAACTGGCTGTTGTCCAGTCTAAAGAGCTTAGTAGTCATGATCGAGTTATTGAGACGCAGTCTCCTCATTCTCTCTCTCCTCCTGTTGATGATGGGGCGGAGGTCCCGCCTTTTTCAGCCAGCTTAGCTCCTATATTCTCGTTGGGACTGCAACTCATTACGCTTCTGCTATGGTTATTGCGCAACGAGACAGTGAGCATGGTTCTCCTGTCGTTCCTTCTCCTTTCCGGTTGTGGGTGGTGGTTCCTTCGTGTTTTCAGATCCCCGCGTTCTTCATTTACGGACCAGTTGGATGGACTCTACCCCTGACGAGGTTCGGGTTAAATCGAACGGGAAGTTTTGCTGGTTTTCCCGACTTGACGTGTAGGATGGTGAACGTAAGTTGATTAACGAATGACACAGACGGTCGGTGGAGAGACCTTTGATGCCTTTGTTAGATCCGAGCCTTCGTCTTGACGATGGCCTTAGGCTTATAATGGACGGGATGAGTCATCTTGCCTATGCAGGGGTGATGGGTTTGGGTTATCAAGCTAGTCGTAATCTTATGGTTTTTCTGGAAAGGAAGCTCATTGTGCTGTTATTGGTGTTTTCTCATGTTTTTTATTAATTCGACGCGTTAAGAACTCGATGCTCGGAATGGATCAAAATGGTCGGGGTTGCTTAAGCCTCGTTGGTCGAAGCGAAGGGTGCATGGGATCGGTCTGTGACCGAGCTTGAATCTTTAAGTGCCGAATTAGATAGGGGTAGGCAAGGATCCTGGTCCCAACCCGGATCAACCTGGACTGGTATGGTACCAAAGCGGTTCAAGCCGGGATGAATCGGTACATGTTATTTTTATCCCGGTCTCGGACTGGTTAACCCCGGGACGGAACCAATTTTAAAAATTTTTGTCCCGAACCATTCAGTCCGTTTCGGTCACTGTTGCAAGCCCAAGCCCAACTGATTGTATCAAGTTAAATCCCAATTTCAACCCCTGAAATCTCCAAAATTCTCAACTGCTTAGTATATTTTTCTCACCTCTGTCACTTCTCCTTCTCTTCTCTCTCCAAAAGTTTCGAATATTTGTTCTCCTCCATGAACCAGCAGCGCTGCATCTCACTTCTCCTCTATGGATCTGTTGTTCGTCGACACATTAAAGTCGAAGGATAGAGAGATCAACAAGATCTGAAGAAATTCCTTATCTTCTTTCAGATCTCCTTCTTCCTTCTCTCTCTGACTGGAAATATTTTTGCTCTTTTCTCTTTCTCAATGATCAATGGGTTGGTCGTCCCCACGGTTCTGACTCTTCATTAGTTTTTTTCAAACAAAACAAGACCCAAATCTGCTTGTGTGTTTTACTGATTCAAGGAAAGAAGATGACTTACGAACTGGTTTTATATCATTCTTGCATTGCATTGAATCGTACAAATAGTGCCCAAAAAGAACCTAAAGTCAGAGATTTGGAGTGGGTTTGGAACCTCAACTCTGTTGAGACTTCTGTTGAGCTCAGGGAGAGGAAGGGTGTTATGGTTTCGCTTTCGTCATCGTGGAGTCGAAGGCTGAAGAATAATGGATGTATGAATGGTGGTCAAGGGCAATCCTTGCCGATGTTTCTGACGAGGAGCAAAACGAAAGGGTTCTCATTTGAGACACAAGAGTTTTCTTCGCCGAATGTGACATGCATTGGGCAAGTGAGACTGAAGACCAAGAAGAATGGTAAAAAAATGAGGACGAGAATCGAGATGGTGGGGAGGTGAGTTTTAGGAAAGAAGAGGATGGTGGGGAGGGTTTGAAAGACAGGAATTAGAGATGGGTTCATTTGCCTTTGACGATTTGCAAGGCGTTGAAGGGGTTCGGGGCAGAGTTTAATTGCTTATCGCCTTGTCGGGAGAGGCGTGTTTTTAGAGTAATAGTGAGAGATAGAAGGCTGATAAGAGTAAGAGGGGAGGATATCGACGAGTTCTTTTCAGCTTTGGTTGACGAACACTGTTGATTGATGATCAAAAGGTAGATATTTATTTACAAGAAATAAAGAGAGAGCTTGAAGTCGAAATGGCCAAAACAGAGCAGTAAATGAGGTGGAGGTAATTGGCAGTGGAATAAATAGGTGGTGAAGAAATTGGTAGTGGACTTTGGGTTTTGATTTGGGCTAGGGACTTTGTATTTTGAATTGGGCTTGAGCCTTTTTGAACCGGAATGGCATTGTCCCGACCTAGACTGTCTCGGTTCAAAACAGTCCGGTACCAACCGGATCAGCCCAAAAAAATTGTTCTCCCGGCCTGTACCGTTCCCATTTCACTGTACCGAAAGCGGGATAAGCACAAACCCATACCGACCGAGACCGTGCCCACCCCTAGAATTAGATGGTGTTTATGCACACTTACATGAAGTGGAAAAAGAGTTATCCGCCGAGAAGGCACTCCATGATGAGGGTGCGCATGTTGTAATATAACACTCTACCAACTGCGACATTGCCAAGAAAAGGGTGGAGCAATTAACGGCTTCACTTGATGAGGTCAAGGCTGATACCTCCGCGATGCTTACTATTGCTGAGGGTTGACTTATAGCGGCTAGGAATGAACTTGCTTCTATTAAGGACAGGCTTGGCATTATGGAGGTAGCAGATTGGCAGCGAATTGTGGATGGATGGATTGAGCTTCTATATTGAGGGTCTTGGTGTTAACTTGTCTCTATACCGTCACTTGGTCTATCAGACCTTCGAGGATGGAGACGATGCTGAAGACCCTCCGGGTGATCCAACGGCTGAAAAGTCTTTGTCTTCTCCTTTTGAAGATAGGGCTCCTACCATTGATCCGGCTGCCCCTTGTCCGTCAGATTGTGCTGTTGGCGATGATTTGGTTCCCTATGCTTGATCTCCTGCTCCTTTAATTTCTTCCTTGAATGCTATAGAATAGTTTTTATTAAAGAACACAAATTTTCTCCTTTACTTTTCTTCGTAATCGTGGTTCATCTTGTTGACTTCGTTTGTGTTGCCTATACCTTTTATAAGCCGATCATTATTGTCGAAATGATTTGTACTCCATCTTTGATTTTTACAGCTATATTTTTGTCATGTCTGACTTTTGATGATTTGAATCCTCATACGCTCCGATACGTCCATCTTAACCTCGTGTTGGTTGTCTCGAAGCTTTTGTGAGAAAATTGTTTCATTTGTTTGTCTTCTACTTTGTCGATCTGGCGCGTTAGTTAGTTTGAGGCTCTCTTGAGTTGTGTTAACTTCTTTCTTCATCTTATTCTGATCAAAATAGGATTTGCCCCTTTTGATTTGGTTTATTCGTTCAACTTTTACTTCGTTGGCTTGATGATCCGGTTGACCCGAAGTTGTTTCATTCAAGTTTCGCTTCGTTGGTTAGACTCGAAGTTACTTTTATTTAGTTGACTTGTTCGTCCAACTTTTACTTCGTTGGTTCGACGCTTTAGTCGACCCGAAGTTTCTTTTACTTAGCTGGCTCATTCATCCAACTTTTACTTTGATGGTTCAACGTTTTAGTTGACTCGAAGTTACTCTTACTTAATTGACTCGTTCATCCAACCTTTACTTCATTGGTTCGCCATTTTAGTCGACCCGAAGTTGCTTTTACTTAGTTGACTTGTTCGTCCAACTTTTACTTAGTTGGTTCGACATTCTAGTCGACCCGAATTTGCCAACCCGAGGTTGTTTTTACTTAGTTGACTCGTTCGTCAAACCTTTACTTTGTTGGTTTGATGTTCTAGTCGACCCAAAGTTTCTTTTACGTAGTTGACTCGTTTTTCCAACCTTTACTTTGTTGGTTTGGCGTTCTAGTCGACCTGAAGTTGTTTTTAATTAGTTGACTCGTTCGTCCAATCTTTTCTTCGTTGGTTGTTCAGACTAGAAGTTTATTATATGTATTCGACTTGCGTCCTGATTCCTTTTGGCTTTATATGCTGATTGTTTTGCACGACTTCATTTCGAAGCTTTTATTCTTCGTGGGATGATGATTCTGAATTTGTAATTTTATTGATTTTCCCTTTTAGATGTTTTGACCATTCCTAACGGTCATTTTTCTATACCGGTTACGCTACATTGGGGAGCGATTTGCTTTTCCTCTTGATCATTGCTTGGTTGATGTCTATCCTCGTGTTGGGGGTTCACGCTTTTGTTGCTCTTTCTCGTTTAATTCATGATCGTCTTTGCTTGATCCTCTATTTCTTCTTGCTTGGCGTCACTTGCTGAGGCTTGATCGAGTTCATCTTCGTTAATTCTTTCATTGCTAATTCGGATTGAGTTTGCATTCGTTGGTAGAGTCCTCAAGTCGATCAGTGCAACATCTTCAGGGCGTTAATTTTTCCGCTTCAATATAGGTATGCTCGAGTGGAAGGTGCTTATTTGCTGGGGTAGATGTAGTATAGAGGGTATATCAGTTCCCTAGATTATTCTTTTGATCCTGTGCTGGTAGTATCTGCCTTTTTTTTTTCTTTCCTTTGAGCTGCTTGTCTGGCATTCCAATGAATTCTCTGAGTCGTCATCTTTGAATCCAATGCTCGATTTCTTCTTTCAGCTTGTAGCAGTCCTCATTATCATGCCTGTGATCCTTGTGGAAGGAACAATACCCACTTTTATCTTTTCCTTCTGGGCCTCCTCTCATTCTGGGTGGCCAGTTGACGTTCCCCCAATTCTCCATGTACTTCAACATGTTGGTCTGGCTTGTCTTTAGAGCCATGTATGGTTTGTATTCTTTTTTCATTACGCTGGTTATCCGTTCGTGATTGGGTCTTGCCGAATGTAACTTCCTGGATTTCCGCTGCTTGGACTCAGTCCTTCCGCCGTTCTGATGTTTCTTTGATTGATCGTTATCTTCCCATGGTCCATCATCTCGCCTTCTCTTTTCCTTCCCTTCCCGTTTCCTTAAATGATTTTCCCTTTCCTATTCATTTTTCCTCCTGGCAGTTTTCACCTCTTCAAGACAAATGTGTTTTTGGGCTGTTTTCAACAAGACCACCATGCTTTTCGGAGGCTCTAAGTTGAGAGCGTCAAAGAAGGGGCCTCTCTTCAACCCGGCGATGAAAGTTGGGGCGGCTGTGTTATCACTGCATCCATCGATCATTGTCAATTCATTAGTAAAATGAGTGACATATTCTCGTATTGTCTCTTTGGGCTTCTGTTTGACATGCAGGAGGTAATGTGATCTTTTCCTCATCCGTTGACTTTCAGTGAATCTCGTGATAAAGGCGGTAGCTAACGCATGGAAGGAGTCTATTGACCTCGGTGGTAGGCTGTTGAACCCGTTCACTACCGTGGAAGTAAGGCTAGTAAAAAATGTTCTTCATAGGATCGACTCTGTGGTCTCTTTCAGTGCCATCATGTGGTGGAAGTTTCTCAGGTGATTCGTTGTAGGGATGAACAAAAAACTGTTCAAACTGATTAAACCGACTGAATTGATCTAAACCGAAACGATTGGTTCGGTTTAAATTCGGTTCGGATCGGTTTCAGTTTTAAAAAATTCAAAACCGAAGTGGTCGGTTTGGTTTGCTGTTTCTATGTGATTTTAACCGACCAAACCGAACCGACCGAATATATATAATAAATAATATATATTTTATATATAAATAATACAATATGTTTAAAATAGTCGGTCGGTTCAGTTTTATTTCGGTTTTGGTGCGATTAGTCGGTTCGGTTCGATTACGGTTTGCATAAATTAGAATCGGTTCGGTTTCAGATCGGTTTTGTTAATGGTCGGTTCGGTTTCGGTTTGAAAATTTTAAAACCGACCTAAGTCGGTTCGATTTTCAACCCTAATTCGTTGGGTCGGTGGTACCATCATATACTTCAAACTTTGGCGGAGTGAACTTTTTTCAGCATGGGAGTCTTCATGAGGGCATCGAAGAATGACGACTTGGCTAATTTGTACAATACGTTGGGATCAGTGACTCTGATTTTGAATGGAATCTCAGCAAGAGCTTTATCACACCATGGAGTCTTGTTTTGGAAGGGTTCATTGTTCTCGAAGTTTTCCTGTTGTGGTTCTGCTGAGATTTCGTCACTCCCTTGAGTTCGGTTAGCGGAGTTTTGTTGGGGCGGTGCCTGGACATGATCAAATAGCTGGATGTGCGCCTGGGTGATTTTCTCTAGTATCTTTGTCATGTAGTTCATTTGGACCATAAACAGATCTCCTGAGGATCTATGGCAGCATCACCGATTATCTGGGTTGTCTGGGCTATTGCATGCTGTGGGTCTTGATTCTCAGGTGCCATTGGCCAGATGATTTGGGTTGCTTCTTGTTCGTGAGCTGCTTGTGATACATCGTCGCCAATAGGAGAGTTGTTATCGTCACCGTGTTAGGGATATGTAGGGTGTGTCATTTGTTATGGCAATTTGTTTATCGTCTATCAGATTTTTGTGAACTTCGTCACTGTGGATCTTATTATTAGAAAGCAAATTAGTCGTTCCCCACGGATGGCGCCAAATTGATGCCTCCAAAAGAATCTTTCTCCTATGAGTTTGACCTGCAAAACAAATGTTAAAATGCCAAGAACCACCTTTTTGGTGGCCGAAGGCACTCCGATGCTTAAGTCAGCAACTCTGTTTGAAGAAGAAAATAAATATGAACAAAACTCAGTTAAAGTTGCATACCTATGTCAAATGTTCCCTTTACCTTTTATATGGTCACGGTTAATTCTCTATGCGACTTAAGCACGTGAGGCGCAACGGAAGGAGATGTTTCTCGTAACAGTCTCCTCCTTGATGGAGATGCGTCCGTGGAGACGTAACTCCCTCAACAACTATTTTTGGAGCAATGTTCCTATTCTTTTTTAGTGAACTCGTGTCGGGCCTGGATTTGGGCTTTGATACGTTCAGGCCTGGATTCGGGCTTTGATTATATCTTCTTATAGTGGGCCTTGTCTGAGCCTCTGTGGTTGGCTTTATTCTTCTTGGGTTTTATGAGCTAGCCCAGTAGATGTGACGTCGTATCCTCGCGATTGACGTTCTCTGCCACGTGTATGGCCGTGATGATCAGTCTATTTTGATGTATCATCATGGTCCATTAGCAATGGCGTTTTCATTCATCTCTGGAACCATCCTTGGATCAAACCGGACATCCTTCTCCTTCATTTCATGCCTACCCATAATTTTATTCCATGGACCATCAAGGACATCACAAACAATACCTCAAGGTATAAGGGATTGGAATGAAAATCTGCTAAATTCCATTTTCTCGACCCTGATTGTCAATATTATTCTTGCCATTCCGATCAGAAACACCGATACACTATGGATTCCATCACATGAACTTTGATAAGCATGGGAAATTTTTGGTTAAAAATGACACCAATGAGTCCCAAAAGTTTAAAACAAATGACTTCCCCTCATCCTTTTCGAACCACGATCCTCGCGTCACCAAGGGTAGGCAAAAAATGTTCAACCAGATTTGGAGAATACTCATACCCCCAACACTACACCAAATTGACATATTTGTAACAACTCCAAAAAAAGTATCACTATTGTGCTGTAACAATTCACCAAACAGTTTCATAATTGAAGTGATACAATAATTGGATCACCATGAATAGTATGGTGCTGTAAGTGATACTATTTATGGTGTTCCAATTTATTGTATCTGAAGCTATTTTTCAAAATTTTGTTTGAATTTAGTTTTGAGTTGAAATTGTTTAGTAAATAGACTGTTATATCACAAAAGTAATACTATTTTGGAGTAGTTAAAAAACTGTCCATTTGAATGCTAATGACCAATTCTTCTTATGAAAATCTTTGATAACATTTTGCCCACCATTGAAGCCTTAGTGATAGTTCATATGCCTTTGGAAAACCTTTGTCCTATCTGTTTGAAGCATCAATAAACTACCACCCATGCCATCTGTTCTTCAAGTGCACCTTTACCATTAAATGGTGGTTCATCTCGGCAATCCCTATCCATTGGGTTGCAATTTAGTTCGTCTCAACTGAAGAAAATTTGAACTGCATTTGGGTGCTTGCTTCAAATGATATCCACCAAAGAAATCATTTTCACCCAATGGGTTGCCATCATCAAAACCATATGGGATATCACCAATGACGTAGTTTTTGACAATGCTTCTTTCTCTAATCATAGGTTTATCAAAAGGTTTACCAACACCTGGCAGTATTGGGAAATGAGTTTCTTTATTCATATTCAACAAGGAGCCCTTCTAGGGAGCGAGGGAGAGAGAGCGAGGTGGGGGCTCGCTCCCTAGAATCAGGGTTCAACAAAACAAAAACTTCATCTTTGTTCACAAAATATTGGGTTCTGTGGTAGCAAATTATGATCTTGCAAAAACAATCTCATGCTTACACAAATGCTCACCATTTTGTCTCACAATTAAATGATTTACAGGTTCATGTGTTTTCTGATGTTGTGCTCAATGAAACTTCAAGGCAAGGTGCAGCTGGGATCATTGCTAAATTTGCAGCAGGTGTTAATGTCATGCGGTGAGGTTTCAAACTCCATATGCACGTTACATAAAGAAATATGGCGACACTTTTTGAAGTAGAGGCAACATTGGTTCTAATCAGGCAACGAGGATGGACACATGGGACTGTTTTTGGTGATTTTAGCAATGTGATCGATTGGATTAACAACATGGAGATTGTTACGTGCCGGAGCATTACTGATGATACACCAAACCGTCCTTTAATCTGCACTGTACACGTCTCACGATGATCTCGTCAACAAGACAATTCGGGTCTGGATGCCTACCAAATCTGGCAAGGCCCAGACAACAATAAGCCCATATTGGCATAATCCAAAAGGTTTGATCCAAGTTGCAATGCCCTATTAAGCCCACACGTCACATGGTAAAGCCCAATACTCATAAGACCTAATCAAACAAATATCTAGGGGCTCTCCTAAGACGGGAAAACCAACAACACATTGGTTCCAACTAGGAAACATATCTCAGAGTATAAGTAGTGCATGAAAACTTCCTTGCATGGATAACACTCTGAAAGTGAAACCTCTCCCACAGATCTAGGAGCACAAGTCGTGTAGGAAAACTCTCCTACATAGATGACTCCCAACTGTGAAAGGATCTCCAGCAATATCTCTTTCCCTAAACTACGCCACTAAAAGCCTAGCCGAATGAGGTTTCTCACATTATAAATAAGACAAAGGTTGGACAAAGAAATGTACGCTACAAAACCCAATTTACAACTTTAAGCTTTCTTCCAGCCTTGTCTGACTTTAGCATCAGAGTGCCATCAGCCACCACAATGGTGCTCTTTGGCTCACGTGCGTTTCTTGTGTAGGTCCAGATCAAAGTCAAGGGAGAGCAAGAATCGACTACATCAGTTTGACGCCGTTTGTGAGAAATGACGAAGTTCCTTGAAAAAACAGTGATACCACCCTGCCTCACAGTATAAAGATATGCTGACCACGAGATCTCACAACAATGGAGACATCGCTGAGCCCGTGAATGCTCGTACTGCCAATTTCAAAAAATCCGGTACCACGGGAGGAACAAAATCAGACCCCCGCAACGGTTATAGCAGCGACAGACCCAATGGTGGATCTGTTGTCCACCCAGATGTAGCAGATTGCACGAGCGCTGGAAATTCTCACCCAGCAGAACCCTCCACTCGCAAAAGGAGAACAAGAGCAGTAAAGAGCCCCGTCCCCGAAAAACTCAAGGGAACACGTTCAGGAGGCCGCACCGCCCTTGCAAGTTCTCAGTGGACCAAAGGCGGAGACCTAACGTCCAGGGCTGACGGACAGGTCTCCCAAAACCCCATTAGACTGGGGGCCAACAATCTCGACGTACTGTTCAACCTCATTGTCCCGCCGTTCATGAATCATATCATGAACGAGCCTTTGCCGAAGAAATTCACTCCATCAAAACTGGAGTTCTATGATGGGACAACATACCCGTCCGATCACTTGTGCCACTTCTAGCATGTAATGACGCTCTAAAAAGGATTTGAAGCACTAATGAGTCGGTCATTCCCTACCTGCCTTAAAAAGTTGGCCCTAACCTAGTTCCAAAGTCTCCCTCCAAGGTGCATCGACTCATTCCGAACATTGGCAAAAATGTTCCTTACACGCTTCGTCGGCAGCCAGAGAATCATGAAGGGCCCACATTATCTGCTTACCCTTAGACAAAAGTCTAGCGAAATGTTACAGGAATACGTCATGCGCTTCAATGATGAGTTGATTCTCATCGACGGATGCAGTTGCGGCATTGCGGTCACAACTTTCTTTTCAAGACTAAGGAGGGGCAAGTTCTATGATTTCCTCATTCTGAACCCTCCAATTGATATGTCGGACTTATTGAAAAATGCCCAGAGGTACATCACTCTCGATGAGATGTTGGCCGCCAAGAGGGAGGTGGAGTCCGAAAAGAAATCCTTGGCATCCAATGACAAAAAATACGGGAAGAAACATGATGACGACGACAAATAAAGAAAACACAATGATAGCAAGCTTGACTCTGGCCATGCAAGGCAAGATAAGGCCTCCAACTACGTTGATGCTAAATCCGTCACTCCCCTCAACTCTAGTCCGTCCGACATCCTCAATCTATAAAGAATTGGGAAGAGCTAAAGGATCATCCTCCTCCCCTACCCAGGCGATATGGGACTATGGTTCCCCTTGTAGCTTGTCCAACCCCTCTCGGCCTATTGGGCCTGTTGGGCATCTTGGGCCTGTAGGGCTCCAACCCTCACCCTCACCTCAGGTCCGCCCACTTAGGGTCTCACAATCCACCCCCCTTAAGGCCCAACGTCCTCATTGGCCACACAGGCACAACGTCCTCGTTGCCCGAGGGCCCACCTCCACGTGGCATACTTCCGGCTTGGTCAGGCTCTGATACCAAACTGTGACGACCCCCCTCCCGCACTGTACCGATACTGTCCGCTTCGGGCTACCATCCGGCCCTCATGGCTTTAAAAGGCCTCGATACAATGGGGAGCTGACCCCGCACATATAAGGATCATCCTCCTCCCCTACCCAGGCGATATGGGACTATGATTCCCCTTGTAGCTCGTCCAACCCCTCTCGGCCTATTGGGCCTGTTGGGCTCCAACCCTCACCCTCACCCTCACCTCAGGTCCGCCCACTTAGGGTCTCACAAGGGCGGCCACGATACTGAGAACTGTAAGTCTCATGGACGAGATAAAACATTGAATCCGGAAGAGGAAACTCAAGGAAATCGTAAGACCGGAGAAGATGCAAGATTAGGTAAAGGAAATGGAAGATTTTGTTAAGGAAATAAAAAAAGAAACTCCTGACATTATATATGTGCTTCATGGAGTCGACTCCGAAGGTGAGCAATCAAACAAGTCCCGCAAGAGGACGCTTCTCGAAATATGGATGCAACCCACCTACGAAGATAGACTAGTGCAGTATGCACGTATTCAGAGCCCCATCACACCGCTGATTTTCACGGACCAACCTTTAGGGCATCCATTCTCCTCACAATGACGCCCTGTTAATTTCGGTCCTTGTTTCAAAGTGGGAAGTGAAAAAGGCCTTGGTGGGCATAAAAAGATCTTTACACGTCTTGTTTCTCAATGCTTTCCACAACATGCAACTCAAGGAGGCAGACTTAACACCCGCCAACCATCCCATGGTCGGGTTCAGCGGAGAAAAATGCTTCCCTATTGGGAGGATCAACTTAATGGGGGTAACATGAGAGTCACAATTGCGGAAGTACCTTGTCCAGGATTTCATGGTGGTCGATGCTCCGTCTGCTTACAACATCATTCTGGGGAGGCCTTGGCTTCACCATATGGAAACATTAATTTCTACTCTGCACCAATGCATCAAGTACACAACCAACCAGGCCCAAGGAACTATTCGTGGAGATTAACCTTCAACAAGAGACTGCCACTACGCAACGTTGAAGCAGCTGGATTGCTAGCAATTACAGGCCGGGCCCCTTAAACAGATACATCACACACCGGACTCAGATGAGGCGGGAGGATCACCCTGTGCGGACAGTGACAAAGTTCTGACAAAGGCTCAGCCATCTGACAAGCCGGATTCAACACTGGAAATACAATCCAGCATAGGACAAAGCTAAATATTAACACTTCAACAATCTGACGCGTCTTTAGAACACTAACAACTAGTGGGGAATGACCCGCTAGCGCGAAGTTCACTCTTCAGTAACTTCGCCAACATTGGCGGTACCTATGGGTTGCCAAAAAGAACTACACAGTCTGAGCCAGGACCGTGCGCGTCTCTTTTAGGGCCATATTAGCTTAGTTTCTGCTTAAAATCAAACTATCTTATTGCTTTGATTCTTTTTTTTTGTTTTTCTTTTCAGCTTAGAAGAATTGTTCACACAAGACATATTCAAGGAATAAAACATACTTTATTGATTACAATGAAAGTTATTTCAAAACTTGTCTGACTGACTAGTACAACAGTTTATACGCTACAAGTATCTAAGTCCGATGCAAGTATGTGTCCGCTAAAACGCATGTCAAGACTTCGCTTTGCCAATCTGTCTTCGAAAAGGATTCGACAGTGAATGAAATGTACTTGAACAAGGCTGCAAGTGCGCATTTGATTTTTTGCTCCGTCAAATCACCTCACAAAGATGATTTGAAAGTGGCAGAAGAGGCACACACGAGGAGTTGTGGACATCTTTGCTCCGCCAATCTGCTTTGCGAAGAGGATTCAAAAAGAGAGTGGAAGGGACCAAATGGGGATGTTTCTCAAATGTGTGATGCCAGGGGTGATGCAGAGTTAACACCCCAGGAACGCAAATTGTGTCCACCAAAGCCCCGTTCTGCCAAATCCGTCTCCCTGCTGGGGCATCACGAGTGAAGCCCATTGGATACAGTAGAAAAATTTGCCCCAAAACTAGCTGCGAACATCATATCCCAACAACAGTGATGGTTGGAAACTTGGGAACAAAAGAAAGCAATAGACAGACTCATCCCTTGGAGGAGAATTCATACTTCTTCTACGCAATGTAAGAAGAAATTACAAGGTCCCATGGAACCGATTGGATGCTCACCCCGACCAAGTGGCATTACATAAAAACAGGTCTTCTAAATACTCATTGACACAAATGTTAGAACATTCAAAGACTTCCGCAACGAAGATCTTCCATTAGCCTTTGGATAGGCCAAAACATATTTCTGAAGGGATGCATTTCGGGAACACTCTCTAGAACATCCATGGCAATGCTCGAAATCGTGAAGTCTAACCTATATATAGGTGCGATGGTTCACGAAACAAAGCCAATCAACAGTTATGGCAACATTAAATGCCGTATAGGAAATAGGAAAATGACGGTTCCAATTGCAACTGCAAGAGTCCACATTCCTCGAATTAATGACACTGCACGCAACCCCAATAACTAGGGGAAGTAACCAGTACAGTGTCATTAATCTTTGTGACACGACCCCCAACAAATGGGCCCAAACAAGTACCCCGCAAGATCCAACCCAGTACAGTACGAAGGCCTTAAGCGCCCATGCAATGTGGAACATGCCTGTAGCGATTATTAATAAAATCCAAGGTATTCACCCTATTATCCGTTATTCATTGAACCTGGATAAATTTAGTCTGATCTATTATTTTGGCGATCTGACTTCAGAATCAGATTTATTGGCCCAACTTTCCTATCAGACTATTAAGCAAGTTGAAAAGTCAAGATACCCAAGTCAGACTTGCACGCCCAAGGCCAAGCGGGGGGCTAACTTGATCAAAGCTTAGTCAGTTCCTACTGGTGGCGATGGCTTAGAAATGGAAGCTTAGTTAGCGCTCTAACGCTTGACTACGATGGCTTGCCAGGGATCATTGTCCATTTACAGATAATAGGGCGGATGATGACGACTTAGAAAGTGGGAGTCTAGTCAGCGCTCTCGACGTCTAATTACGATGGCTTGCCAGGGGTCACTGTTCTTCCAAAGATAATGATCGCCGAACCTAACCAAAGTTTAGTTAGTAGGCTGCTGATGACGATAACTTCTGGTTCGTTTTAATCCTAGTCCGCCGAGCACGAATTACGATGGCTTAGAAAGTGAGAGTATAGTCAGTGCTCATGCAGCCTAATGGTGGTGGCTTGCCAGGGATCATTGGCTAACTACAGACAATGATCATCGAACCCTATCGCTCTAACACCTAGTCCACCGAGCATGGATGACGATGGGTTAGAAAGTGGGAGTCTAGTCAGTGCTCATTCAACTTGATGACGATGGCTTGCAAGGGATCATTGACCAATTACAGACAATGATCGCGAACCCGATCAAAGTTTAGTCAGTTACAACTGATGACAACAACTTTTGGTCTCCCTTACAACCTAGTCCGCCAACTGTGGACATAAATGATTTGAAATCACAGGGATTATCATCCGGTTAAATGCACATGCATGACCACGGTCTGACCAGTTTGCTAATAGTAGCAACGAAAACTACTGGCCCGATCCACAGTCTGACCCGCATTTGAGGGATTACAATGGCGGATCTCAAAGATGAAACTCTCATCAACGGACTAAGTATACGAATTCTCGACTCAGCGTAACCTTTTGTCTAAAAGCTAGTAGCGCAGTAAGACAAAACAGATAAAAGCTAATAGGGAAAGTCAAAGAATGCAAAATGCTATTTAATATGCTATCTCTCATTGATAAGTCAAAATTACAAAGTTCACCCCTTATCGGGAAAAGGTTCAGATACTATTGAGCTTGATTTGGCAGGAATGGAGGTAGGGGTACGTTCGCACGTGCCATTACTCGGATGCCCCGTACTTCTTCACATTCTCCTTCTGGTTGATCACCTTCTTCTTCTTCTTCTGATTGGTCAAAAGTTTCCCCAAGCTCCGCATAAGACATCTCTTTATAGCGAGAGAGGTCCCATTCGGGTGCTATTATTTCATCAGATGCAACAACTCCAGACGCTCATGCACAACTCTACTGAACTCGTACGTGCCCTGGGTTTTCAAAAGTTTTCCTCATGCACCTTCGACTCAACAAGCTCTTGTTCCAGCCGCTCCAACTAGCCTGCTCGGAGCGTGTAAGTCCTAGTCTGCTCAGAGCTCAAGTTGTCATTCATGGCACTTAGTTCATTCTGCGCCAGAAGGAGTTGTTCTTCTGTTGTCCGTAGACTCTTTGCATTGGAGTCAACCTCTACCTCACTTGGATTCCTTTTTTGCCTTTTCAGTATTCAGAGCTTGCAAATCAGCCCGCACCGTGGTTGCAACCTCCTGAGCAGAATGTAAATCACAACGGACAAGGTTCAAATTCTCTTTGAACCTATCCCTCGCAGACATTGTCTTGAGCAACTCAGACTCAAGCGTTTCCAAATGAATCCTCTGATCCTCCGACTTTGTCTTCCAGGCCTCTTAATCAATAGACGATTGGGCATGCCTCCCTTCCTCAAGCTGCTTCATCAATAACTCAATTTCATGGAGAGCACTGGAGTAAGACTTTTGCAAGTTCGCAAACATTCGCTCCATGGTCTACACCCTCTCACGAGAAGCTTCAACTTTTGTCCTAGTGACGATGACTTGGTTCAGGTATGACATTCCTAGCACGAGATGCTTCTGCCTCTTATCCATATGCTCTCCCCAGCATCATCCCTTCTGGCTCCGGAGCACAGTACGCAAGCCAGTCGTTCCACCTGCTAATATGCTTCTGAAAGCATGAGAGATATCAACCTCCTAGTGCCAAGCTTGGTTACTCATCTTTACTACGTTCAGAGCAAACATATTTATCCTCACATCCGGATGGAGGTCCTTCGGAATCGGAATTACTCCAGCACCACACTTCACCGTTTTCACAGAATCGGGACCTTCATCCACAACTTTCCCCTTACATGCAACAGTCAACTCCCTTCCACAAACTGACTTGGAATCAGTTGAGGGGGAAGAAGGAAGCGAGTTATTTCGCGGACCCATCATCACCTCAATATGGGGACGAGAGTGAGACGGAGGACAGTATGGGCAACGCGGAGGGGACCTTTCACCATAAAGTTTATGGTCAGGAGACTTTGTAGCAGGCCTAGGAGAGTCGTAGTCCAAAGAGAGGCGATACACAAACTCCTTCAAAGAGAAAAGATGAGCCTGTCCCGCATCAGATGAGGCTTCAATGTGCGCCTGCAGCAACATTATGTTCAAAACCTCCGGTTGCTCTATACTAAGCTTCATTACATCCTCAACCCCTACCATTTGAAGATACTCCCTCTCCAAATTGGGAAGGGAAATAGGGGCCTTTGCTCGAGCGTCATGCCCCTCGGACGCAACATCCTCCGTTTCAATAGACAAATCAGAAACCTGCCCCACAGCGTGGCATCCCTCTGAAGGAGCCAAATGCTCACTAGCGGGTTTGGTGACAGCACAAGGCTTTTTGGAACACGTAATAATATAAAGTACCATCTAATTTTTCCCTCCTTGAAGGGCTCAAAATATTAACTTTCGGGAGCTTCATATTCTTCGAAGACAACTCCCCCTCGTACCACGACTTCGAAACTCTGAAAAGAGTGGGAGCCACATGCCAATGAGCCCACAGTCAGCTACACTTGATGTTAGAAGGCTCCAACATCTTCTACTCGCGCTCGGGGCATATCACGAAATATATCTAAGACTGCCTTTTCCTTAGAAGAAAGAAGCGTAGTCAGGAACTTGCTTGCAGAAATCACAGACAACACTTCAATATTAATGAACACTAGCAGAATCAAGAATGAAATTTAAACTTACTCAGTAACCGAAACTCTTGCTTGATTGGACGACCCAAAAACTCAAAATACTCCTAATACGCAGAGGCCCGGAAACAATATTTCTGCCAGAACTTGAAGTCATCAGATAGATTGCAGAAACAATCCGACAATGTCAACACGCACACACCATGCTTGTTAATCCGAGTGAAGGTAAACAGTTTAATCACCCTTGGAGACACTCGGACACCAGCGTCCAACGCCCTAATCAGAATGGCGATCACCGTCCTATACCCGTTTAACACCAGTTGAGCAGGCGTAATGCCGAGGTAGGCCAAGAATCCTGATTGGAGCAACCTCAATGCAAATAGATAAATCCTTCCAAGGGAGACAGCGGCGTCTGACCGACGTCCAATGTGCAAAGCACCAGATCATCAGGGATACCATGCGTCTTACGAAGACTTTTCATATTTGACTTAGAAAGTGACCTATCCTCGTAGAACTTACGGTCCTTATCAAATAGTTCATTAGAAAGCTGATTCTAGTACGCCATTGTCGAATGTACAAACTTTCGATCACGAAAGTTGAATAAAGTCAAAAACATGAAAAGTGAAGCGACACATTAGAATATCCAAGATCAAAGAGTAAATAAACTCTGCAGAGGAGGGGAACTATATAAAGAACAGAGTTCCCACCCTTTCTCGAGCAGACACACGCTCATTTAATGAAGCGTACCGCTCGAAGAAACAATTTAGACTCAACCAATCATAACTGCTCAGGTCCTCTACAACATGACTTGATGGACCAATGAACTGGCCCACCAACTTGGGGGAGTAGCTGATGATAAACCAAACTGTCCCTTAATCTGCATCGTACGCGTATCACGATGATCTTGTCAGCAGGCCAATTCAGGCCTGGATGCCCATCAAACTGGCAAAGCCGGCCTAGACAACAATAAGCCCATTTTGGCAGAACCAAAAGGTTGGGTCCAGTTGCAACGCCTTATTAAGCCAACACATCACATGGTAAAACCCAATACCTGTAAGACTTAATCAGGCAAGTATCTGGGGGATCTCTTAAGACGGGGAGGCTAGCAACACATTGATTCCAACTAGGAACCATATCTCAGAGTATAAGTCATGCATTGAAACTTCCTTGCATGGACAACACTTCGAAGGGGAAACCTCTCCTGCAGATCTAGGAACACAAGTCGTGTAGGGAAACTTTCCTACATAGACGACTCCCAACTAGAAAAAGATAATCAGCAAGATATCTTTCCCTAAACTATTCCACTAAAGGCCTAGCCGAACGAGGACTCTCGCATTATAAATAAGACACAGATTGGACAACGAAATGTACACTACAGAACCCAATTTACAGCTTTAAGCTTTCCTCCAACCTTGTCTGACTTTAGCATCAGAGTGTCACAGCCACCACAACGGTGGTCCTTGGCTCACGTGTGTTCCCTGTGCAGGTCCTGATTAAGGTCAAGGGAGAGCAGGAATCGACTACATCAGTTACAAATACCGAAATGCGAAGTTACAAAGCAAAATACTAATACCAGATACACCAAATTTACATGGTTCTGCAATTTGCCTACGTCCACGAACAAAGAGAACAACTTTACTATTGAGATGAAAAAATACAACTAGAGAGAGTCTCCAACACAATACATGTATCTAAATGACACCACACAAATACGTAGGTTGCGTATATCATAAACTCTTTATCTTTCCTCAGTGCTCTCACAAACTCACCCCTCTCACAAAGGGGAAAAACAAACACACATCAAAAAAAGGGAAAATAAACCCTAACAGAGAACACAATCGATTGAGGATGATGAAGAGGGGGGAACCCTTCTTCTTTTATATTGTGTTGAAGCGGTGGAAACTCTTCCACCACCTTATTCTCCCTTCGCTTCCAACTTGTTCTTCTCTTCCATTTTATAGAATTCTAGCCACAAATCATCCAACAACTTCAACAATGTCGGCCACCGCTTCAACAATTTCAGCTACCGACTTCATCTTTTTGCATCTCCCATTGATTCCAGTTGTTTCCATCGAATTCCAGCTCAGGTATGTTTAATTTCGGTAAAGATTTCACAAAATTTGAGCTGACCACAACAAACATGAACAAAAACAAGCAATTGATTTCCAACAAACATAATCAAACCAATACTAATCTTCCAAGATTGAGGGTCTCACCCCTCCAAATTAGCGGATAGGCACCATACACCCGAAGGTGCCATACACTAAAGCATGTTCAAGCTAACAATCCAACTCCACCTTGACTAAGATGGAGAGTCAAACCAGACTTTCAGAAATACAGTGTGCACAAACTTCCATACTGCATATCATCATATCTTCTACCAAACATTTCTTCAACAACTCGTGTAGAACCTTCTCACCTTTAGTACCTGCACGCAAATGCCAAACCCTCGAGGTATCGAAAATATCCTTGGAGTTATCAATAACTCCCCTAGAAGGAACATTTACAGGGCCTTCAAAAACACAAGTTGCTCCACCAAATACAACTTTTCGTTTACCTGTAACTGTACTCTTCTGCAAGAAGTACAAGTTACCCTTCCGAACAGCTTTTAGAATTACCACTGCACTAGAAACACCTTTAGAGCTCCATTATTTACCATAACCTAGTAACATTTGGACTTTAAAGCACTAATGGAGATAAGATTTTTCTTCAAATCGGGTACATACCGAACATCATTCAAAACTCAAACAAGTCCATTATGTAGCTTCAACTTGATTTTACCTATTCTTGCAATTTTGCATTTATCATTGTTGCCCATATGGACACCACCACCATCCATCTCTCTAAAGTTAGAGAACCAATTCCTACGGGGGCACATGTGATAGGTAGAACCTGAATCAAGCAGTCATTCATCATAATGACTCACCAATCCTGAAGTTGCAGACAACGAATATGCATCATCCTCATCTTCATCCAAATTGTGCACCACATTCGTATGTGAATTTTTCTTTCTCATTTCTATTGCAGCTTTCAAATCCTCACAGTCAATCTTCCTATGACCCTTCTTATGACAAAAAACACATTCAGCCATTGACAAAAACTTTATGTCCACATATTTTCTTATTGACTGCGATTTTCCTCTATCACCAACATTTTTATTTTCAGACCTTCCTCTCGCTACCAATACTTCAGACGTTGCATCCCTATGGACCTTGAGATCCTTCCTTCTGAACTCATAATTGAGCAACGCTGTATCCACCTCATCATAATTCAACTCTTCTTTTCCGTTAACAGAGTTGTAACGAGATGCTCATATTCATCAAGAAAGGAATTTAAAAGGCACGAAGCCTTGTAATTTTCTGGAACATCTTCTTTCAAATTCAATAGGTCGACAATTAACCTATTGAATTCATCCAAGTGCTCAGACAACGTAATTTTGGGTCTCATATTCATCTAAAAAAAGTTGCTTCGTGAAGAAGAGCTTATTCTGGATGCTCTTCATCATGTACGTATCTTCTAACTTTTTCCATAACACCTTAGCGAATGTCTCCTTCATAAAGAAATACTTTTGTTCCTTCGCTAAACACAACCTTATTGACCCGCATGCTTGCTGATTCAACTTGCTCCATTTTTCTTCCCTCATGTTCTTCGACTTATCTCCTAAAGCATCATCCTAGGCAGCACAGACTCTTGAAAAAAGCCTCTGAATCCAAGTAGAATGCGCGTTGGACACGAACACGCGTGTGACACACGGCTGACACATATCCGATTCGCAGTCAACGTGTCGGTCAACCTGACTTGGTCTAAACACGTCCTGGACACGGTCTAGACTCAGTTGGGGTGAAAATGGTTGCAAATAACTATTTTTTCAGATCTTTATAAGATCAGACGGATGAGATTATAAGCCCCAAATAAAAAACCTAACTCCACAATTCTTCATTACTCAAACCCATTTGCAGACAAAAAAAAAGGAAACGAAGAGAAAGAAAGAGAATGAAGAAGAGAAAGATGGAAGAGGAAGAATAGAAATAAGGAAGTGGAAGAAACCTCTGTCGCGTGAAGAAGATCTGTCGGACTGAAGTTCTGTCAGACTGTATTCCCACTAACGAAGATGGTGATTGAAGCTCTATTTCTCAGGTTCGTCTCTCTCTCTAACTTCTCTATTCTCTGTTCTTCTGTAACTTCTCACCTTCACAAAGAATGAAAGAAGTTGTATGTTTTTCAGTTATTCTGATCTTTTATTGTTTTCCCCTATATTTCACATTCTCTGTACCTTTTACAAATAAAAAAATATTCACCTTTCAAATGTCATTACAATTTTTCTTTCCGGTTACCATTGGATGGACTAGCCCCAAATATTTAACTTTTCTTTTCTTTTCTTTTGTAACTTTTTTTTTCCTTGATAACTCAAGTATGGGATCTTACATGCATCAATATGATTATCTGATTGATTTAGTGTTTTTGTGTAGTTAAACAAGCACCAAAGATGGTTTTTTTCAAGCCAATCCAGTGGGGTGCCCTTGGCACAAAGTTGATACTTTTGAGTCATGTATCAAACTTTCAATCCATTATGTTTTGACTAGATGGATTGTGACATGATGTTATAGGCTCCTTAGATTTACAAACTATTATGTATTTAGATGTTTTATATGCTTGGATTATTAATTATTGTGTATGACATTATGTTAATAGTTTTTTAACAAAATATAAAAATCAAAAATAAGGTTTGACGTGTCGTCGAGTCGCCGAATCCTAGTTTTTTGAAAATCGTCAAACTGCCGTGTCGTGTCTGAGTCCGTGCATTTTTGGCATCATCCAAATTCTCCTTTGCCAACACATCAAAAACTTTGCATTGTCACATCCCGAAGTTATTCTTTCCATTGAATTTCTCGACGTCAAATTTACCGACTGTAGCAGTAAGCATATTTGATCAGAACTTGACGGATCTGACATGCTTCTCACCAATCCACCGATTCTCTCACCTTTAGACGAACCCAAAGAACTAACCCTCAGTTTTGATACCAATTTGTTACGCGCGCAAGCGTTACCAATACCGAAATGGAAATTTACAAAGCAAAATACTAACATCAGAGACAACAAATTTACGTGGTTCTGCACTTTACCTACTTCCATGGACAAAGAAAATAACTTTACTATTGAGATGAAAGAATGCAACTGGAGAGAGTCTCCAACACAATACACGTGTCTAAATGACACCACACAAATACGCAGGTTGCGTATATTACCAACTTTCTCTCTATCCTCACTTTTATCTCATTCTCATCTCTCTCACAAAGGGTAAGAATAAACATACATCAACAAAAGGGAAAAGAAACCCTAACAGAGAACACAATCGATAGAAGGTGATAAAGAAGGGGGAACGCCTTCTTTTTTATAGTGTGTTGAGGCAGTGGAGGAGGGCGATGGAAACTCTTCCACCACCTTCTTCTCCTTTCTCTTCCAGTTTGTTCTTCTCTTCCGTTTTAGAGAATTCCAGCCACAAATAAGCCAAAAACTTCAACGATTTTGGCCACCGCTTCAACAATTTCGGCTACCGACTTCATCTTCTTGGATCTTCCATTAATTCCAATTGTTTCCATCGAGTTTCAGCTCAGATAGTTTATGTTCCTCAACTCTGTATTTCAACAGAGACAACTATGTCATTGAATGAAATTATAAACCAATTGCATTGAATGCTCGTCGATTAGCTAGATTACCTTTTTTGGGCTATGTACAAATATTAACAGAGCTCAAAATAATGACGCTCACGATGTAGCTCCCCAAGCCCAACTCATGTTTTGTTCTCATTCTGGTTTTTTGCTAGAACAAATCAATGAATTCCCACCTTATTAACAAGTACAAATAATTGTTATATGCTTAAAATTGTTGAATGTAATAAATCATGTTTATTTTATTATAAAACAATGAGAATTACTAATTTTGACGACTATGTTATTATGATTGACCAATTTTAAACAAAATTATTTCAAATATTCACCATTCACGTTTCGTTTCATAGTGCGTTAATGGGGTTTTATTTACATGTACTTACATAACATGCACCAAGTAAATTGGGGTCTAAAAATATGGTTTGAAAAAGTTTGAGTCGAAACGCTAAATCGATTGTAATACTGCTAGGCAAAAGTTATATAACTTGATTCGTCCAAAAATCATCATCCTATAAGTTTGACCTGCAAAACAATCGTTACACTGCCAAGGACCACCTTTTTGGTGGTCGAAGGCACTCCGATGCTTAAGCCAATAACTCTTTTAGAAGAAGGAAGTAAATCTGGACAAAACTCAGTTAAAGTTGCATACAAATGTCAAATGTTCTCTTTACCTTTTATAATGGTTACGGTTAACTCTCCGCATGACTTAAGCATGTGAGGCGCAACGGAAGGAGATGTTTCTTGTAACAGTCTTCTCCTTAATGGAGATGCGTTCATGGAGGCGTAACTCTCCCCACGGTTGTTTTTGGTGCAACATTCCTCTTCTTTATGAGGGAGCTCGTTTGGGCCTGGATTCGGGCCCTGTTTATGTATCCTCATGGGTGGGACTTGTCTGGGCCTCTGTAATTAGCTTTATTCTTCCTGGGCTTTATGAGTTGGCCCAATAGATTGGGCGATGTATTCTTGTGATAGGCCTTTATGCCACGTGTACAGCCGTGATGATCAGTCTATTTTGATGTATCAACAGCTACTCCCCCCTTAGTTAGTGGGTATGTTCACGTATCCACTAACTGTGTGACAGTTGGTATTTCGATTGTGCTTTTGCGCTGAACTTAATATTTAATAACTTTCGATCGGTTGATCGTCTCGATTACTACAGTGTCTGTTAGTTTTCGCGCACATTTTTCTGGGAGTTTTAGTGCGCCATTATGTCCCGTATGTCGCTCCGTGAGCAATCCCTTTGTTGCTTGGTTGTATAAAAGGTGTTGTGGCTATTTTGTTCCATTTTTTACGCCATCTTCGCTGTTAGTGTTGTTTTTTCTCTCCTATTACCTTTTTTCATTTTTTTTCTTGCCTATTTGCGATGTCTACCGGTGACCTACTAGACGGTGATCAGCTTGCTACATATGAGGCTAATTTTTCCCAAAAGAAGGTTTTTCAAGCTACCTTGGATAGTGTACAGTCCTTGTAGCCCGAGGAAGGGATATATGGCATTTTACCCTCGCATGTTTTATGTCGGTCTTCGATTTCCAGTTTTGAAGCTATTCTGGTCATATCTGGATTTCCTGGGTATTCCTCTTGCTTAGATGGGCACAAATGGTTGGAGGGTTGTGGTTTTCACGTATGCCAAGGCCATCCTTTCTGGTATTCCTTTAACTGCTAGAATCTTGCAATCGTTGGTGAGGTTTAGCGTGAAACCCAACCGCACCTGTTTCCTTCATTTTCCTTCGTGTTTTGGCAATCTCATTGATGACATCAGAGGTTGGTTGTGGGATTGGTTTTATGCATCTGTCGACTCTGGCTATTTCAATTTACGAGGTCTATAGATAGTAAAGTCTTTCTGAGTTCCTATCAAGCGTCGGAATATGCAATTGACCACTGAAGAGCAGGTTATTAGAGAGTGTTTCCTGGAACTTTTGGTAGTTCCCTTGGACACCTATCTCACCGATGATATGGCGAGGCACAACAGATTATACATCATGAATGAAATCGAGTGGGCCCTGTTAATAGAGAGGCAAGCAGAGGAGATTGTTGCCCATGCTGCCGATGTTGAGGGTGATAACATTATCTTTGATCGAAAAGTGAGCTCGGTCGTTACAGATCTCAATGCTCCTATTAGTGGCGCTACCGGTGTGTCTTCTAGGAAGAGAAAAGTGTCGAGGCTTGCTAGTCTGTCGAAGCGGGTGTTCCTAACTTCTGGCCGTGTTCCGAAAAAGAAACGACTCGTTGACTCTATGTGTCATACATCACTTTACTCAGGTTCTATTGATAGAAAATCTTCGAGGGAAACATACCATTCGCTCGCTGGACGATGGGAAAAAGAAGTTCTTATTTTCTTATGGTGGCCTTGATGCTGCCAAGTGTTCTGATGAGGACCCTCGGTCCTTAGATGACAAGATGTTCCAGTTCGCTGCTGTCCAGTTTAAGGAGCTTGGCAATCGTGATCGAGTACCGAGGTGCAGTCTCTTCCTTCTTTTCCCCCTCTTGTTGATGGGGAAGTGGAGATCCCTCCTTTCACAGCCTGCTTGGGTTCTTCTTCTCTCGATGGGAACGCCATTCATTTTGTTTCTACTAAGCGACGAGAGGGTGATGGAGGTTATCTTGTCGTTCCTTCTTCTTTCCCGGCTGTAGGTGGTGGTTCCTCCATACTACCGGATCCTCGCGTTCTTCATTCGCGGGTCAGTTGGAAGGATCCTACTCCCTAAGAGATTCGTGTCAAATCGGATGGGAAATTCTGCTGGTTTTCTCGTTTTGGTGTACAGGATGGTGCACGTAAGCTGATTAATGAATTGCATAGTCGGTCGGTAGAGAGGCCTTCGATGTCCGTGCTGACTCCGAATCTACACCTTGAGGATGGTCTCAAGCTTATAATGAACCGGGTGATGGGTTTGAGTCATCAGGTTAATCACAATCTTGTGATTTCTCTGGAGAGGAAGCTCTTCGTGCTACTATTGGTATTCTCCCATGTTCTTTACCAATATGACGCGTTAAAAGCGTGATGCTCTGAAGGATTAAAGTGGTTGAGGTTGTTTAGACTTCGTAGGCCGAGGTGGAGGCTGCACGGGATGGTCTGTGGCAGCGCTTAAGTCTTTGAGAGGTGATTTAGACGGCATCCACACACGTTTACAAGATGTTGAGAAAGAGTTTTCCACCAAGAAGGCGCTTCATGATGAGGCCATGCGTGCCATGATACAGCGCGTTAAAAATCACGTCATTGCTGAACAAAGAGTGGAGCAGTTACTAGCTTCGATTGACGAGGTCAAGGCTGAATCATCTGCTATGCTCACTACTGCTGAGGGCCAACTCATCGCGATAAGAAGTGAGCTTGCATCTGTTAAGAATAGGCTCCGTGTTATGGAGGTGGCAGATTGGTAGGGCGTTGTTTATGGTCGGACTGAGCTGCTAGATTATATTTAGGGTCTCGTGTTGATTTGTCTCAATATCGCCATCTGGTCTATTGGACCTTCGAAGATGACAAGAGTGTTGAAGATCCTCCGGGCAATCCAATGGCTGAAAAACCGCCTCCTCCTCCTCTTGAAGAAATAGTTCCTGTCGACGATTCGACTCCTGTAGATGGTATTGCTGAGGATGTTATAGATTTTCCCCCTTAGTCTTCCATTGCTACCTTTGAATGTAACTGAATAGATTTTGAATGAATAACAAGAGTTTTTAACTTTATTTTTCTTCTTGTTAACTTTGTTCGTCTGTTATTGTTGTGACGATTAGTATTTGAGTTTTGATGTGTTACAACTATATCCTTAGCAATCATTCAATGATTTGAATTTTCCAATGCTTTAGCACGCATGTCATGATCTTATGTTTGTCGTCTCTGAGTCCTTGTGGAAAGCTGTTTTGCTTGCTTGTCTTCTACTTTGTTGATTTGGTATGTTAGTTAATCCATGGTTCTCCCAGGTTGTGCTAACTTGCTCCTCCGTTTTTTTACTCTATTCGTTTAATCAACCACAAAGGTTTTCTCCTTCGAGTTGGTTTGTTGATTCGGCGGTCTTGAGATTGCTTCGTTGGTTCGACGCTCTTGTCGACAATAAGTCATTAGACTTGTTCGTCTAGTTTCTACTTCGTTAACTCAATGTTTCAGCCGACTCGAAGTTTTTACTAGGTTGACTCGTTCGTTCAATTTTTACTTCGTAATTCGATGTTTCAATCGACTCGAAGTTATTTTACTTAGTTGACTCATTTGTTCAACTTTTACTTCGTCAACTCAACATTTTAGTCGACTCGAATTCGTTTTACTTAGTTGACTCGTTCGTCCAACCTTTTCTTCGTTGGTTCAACACTCTAATCGATCCGAAGTCATTTTACTTAATTGACTCGTTCGTCCAACTTTTACTTCGTTAACTCAACATCTCGGTAGACTTGAAGTTTCTGTGTTTAGTTGACTCAGGTGTCCAACTTTTACTTCGTTGGTTTGACACTCTAGTCGAACTGAAGTCGTTTTACTTAGTTGACTTGTTCGTCAAACTTTTACTTTGTTAATTCAACATCTCGTCAACTCAAAGTTTCTGTGTTTAGTTGACTCAGTTGTCCAACTTTTACTTTGTTGGTTCGACACTAGTCGACCTGAAGTCGTTTTACTTAGTTGACTCGTTCCTCTTACTTTAACTTCGTTAATTCGACATCTCGGTCAATTCGAAGTTTCTATACTTAGTTGAATCGGATGTCCAACTTTTACTTCGTTGGTTTCACACTCTAGTCGACCTGAAGTCATTTTACTTAGTTGACTCATTTTTCCAACTTTTACTTTGTTAACTCGATATCTCGGTCGACTTGAAGTTTCTGTGTTTAGTTGACTCGGGTGTCCAACTTTTACTTCTTTGGTTGATTAGACAAGAAGTTTAATGTAAATATCCGACTTGCGTCCTGATTCCTTTTGGGTTTTATACGCTGATTGTTTCACATAGCTTCACTTTGAAGTTGTTTGTCTTTGTGGGATGTCAATTCCGAAATTGAAACTTTATGGATTCTTTGACCATTTCCAACGGTCATTTTTCAGGAGCAGTTCCGTTACATTGTGAAGTGTTTCTTTTTTATCATTAGGTGACTGATGTCTATCCCCGTGTTGGTGTTTCATGCCTCTGTTGTTCTTTTTAATTTATAACCTCCTTTGCTTGGACCGTTATTGCTCCCCGTTTGGCATTGCTTGGTAAGGCTTGATAGAGTTTGTCATTGTTAATTCCTTTATTAGTAATCTTGGTTGGATTTGTATCTGCTAACAAAGTCTTCAAGTTGGCCAGTGCAACCGTCTTTAGGGCGTTGACCTTTCTGCTTCGATATAGATCTGCTCAGGTAGGAGATGCATTTTTACTAGGATGGATGTAGTGTAGAGCGTATATCAATTACCTGGACCATTCTTTTGATCCTGTAGCTGCAATATCTGTCTTTTCTTAACCTTTGAACTGTTTGTATGGTATGTCGATGAATTCGTCCAGTCGTCCTCTTAGGATCCAATGCTCGATTTCTTTTTTCAACTTGTAGCAGTCATCGTTATCATGTCCGTGATCCTTGTGAAAAGAGCAGTACTTGCTTTTGTCTCGTCCTTTCGGGTCTTTTCTCATCCTGAGTGGCCAGTTGATGTTCTCCCAATTCGCTATGTGTTTTAAGATGATGGTCCGACTTGTTTTTAGAGTTGTGTATGGTTTGTACTCCTTTTTTATCACACTGGTTATCCGCTCATGTCTGGGTCGTGCCGATTGTGATTTCCTGGATTTCACTGGTTGGACTCAATACATCCGTCATTTTGATGTCTCTTTGAATGACTGTTATCCTCCCGTGATCCATTATTTCGCCTTATTTCGTCTTTTCTTTCCCATTTCCTCGAGTGGTTCTCCCTTTCCTGCTAATTCTTTCTCCTTGCAGCTTTCATTATTCAAGGGAGATATGTTTTTGCGTTATTTTTAGCAGCTTTCATTTCATTTCTTTTGGAGGCTTCAGGTTAAGGGCATCAAAGAAGGGGTCTCTCTTCAATCTGGCGATGAAGGTTGTAGCGGCTGTGTCATTGCTACATCCATCAATCATTTTTAACTTGTTGGTGAAGCGAGTGGCATATTCCCATATCGTTTCTTCAGACTTTTGTTTGATGTGCAGGAGGAAGTGGGGTCATTTCATCATTCGCTGGCTCCCAATGAATCTGGTAATAAAAGCAGTGGCTAAAATCTGGAAGGAGTCTATCGACCTCGGAGGTAGGCTATTGAACCAATTCATTGTTGTGGAAGTGAGGTTGGTGGGGAATGTTCTGCACAGGATCGACTCCATGGTTTCCTTTAGAGCAATCATGTGGTGGAAGTGTCTTAGGTGATCTGTTGGGTCGGTAGTACCATCGTACACTTTGAACTTTGGCGGAGTGAACTTTTTTGGCATTGCCTTTTTCATGAGTGCAATGAGAAATGACAGCTTGGCAAACTCGTACAGTACGTTGGGACCCGTGACACTAATCCTGAACGGGTTTCAACAATCGTTCTGTTGCAATGCAGAGTCTTGTCTTGGGGGAGCTTGTTGCTCTCGAAGTTTCCCTTTTGGGTTTCTGCTAGGGTTTCGTTGCTTCCTTTATTTCGGTTGGCAAAAGTTTGTTGGGGCGGTGCCGGAACAGGGTCGGCTGGTTGAACACGTTCCTGGGTGATTTTTTCCAGCAATTTTGTCATGTAGTTCATCTGGGCCATGAGCAAGTCCACTCGAGGGTCCGTGGTAGCGCCGCCGGATGATACACCAAAACGGCCACATCCACACGTGTGTTGCGGATCCATGAGCAAGTCCATAGTAGTCTTGACTATTGTGTGTTGCGGATCAGCATTCTCGGGTGCTATTAGTCCTGATGATACAACAAAACAATCACATCCCAAAGCCATACACGTGTCATGATGAACTCGAGGAACTACGAGTCACAGCGTCAGCGCAGCATTGATCCGGCCCAAGCGGTTCTAAGTCTGCCCAATGTAGTCTGCCAAATGGACCCGAACTCTTACAGCTTGCTAAGCCCATACGTCTCACAACAATCTTCAATACTCGTAATCCCTATTAGGGCAAGTATAACAAAGGGGATTACCACAACAATCTCACAACCAGCTTCAGACATGCAATTACAACATCTCTCCGCTTTCGACTAGTAAGCAAATACTAGAGTACATAACACACATGGAAACTTTCTCTTGCGGATTACCCTCAGATAGGGAACTATCTCCCGCGTATCTAGGAGCACAGGGCTAACAAGGAAATTCTCTTCTAGAACACGACTCCTAATTAGAGAAGGATCTCCATGAAGATTTCCTTCCTAAACTACGCCATCGATGGCCTGGTTGAACCAGGACTCCTGCAGTATAAATAAGACATGAGGTTGGTAAGCTAAGGTATGCTACAAATTCCCTATTTATAACATTACACCTTCCTCAGATCCCTGTCTGACTTTAGCATCGGAGTGCCATCGGCCACCACAATGGTGGTCCGTGGCTCACGTGCGTTACTTGTGCAGGCCAGCAGGACTAGGTCAAAGCAGGGAGCGGAAAACGACTACATCAATTTGGCATCGTCCGTGGGACGACAAAGTTCCTAACCTTTTACTAGCATCATCTCCCTTCAAAATACAGAGAGATGGTGACCACTAGATCACGAAACAACGGAGAACAAGGGGACATGTCAAACGCTCAGTCCGGCGCTGTACCGCCACTTTCAGCGGTTTCAGTTATGCACGAACAATAGACTCACGCCCCCGTGCCGACAACAGCAACGACTGACCCCAGGATAGATATGATGTTATCTCAAATACAATAGATTGCCAAAGCGATGAAGGTTCTCGCACGACAAAACCCTCCACCTGCTAATAGAGACTAGGAGCAACACGAGCCTCCATCTCTTGAGGACGACAGAGAGCAAGCACAGGAGAGTCAAGCCCCTGCTAGTTCTCATTGGACTAGAGGAGGTTGCCGCGGAGCCGACCACCGGAGCAGAGAGGCTTGGCTTTTCGAACCTCTTCCGCAGAACACAACTTAGACGTGTTGTACCGTCTCTCCATCCCACCATTCATGGATCGTATTATGAATGAGGCCCTTCCAAAGAAATTCACTCCTCTGAAGCTCGACTTCTACGATGGAACCACCGACGCATTCGACCACCTGCGCCATTACCAACACTACCAATAAGACATGGGGTTCAATGTTCCTCTTCCAATTAACAGAATGATTAGGAACCGAATCCATAAGTCACTATAGGTTGTAGGAAGATTAGGATCCATGGGATTAAGAAGGCAGTCCGCAAGAACAAGACCAGGTTTTACCTAGCAGTCATGTCAAAGGTCAATCTGATCGCCTGAAAGAACTTGACATAAAAGATGAAGCTTCATTTTTGTTAAAGCAGTGAGATTACCACGCCCATTAAAAGAAGCAATGGCAAGTTGAAAAATGCTTTTTGTGTAGTAAAGAGCCTTGAGTTGGCGGGACCGAGGGTTTTGTGGAGCGCAGATAACATTCCACATGCATTTTTCCATTAAGGCAAGATTCTTGTTTCTGGTTGTGGGAATATTGAGTCCCCCCAAGCGACAGGGCAGGGATATTTGGTTCCAAGTACATAAATGTTTGGTTTTGCTATTGTCACTGCCATTCCACCAAAAATTCCTAGCAAGTTGATCAATTTTCTTGGAGGTTTCACAAGGAAGAAGAAAAGTTCGCATTGTGTAGATTGGGATGGAATTTATAACAACTTTGATCATAATTGTTCTGCCAGCTCAAGAGATGACCTTGGATTTCTAGCTGCCAATTTGGTATTGATCTTGTCTATCAAGAATTGGAAGTCGGAAGCTTTGCGCTTGGAGAATAACAAAGGGGATCCCAAATATTTATTATTGGGATTATAATATTTGGACCCTAGGATTTTGTTGATCATTTTGGCATGTTTAGGGTGCACATTAGAGCTATAGTAAACCGAAATCATCAACATAAAACAAGATATCATCAACATAGCTGTAGTGTGCTTCAGCTAAGGATGTCAATAGAAAAACATGATATCATCAACATAAAACAAGTGGCTCACGGAAGGAGAGTGTCTTTTAATCTTGATACCTTTGATGAGGCCAACAGATTCAGCCCGAGCAAGGAGGCGTGAAAGAGCCTCCGCAATCAAGATAAAGATATAGGGAGAGAGGGGATCGCCTTGGCAAATTCCTCTAGAAGGTTGGATTGGATAAGGAGGAGAGCTATTGAGAAGAACACGGAAGGAGGATGTAGAGATACATTGTTCAATCATAATCCATTCATCCATAAAACCTAATTACTTGAAAATTTGGAGAATGACCATTCAACTCTGTCATATCCTTTGGCCCTTTCAATTTTGATAGCCATCCTGTCACGCCCCGACCCGCCACGGGAATCGCAGCGTGCCGATGCGTGAACTAACACCTACACAGGCGGATCGTAACCGGCCACAACATCATAATATAACACATTCTTGATACGATAAACAAACGAAAATAAAACTACGCTAAAGTTTGAACAAAATAGATATATATTTGATTCGCCCCGCCAGAGTCATAGCGACAAAACCAGTATACAAACATCTAGTTTAACAATAGAGTACATCTGAAATACAGATAAAGCAAAACATACCCGTACAGGGTGGACACAACCCAAAAAGCACAAAACGCTCCTACAACAAAAACCGGGGCCTACGCGCCACGATCAGCAGGAACTCCAACACTGCCTGCACTCCAATAGAAGCACACCCTTGCGGGGTCAGCAAAGCACAAAGCTAGCTGGTGCGAGCGAACTAAATACAAATAACAGAATAATAACCAAGGAAAAATTCATGCCACACAACAATGAATAAGCAATCGGTTCTAAAGTCTAAATCACACCGTGTCTCTAAGGATAATGTTTCTAAGTTCAAGCAACAACACAAACCTTTCAGATTCAACAATAACTACCAGTTTATTATATGTCAATTATTACACGTGATTCAACATGGTAAATATCAAGCAATGAAAATAAAACAATCTCATAATTCTTCATAGCCTCCTAGGTATAGCAATTAGGTTGAAACCAAAAATTCGGTAAAATTATGTATAAGTGTCTCATATCGTAGGTATCCGCATACCCTACGAATGTGTCTCACCCAGACACATCCCACAACGTGCACCAGTACCACTTCGGGCTTGTTTGTATCCTAATGGGGTGCCATCTGCCAGGATACAAACTCAAACATCCCGAACGACTGGCCTAACACGGCCAACCTAACATAATCAAAATCAAGCGCGCTGAGAGGGAAAGCGAGTAATCTCCAAAGCACGTCCTCCGGGACTCGTCCTACTGCACTCTATAGTGGCAAGTGCGTGCGGGAGCTCACCGCACCTCAGCAAGCTTGCCACATGCAATAGCGTCCACAATGTCAGGTGCGAGTCATCTCAAGCACCATCCAACTCACGATGCGAGCAAGCTCCTAAGCATCGGCACAACAGGCATTATAGCGGGGTAAAGACACTTATACTACTATCCACATGCACAAATGACAAGTCTGTACATAACCAAATGTACAAACGTGCAATCATAAATAATTCGGCAATTTTTATAAAACCATGACTATGCTAGGGTTCCAACATGACCCCATTCACCACAATAAATTATTCGAGTCGATTATCATACATGCTCAAGACTCGAAAATCCACGGTAAAACATGATATGCTATGCAAACTCGACAACAAAGCATACAAGTCTCATGTCATTACACCAAAGCCTAATCACAACAAAATTACTATTCGATTTCATTCAAGTATCATGCTTTCTGAAAATTCAATGCATAATTCATTCACACATAACTAACACAATCCTCGAAAACTCCGAATTTCGGATTTGGGTACAATTCTACACAATTGACGGTATACTGTAACAATTCAATTCAGGATTTCAAATACTTATTTCTTAAAATAAAAATTATAGTTCCACTCACCTGGCGGAATGGATTTTCAAAACCCAATTCCTACCGGTCGAAGCTCCAAACACGCAAAACCACGAATGCGGGGCCACGAAAATTCTAAAACTGCAAGGCGGACTCGAAAATGAGTAAACTAGCCGAAAACTGAAATAAATAAATAAATACAAGCGGCGCGTGACTGAAAGGAAAACTTACAGGCATTAGGAATTCGGCAACCACCCCGCCGAAACCCAAAGTTGGGCTAAAACGCGCCGAAACCCTCCCTACTCCGGTCTGATCGCTACCAAACTGCACAACAGCCCGCAAAAGAGTCTAAGGACTCTCGGAGTCACGAAAATGAGGCTCACCCACGCACCCAAAGCCCGGTTTCACGCCGAGGAACCCTCCAAACAAACATGCACCCTGATTTTTTTGAAAAATTTTTGGCCAACCCCAAAACAGTCTTGCATGTCAGTTCTAAGGGCTCCCAAGGACGCCACCAAGGCCCCAACACGGTTGATCGGAGCTAAAAAAACCGATCAAACCCAACCCAAAAGAAAACTGATTTTTTTTTTTTTTTTTTTTTTCGAAAAAAAAGCAACTAAGAAATACATAGGGGAAAGAGGAGGGGACGAACCGAGGAGGAGGAGGTGAGATTGGGGAAGAAAATCCACCAAAAACCGCCGAAAATCAGCTGGAGAAAAGGCGAGGAACTCGCTGCGTCGCTCGCTGGAACGAACAGAAAAAAAGAAAGAAGAAAAGAGAGAAGAAGAAAAGGGGGGAGGGGTCGTTTTGTTTTAAAGGGGTGGGTGGCTATGTGCCCCCACCACCTTTGCTGAGTACACCCCGCCTAAGATTTTTTTTTTTTTTTTTAAAAAAAATCGCAGGTCTCACATCATACACACCTTAAAAGAGATCTCATCCTCGAGATCGGATGAAAGCCACGACACAAAAACCTAGGCAAAAAGCTCGGGGTATTTCTGTCTCATCTGGTCCTCTAGTTCCCAAGTCACGTCACCCGCTCGGTGGCTCCACTGAACCTTCACTAACTTCACTATCCTCCGACGAAGTTGTTTCACATCATCATCAACAATGGCTACTGGCCTCACTGGATACGTCAACTCATCCGCAATCTCTACTTCAGCAGGCTCTATAATCTGTGACGGATCTGCCAAACACTTCCGCAACATGGATACGTGAAACACGTCGTGGATACCTGACATACTTTGCGGCAAAGCCAATCTGTAGGCCACTGGTCCAATCCTCTCAGTAATCTCATATGGCCCTACATACCTCGGTGCAAGTTTCCCACGACTTCGAAACCTAACAACTCCGCGCATCGGGGAAACTTTCAGAAAAACCCTGTCACCAACATCAAACTCCAATTCCTTACGCCTCCTATCAGCGTAACTCTTCTGTCTACTCTGGGCTGTCAACAACCGCGCTCTAATCAGCTCAATCTTCTCAGTAGTTTCTCTGATCACATCCGGTCCCATCACAATTGACTCTCCAATCTCTGCCCAACAAACAGGGGACCTACACGGTCGTCCGTAGAGTGCCTCAAACGGTGCCATGCCAATACTTACGTGGTAGCTGTTGTTGTACGCAAACTCACATAACGGTAGGTGATCTTCCCAACTGCCCCCAAAGTCTAAAATGCATGCTCTAAGCATGTCTTCCACTACCTGATTCACTCGCTCAGATTGGCCATCTGTCTGTGGATGATAAGCTGTACTCATGTCCAATCTAGTACCCATAGCTTGCTGAAAGCTCTGCCAGAAGTGGGCTGTGAAAAGCGGATCTCTGTCGGATACAATCGAAACAGGCGACCCATGAAGGCGAACTATCTCCCGAATGAACAATACTGCTAGACTGTCTGCCGTCCGATTCATACTAACAGGAATGAAATGTGCACACTTCGTCAACCGATCAACAATGACCCATATCGACTCATTACCTTTCCTCGACCGTGGAAGTCCATCGATGAAATCCATAGTGATATACTCCCACTTCCACGTCGGGATATTCAATGGATGCAATAACCCAGATGGTCTCTGATGCTCGGCTTTCACCTGCTGACAAGTCGCACACCGTGCCACAAACTCTCCAATGTCTTTCTTCATGCCATGCCACCAGAAAGAACGTCTCAAATCTCGATACATCTTTGTTCCACCAGGATGAATGGTGAAACGAGATCTATGAGCTTCCTGTAAGATATCTCTTCGCAACTCCTCATCAGATGGAACACAAAGCCGCCCACGAAACCGCAACCCTCCATCTGAACCCACTGACCAATCAGTAGGGCACTCATCCAATGTGTCCACTACCAAATCTGCTATCTGCCTCGTAATCAATGGATCAGAGGTCTGTCTCTCCACCACTCTACTGATCAACGACGGATAAACTGCTAAATCCGCTATCATGCTGCCCTCTGTACTGAAAGTAGGCTGAACTGCAAATGAAACTAATGTCTCAAGTGTTCGGTACTCCTGAATCATCATGGTTGCCATCACTACATGTCGCCTACTCAAGGCATCTGCAACCACATTGGCCCTACCAGGCTGATACTGTATCTCGAAGTCATAGCTGCGAAGGAAATCAACCCATCGTTGTTGCCTCATATTCAACTCCCTCTGAGTGAATAAGTACTTCAAACTCTTGTGATCTGTGAACAACTCAAACCTCTCACCATACAGATAATGTCTCCAGATCTTCAAAGCAAAGACTACGGCTGCAAACTCTAAATCATGTGTCGGATATTTTCGTTCGTGGGGTTTCAACTGTCGAGACGCATAGGCTACGACCTTCTTGCCTTGCATCAACACTCCACCCAATCCTGTACCGCAAGCATCAGTAAATACCACCAATCGGCTACCAGGTGTCGGAATAGTCAACACTGGTGCGGAAGTCAATCGAAGCTTCAAAGTTTCAAAAGCTTCTTCACACTTTTCTGACCATACAAAAGGAACATTCTTTCTAGTTAATTGAGTGAGTGGTGCCGCAATCAAAGAAAATTTCTCGATAAACCGCCGGTAATAACCAGCCAAACCCAGAAAACTACGAATCTCCGTCACACTACTAGGTCGTCTCCAAGACTTCACTGCTTCGACTTTCTCGGGATCCACTGCAATACCTCCACTAGAAATGACATGCCCAAGAAATCGAACTTCAGGCTCCCAAAAGTGACACTTACTGAACTTCTCATACAACTGATTTTCTCTAAGTGTCTGCAAAACAATGCGAAGGTGCTCTCTGTGCTCCTCTAAACTTCTCGAGTACACTAAGATATCATCAATGAAGATTACCACAAACTTGTCCAAGTACGGATTGAATAATCTATTCATCAAATCCATGAAGAAAGCTGGTGCATTTGTCAATCCAAATGGCATGACTGGAAACTCATACAAGCCATAACGGGTCCGAAAAGCGGTAATTGGAACGGAATGTTCCTCAACTCACATCTGATGATACCCAGACTGCAAATCTAACTGTGAAAACACTATGGCTCCCCTCAACTGATCCAATAGATCATCAATCCAAGGCAATGGATATTTATTCTTGATGGTCACTTTATTCAGATCTCGATAATCTATGCACATCCTCAATGATCCATCCTTCTTGGACACAAATATTGCTGGAGCTCCCCAAGGTGAATTGCTCGGACGAATAAACCCCTTACGAAGCAACTCATCAAGCTGTACTTTCATCTCTTCCAATTGCTTAGGTGCAAGCCTGTACGCTGATTTAGATATAGGTGCAGTACCAGGAACCAGGTCAATCCGAAACTCTACCTCACGACGTGGAGGGATACCAGGAATCTCCTGAAAGACATCAGGAAACTCACACACAACCTCTACAGAACTGGTGTCGGGACAAGAAATCTCAAGAGAGCTAAGAAAACTCGACATCAAAGAAACCGAATCGGGTTCACAAGCCAACACACGAGGCGAAGCATCAGGTGGCACTAACATCACCGACCTATGCAAGCAATCAATGATCACCGGATGACTGGACAACCAATCCATCCCTAGAATCAAATGATAGCCCTCAAAACCCAAGACAATAAAGTCAAACACAAAGCTGTACCCCAACAAGGAAAACTCGAAACGGGGACAAAACTCCCACAACCAAACCGAACTGCCCAAGGGAGACACAACGCACAAGGGCTCCGACAAAGGCACCACCTCAAGGTTGTCTCTAACAACCAACTGTCTAGAAATAAAAGACCTAGATGCTCCTGTATCGAAAAGAGCCCTCAACAGGGAAGACGACGAATGCACAAAACCTGGCACACAACACATGTATCCTGAATCACATAACAACACACTAACATGCAATTTTTCCTACGCATAATGCACATAACACAATCTTACTACATCTGGGACACACAAAACGACAATAAAAAAAATAAAAATAAATAAAATAACATACCCTCAACATTTCCCTGACCGGGAATAGCTGCTAGGCGAACAGGCGGTGCTGGGAGAGGGACTCTCAGACCACTACCAGACGCAGGCGCTAATTGTCCCTGAGGCGCCCTCTGCTGTGCTGGTCCAGCCCTATTCTGAGGACAAAGCCTGGAAAAGTGCCCCAATTGTCCACAAGTATAACAAACTATATGATCCCATCGATTTGTCTGACTTCTTGGACATTCACGGGCTATATGTCCCTCCTAACCATAAGTGAAACAACCGCTCCTACTTCCTGTCTGACCACCCCACCTAGGCTATCTCTGTTGCTGCTGCTGCTGCTGTCGATGATCTCCTCGAGAACGTTTGTCACCTCTGCGGTCTCTGCCAGTCCTAACTGGTCCCCCTCTACCAGGGTCTCTCTGCTGGATAGCGGCACGCTCTGGCTGTTGTGCCTGCTCAATCGTCTGGCTTCCTCGGCCAAACCTCTGACTACGTTCTGAACTTCTAGCTCGTCGAACCAAAGTCTCCTGTCTACACTCGGCGTCCACTCGCTCCTGACTCAAAGTGATATCCACTAATCTATCAAAAGGACGATCAATCATCACCATCAACTGTTTCCTTAAAAACGGGTTCAGACCACTCAAAAAATTTCTGTTCTTCTTCTCTGGTGTGTCTATAAAATAAGTGGCATAGCGGCTCAACTGTGTAAACTCTGACAAGTATTCAGAAACTGATCTAGAACCCTGCTGTAAATGTAGAAACCTGTCCACTATCTCAGCTCTTGCAGAATCAGGAACAAAATGTTGTTCAAACACCTGGCAAAATACACATCACGGCTCTGCCTCACTGTATCCCACCAGTACATAGCCTCTCCGTCAAACTGGTGTGCTGCTAACTCAGTACGCTGTATAGGTGTCAGCACCATCTTCTCAAATATGAGCTCTACCTTACGGATCCACCGATCCGCAGCTAGAGAATCTCCAGTACCATCAAACCTTTGACCACCCAAGCTGACGAAATCTCTGTTGCGCCGAGTAAACGGATCCTCTGACTGACTGCCCTGCCTCACATTCTGTGCCAACTGGGTCATAATTTCCATAAAAGCCTGAGAGATATCCTCCCCTGCAGCGCCTGATCCCTCACCCTGAGATCTCTGCCCACGCGCCATCACCAAACAACCTCTACGAAAAATAAAACACACATACCATACATCAAACAACACAACAAAATTCCTAACTCCTCTACCCAATCCACTCAAGAAAGTGGTATACGATGATGTTCTATGTGAACCGGTAACAATAGCTCTGATACCAAGCTCTGTCACGCCCCGACCCGCCACGGGAATCGCAGCGTGCCGATGCGTGAACTAACACCTACACAGGCGGATCGTAACCGGCCACAACATCATAATATAACACATTCTTGATACGATAAACAAACGAAAATAAAACTACGCTAAAGTTTGAACAAAATAGATATATATTTGATTCGCCCCGCCAGAGTCATAGCGACAAAACCAGTATACAAACATCTAGTTTAACAATAGAGTACATCTGAAATACAGAGAAAGCAAAACATACCCGTATAGGGTGGACACAACCCAAAAAGCACAAAACGCTCCTACAACAAAAACCGGGGCCTACGCGCCACGATCAGCAGGAACTCCAACACTGCCTGCACTCCAATAGAAGCACACCCCTTGCGGGGTCAGCAAAGCACAAAGCTAGCTGGTGCGAGCGAACTAAATACAAATAACAGAATAATAACCAAGGAAAAATTCATGCCACACAACAATGAATAAGCAATCGGTTCTAAAGTCTAAATCACACCGTGTCTCTAAGGATAATGTTTCTAAGTTCAAGCAACAACACAAACCTTTCAGATTCAACAATAACTACCAGTTTATTATATGTCAATTATTACACGTGATTGAACACGGTAAATATCAAGCAATGAAAATAAAACAATCTCATAATTCTTCCTAGCCTCCTAGGTATAGCAATTAGGTTGAAACCAAAAATTCGGTAAAATTATGTATAAGTGTCTCATATCGTAGGTATCCGCATACCCTACGAATGTGTCTCACCCAGACACATCCCACAACGTGCACCAGTACCACTTCGGGCTTGTTTGTATCCTAATGGAGTGCCATCTGCCAGGATACAAACTCAAACATCCCGAACGACTGGCCTAACACGGCCAACCTAACATAATCAAAATCAAGCGCGCTGGGAGGGAAAGCGAGTAATCTCCAAAGCACGTCCTACGGGACCCGTCCTACTGCACTCTATAGTGGCAAGTGCGTGCGGGAGGTCACCACACCTCAGCAAGCTTGCCACATGCAATAGCGTCCACAATGTCAGGTGCGAGTCATCTCAAGCACCATCCAACTCACGATGCGAGCAAGCTCCTAAGCATCGGCACAACAGGCATTATAGCGGGGTAAAGACACTTATACTACTATCCACATGCACAAATGACAAGTCTGTACATAACCAAATGTACAAACGTGCAATCATAAACAATTCGGCAATTTTTATAAAACCATGACTATGCTAGGGTTCCAACATGACCCCATTCACCACAATAAATTATTCGAGTCGATTATCATACATGCTCAAGACTCGAAAATCCACGGTAAAACATGATATGCTATGCAAACTCGACAACAAAGCATACAAGTCTCATGTCATTACACCAAAGCCTAATCACAACAAAATTACTATTCGATTTCATTCAAGTATCATGCTTTCTGAAAATTCAATGCATAATTCATTCACACATAACTAACACAATCCTCGAAAACTCCGAATTTCGGATTTGGGTACAATTCTACACAATTGACGGTATACTGTAACAATTCAATTCAGGATTTCAAATACTTATTTCTTAAAATAAAAATTATAGTTCCACTCACCTGGCGGAATGGATTTTCAAAACCCAATTCCTACCGGTCGAAGCTCCAAACATGCAAAACCACGAATGCGGGGCCACGAAAATTCTAAAACTGCAAGGCGGACTCGAAAATGAGTAAACTAGCCGAAAACTGAAATAAATAAATAAATACAAGCGGCGCATGACTGAAAGGAAAACTTACAGGCAATAGAAATTCGGCAACCACCCCGCGGAAACCCAAAGTTGGGCGAAAACGCGCCGAAACCCTCCCTACTCCGGTCTGATCGCTACCAAACTGCACAACAGCCCGCAAAAGAGTCTAAGGACTCTCGGAGTCACGAAAATGAGGCTCACCCACGCACCCAAAGCCCGGTTTCACGCCGAGGAACCCTCCAAACTAACATGCACCCTGATTTTTTTGAAAAATTTTTGGCCAACCCCAAAACAGTCTTGCATGTCGGTTCTAAAAACCGATCAAACCCAACCCAAAAGAAAACTGATTTTTTTTTTTTTTTGAAAAAAAAGCAACTAAGAAATACAGAGGGGAAAGAGGAGGGGACGAACCGAGGAGGAGGAGGTGAGATTGGGGAAGAAAATCCACCAAAAACCGCCGAAAATCAGCTGGAGAAAAGGCGAGGAACTCGCTGCGACGCTCGCTGGAACGAACAGAAAAAAAAGAAAGAAGAAAAGAGAGAAGAAGAAAAGGGGGGAGAGGTCATTTTGTTTTAAAGGGGTGGGTGGCTATGTGCCCCCACCACCTTTGCTGAGTACACCCCGCCTAACAATTTTTTTTTTTTTTTTAAAAAAAAAAAATCGCAGGTCTCACACATCCAGTCTTGTTTTTTCTTGCAGAAATGCTTCATTTGATAAAAGGTTTTATGAGCCAAACTGACATTGTCCGCAATAGATCGACCTTTCAGAAAAGCGCATTGGTTTGGAGAAATGATGTTGTCAAGCAGAGGTTTAAGTCTGTTCGCAAGGATTTTGGCGATAACCTTTTAAATGACATTACATAACCCAATAGGTCAGAATTTATTGGTGAAATTAGATAACCAACCTTAGGGATGAGAGCTATGAAGGTCTCGTTCAATTTGGGGTCAAGCTGTTTAGTGGAGAAGAAATGTTGTACTACTACAATAACATCAGGCTTTACAATATCCCAATAGTATTGAAAAAAGAAAGCATGGAAGGCATCAGGGCAAAGAGCTTTATGATTACCCATGTAAAAATGGTGGTTCAAATAACTTCATCACTGGGATGGCGAAGAGAGCTTCATTTTCTTCCGAAGAGATGACTGGACGGAACATACCCAAAATATTAGGACAGGGAATACGGTCAGAGGATTGAAAGATATTAGTGAAATCATTCAGAACCTAACCCACAACAGCCTGTTCGGAATGCCACTTGTTAGTATCATCCTTAAGTCGCATAATTAAATTCCTTTTCCTGCGAAGCATGGTAGTGTGATGGAAAAATGTTGTTGTTCTTATCACCATCTCCAAGTTAGGAGGCACCCGACTTGTTGCGCCAAAACATTTATTCTCTAATAAGGAGTTCGTCAAGTTGATCTTCTAAGAAGGAAATAGCCAAGACATTGTCCTTAGAGAGATGCTCATTTTGCAAATTGTCTAAGGCCCGTCTGGTTTCAGAAATGCTTAATTAAATGTTCCTGAACTCAAGGTAACGGATCAACCTAAAGCTGAGCTTCTTGAGGTAAAAGTTTTGCCTAGGCGTAGAGTGTCTGCGAGAAGCCCAAGTAAACTGAATCAATTTACGACATTGAGGATCCCTAGTCCACATGTGGAAGAACTTGAAGGGTTTGGGCATTTGAGAAGGCTGAGAGACCATTGAAGGGTTGAAGCTCTATGATCAGAGGAGGATGTATGGAGTGTATGAGCTGAAGGAGAAGGGAAGAGATCCATCCAATTTGTATCGACAAGGATCTGGTCAAGTTTGGCTTTGATCCCATTAATATCTTGACGTTTATTGTTCCAAGTGAATTGGGATCCGTTCAAAGGGAATTCTAAAAGATGATGGTTATCAACAACGTTCCTGAGGTGACTAAGGGTGGTGCTGGTAGGTTTTTTCCTCCCCAATTTTTCCCTAGGTAGAAGTATGACATTAAGGTCTCCTATGATGACACCCGGGAGATCATAAAGGTGAGACAAAATTCTCCAAAATTGAGCTCTATGCCAGATTGGGTTCACCATATGCAAAAAAAATAGACCAAGTAATAGTAGCATAATAATCATGAATAGTGCAATTAAAATAATATTTACAGAAAGAGATAATAGTATAGCTAATACCATCTTTCCAGAAGAGAACAATATCTCTAGATTGGCCTTGCGCTCGTACTGACATTCCATGTCAAAAGCCTAGTCTCCAATACGTGTGGTCCATTTTGGTGGAAGAGGCCTTGGTCTCAGATAGGAAGATAATATCCGGGTTAGACTGTTGGGAGAGGGTTTTTAGATTTTAGAATTCTTTGGGAAGACCCCATACCTCTAGTGTTCCATGAGAGTATCATGTGGACTATGGAGACCCTTCATTGGCAGTCGCCATTTCCTTTAACACTGGATTAGGAAGACTACCAATGATATTTGCACCAACGGCATGGACATGAACAATAGGTGTGGGAATGCATTGAGTTAACTGTATGGCCGTGAGAGCTGGAACATGGCTGAGTGGATTCAATATGAATGTTCTTTTCTTGCCTGTTGTATTAGTCACTGTGTCATTCAAAGTGTCGATTTTCCTTGTTCCCATCTTGAAAGCCATCTCACGTCTAGCACTAGCCTTGACCACTGGTTTGTGTTTGCGACTAGAGGAGAGAACCAATGGAGGTGAAGGCCTATTGTCAACTGGTAAGGAGATTGAAGAAACGTCAATAGGAGTCTGATTTTCAGAGATGAGGGAGCTACGAACCGAGGTTTGCTTGTTGAGACTAATTGAGACTGTGGTGTCGGTTGTTGCTATTTGCATTGGTGCTGAGCCTTCAACCTCCTTTTGATTAGAGAGTGGTGTAGCATTTGAATCTCCATGCAAAGCTCTAGTAAAGGTATGATCATCTTCAAGTAACAGTCTGTATCTAAGGTTGTTGCACTATAGACTGTGTGCAGTAGGGCTGGGCAAGTACGGGTAACCGGCCCAAATCCTAAAAACCGAAAACCGGCCCGAGAAATTCGGGCCCGTGTTTATGAGAACCAAAACCTGACCGAGTTGACCGGGTAACCGAAGTCCCGATTAACCGATTTACGGGCCGGTTTCGGTCCTAAGAGCAAAAAATGCTTCTACAGTATAAAAAAAAATACTGGAACCATACAACAAAATTAAAAAAATTACAAAAAAAAATTATAGCATACAACAAAAATTATATCAAAAAATTACAAACAAAAAACATACAACAAATTACAAGATCAGATTCAAGATCTGATATCTGATCAAGATCAAGATCATAGATCTGATCTGATCAAGATCAGAGATCTGATCTGATCCAGAGAAAGGCGGGGAGAGGGAGGCGGCTCGGCCTCCTCCTTCGCTGAGAGTAGGGCTGGGAGTAGGCGGGGGGCCTCCGCCTTCGCTGAGAATAGGGCTGGGAGGCGAAGAGGAGGTCCAGTAGACCTTGATTGTCTCTGGAAGAACCAAATGATTCCACACTCCAGGAAGAACCTCTGCTGATCAGGTTGAATCCCTTCATTGTCTTAGATCTTGGCCTTGACGTTGTCGAAGATCTGCATCTTCCCGCCTCTTTCACTCTCTCTCTCTGGATCTCGCTTTGTATGTGAAGAAGAGCTCTCTGGATCTCACTTTGTATGTCGAGAGGAAGGAGGCGGAGAGGAGTCTGCAAGGAGAGAGAGTCTGCGAGCGCTTTGTATGTAGAGAGGAAGGAGGCGGAGAGATCACTGGATCTGGCTTTGTATGTGGAGAGGAAGGAGGCGGCGAGTCACTGGATCTGGCTTTGTACTCTAGATCTCGCGAGGAGGCGAAGAGAAGAAGCGAAGGATAAGAGGAGGCAAAGAGGAGGATGGGAAGGAAACCCTAGAATAATCTTTTTAGAGACTTATTAAGCCCATGATTTATATTTTCATTTAAGTCGGGCCGGACCGGTTAACCGACGGGCTTCAGAAATGGAAACCAAGGCCCGGACCAGAAACTTCTGGCCGGGCCGGGCTTTTACAACCGAAATTTTTTTAATTAATTAAAACCGACCCGATCGGTCCGGTTGTCGGTTCGGTCCGGGATTTCGGTCCTAAATGCCCACCCCTAGTGTGCAGGCGGTAACCATAAAAAAAAAATAGACTGTACTCCCGTGGTGACTTGATTTGAAACTGTTTGGGGAGGAGGGTGGTGGTACATAGCTGGGAGGAGGGTGTGATTGTGATTTGAAGAGAGTGAGAAAAGTGAGCTTGGCCCAAAGTGTTGTAGCTCAATTTGGGAGTCTGGGCCTAAGTGGGGAAGCAATGAGAGAGATCCATTTGATAGCACATTAGTTTTGATGGGGTAAACCCAACGGCCTGTTCCTCCCATTCTACTTGTGGGCAGCAAGAGGGTGCTTCGTGTTGTGACTGGGTGAGATGAAAGTAAGGGAGGGGGAATGGGATTAGGTGCTATAGTGTTTCCAAAAAAGATCCATTAATAGTGCTCTGAAGCAAAAATGGGTTGGAAAGATGGAGACAAGTAGGGTGATGAAGACCGGCTAAATTGGAGGTGGAATGGACTTTGAGTTCTGGTTGGGTGAGAAGATCTTTGCATAATGAATAACTGATTACTAGAATTATTATTATATTGGTAGTTGAAAAGGAAGTTTGGGGTCTCATGGAGTTTATTTGTTACGATTTGATGTGTGGCGACAACTACTTAAGAAGTATGATGATGAATAGGGGAAGAAGTTTGGAGTTAAGTATTGGCGGAGCAATGATGAAATTGGGAGGATGGACAAGCCAACTACGCTCGCCCGAGACCTGCAAAATTAAAAACACAGAGAGAAACAGTAAAACCAACTACAAGAAACTGAACTAGAGGAACTCCAAGGAAAGAGACGAGAGATGAGAAGAAATTAGATGAATCTGAAGGAAGGAGAGAATTTGAAGAATAAGCAAAAAAATAAGCAAAGAAGGGCGGGGTACAAGAAAAGTGAGTTTTGAGTTCTCTCTCAATTGGAACTCCAGACAACTCTACTCTTGCCAACACTACACCTTGCTTTTGAGTTACCAAAAACATAAAGCAAACTCTCAACAAAGTTTTTATCTATCCATATTGTACAACTCAATGTTAGCGATCAAGCCTTATGCCAGGATGTTTTATGGTATGGATCTTATTTTTCCATATCAGTTGCTCATGCTAAATTGATCATCTGTTTACATTTCACCTTTATAATCATGCACACTATCATCAAAGTCCTTCACGGTTCTTCATCTGTTCATTGCAAGCTCTATTTGAACGTGTTGTGAATCTATAGGAGAGGTAACCATATTCTGGTGTATCTCTAATGGATAGAATATAATCAAATGTATTTGTATTTAAGTCTAATAGGTTTAAGTAGACAACAGTGGCAAAGCATGGGACCAGAAGGTTGTTGGAAGAGAAGCATGAGAAAACAATGCAATGCCAGTTTCAACAATATGACTGATGATAGACCAAAACAGTCTTAATTCTGCGTCATACATGTGTCATGATGATTTTAAGGAATGATAGGCCCTAGCATCAGCCCAGCACTGATCCGGCCCAAGTGGTTCTAAGGCCGCCCAATGTAGTCTGCTAGACAGATTCAAATTTCTTACAACCTGCTAACTCCACATGTTGCAAAACTATCCTCAATACCCGTAAACTCTGCTAAAGGCTAGTATCTTGAGAATCAGCTTCGGACAGGCAATTGCAGCAGCTTTTTGCTTCCAACTAGGAAACATATTCCAGAGTATATGTCACATATGAAGACTTCAACCTATAGACCACTCTCAGAATGGGAACTATCTTTTGTGTATCTAGGAGCACAAGGCTAACAGGGAAACTTTCCTTTACAACACGACTCCTAATTAGATAATGATCTCCACGAAGATCTTTGCCCTAAACTACGTCATCGATAGCCTGGTCGAACCAGGACTCCTGCATTATAAATAGGACATGAGGTTGGTAAGTTAAGGTACGCTACAAAATTCCCTGTTTACAGCATTACACTTTCCTCAGATCTCTGTTTGACTCTAGAATCGGAGTGTCATCCGCCACCACAACGGTGGTCCGTGACTCACGTGCGTTCCTTGTGCAGGTCAGCAGGTTTGCAGGTCAAGGTCAAAACAGGGAGCAAAAAATGACTGCATCAATGATGATGTCATCTTTCAGAGTAGCCATTATGTTTGGGTGTATGTGGTGGTGTGGTTAAGTGACAGATGTCATTTAGATAAAGATAATCTTTGAGACTCATAGGAGAAGAAAATTTCAAATGATAACTAGAAAGAACACGTTTCAAAATAGGGAAAGCTAGGTGACCTAAACGTTGATGCCAGTTTGATGATGTAGTTTTGACATGAGAGAATGCAAGAATTGGAGAAGACTCAGATTTTGCAGCTGACCACTCATAAACTCTTTCCTAAGTGTTGCCCTCCATAGAAATGCCCCCGTGCAAAGATCCTTCACATGAAAACAAAAGGGTAAGAATTCAACAAATGCATTATTAGTAGTACAAAACTGAGATATAAAAATTAAATTCTTTTTCATGTTTGGTACACAAAGAACATTGTTTAAAGCAAAGGTAGTGGTTATTGTGGGAAGAGAGGTAGAACCGGTGCGAGAGATTTGTGCCACGCCAATCAAAATATCATCAGAGCGAGTAAAGTACATTAAGAGACAGGTTGTTCAAGTATGTGGTGATATGGTGAGAAAATCCACTGTCAAGTGGCCAAGTTGGAGGCGGTGTTTGCTGCATGGTGAGCCTGTGGCTACCAAGGTTTTGTCGAGGTGTTTGGTGGTGGAGCTCCTGTGTTGAATGGTTGAATTGGTACAAAGTGAAATGATGGGCAACATTTAGCTATGTGACCTTGAATGCCACAGATTTGACAGAATCCCTGATACGGGCGTGGAGGAGGGTGGTTGTTGCAAGGTGGACCACCTGAGTTGGTGACCATGGGTGGTTGGCCAATGTTATTTGGATTCGGGTGCCATCATGTGTTACCCATAGGAGATGATTGATTTGGACGCCAGTTGTTGTTGGGCTTGTGTGGTCTCCAATTTGTGTTGCTGGTATTTGACCTATTTGCAAAATTGGCAGTGATTGGGAGATGTGCCTCAGATTTTGAGTGCACTTGAAGAGATGCTTCAAAGAAAAGAAGCTTTTTATCAAAGGTGATTGAGATGTCACGAGCTTGAATAACACGAACAAGCTCTTTGTAGTCACCTCCTAGTCCATCAAGGATCTTCTCTGTAAGATCTTATTCATCTATTGGTGCTCCTAGGATGACAAGTTCATCTGCGCGAGCTTTGATAGAATGAATAAAATCAGTTACATTCATGGTACCTTTGGTGGGATTTTTGAGAAGATTCTTGACTTGTTTGATGCGACCACGAGATGGTTTGGCATAACAACGTATAAATAGTACAAACAAAACAACTCATGCCTATGAATCTCCTATTCCTTAGGGAGATCAAAACAGAGTAACAACTCATATCTAGATAACTCAGAAAGACCTAAACAAACACAACACTTAAACATATTAGACTTAAATACAAATACATCAGATTATATTCTATCCATTAGAAATACACTAGAATATGGTTACATCTCCTATAGGTGTAATATGGTTAGTCTTCATATTGATATGGTGTGTTAATGTTTTTTTGTGTTTCAATAGCACAATAGCACAATACCTTATTGTATAATTTTTTAATTAAAGAAATTCAAATTTTACTTATAATTAGGTGTTTTTGTTTCTTGTTAATCATCAGTTCATTGCATGGTTTCATTATGATGAAAAATGTCGAATCATTTATTCTCAAGCTCAAAAGGTCCTTCTTGTTTTGCTCAAATTGTTCTCTTCCTTATTTTTATTTCCTCCCCTTTTTTTAGTGTTTCGTAGGGCTGCGGGATCCCTCTTTTTGAATAGCCTCTTCAACCATGATTCTATCGGACCCGGGGGGGCTCCTGCGCACAAAGCGCAGGACGGGCTCCAGCGCACATATCACAGCCGTACATTTTGATCCAACCGTCCAAATCGATGGATTTCAAATGACATTTAATTAAAAGTTTTGGCAGAAAATGAATCTATCTCAGCCGTCGGATCTGGTGGACGGCTGAGATTTATGAATGAATCACCTCTTTCATTAAATCACATCTCACCGACCTCTCTCTCTCTCAAAGCACAACTTTGGTTTCATCTCACAGGACTCAAAGCCCATCTTCTCTCACATGGTTTCATCTCACCTATCTCTCTCTCTATCTCTCTCTCAAAGCACAGGGTTTGAGAATCAGAAGCTGATGATGATCAAGAAGATAACAACAAAAATGAAGAAGGTGATCAAGAAGATAACAACAAAGATGAAGAAGATGAAAAAATTGTTTCAAATTTCCTACTCCATACAGGTTAACCAAAAATTGTTTCAAATTAGATTTGTTTTTTTTCGCCGTCATGAAATATGGAAATGAAATTGACATCTCCAAAACAGCTTTCCAAAATTTCAAGTGGGTAAATACAGTCTGTGTCCTTGATAATAGACTAGGGTTCCAAAATCAGATCCCCAAAACATATAAAAAAAATGCTCAAAATTGATGGAGAAGTGATTGAATAGAGACACAAATTCTTGATTCAGATCTAAAATAAGAAACAGTGAAACTTGAGTTAAAATTATTCTTGTTCAAGCTGGAAAGCGAAAACAGGGAAAGATCGAGAGATCCCAGAAGGGGTTTTGAAGGTGATCTTTCCGGAAGCAGGGTCATCTATATACATTTCATTGAGTGTGATCCAGATCAACAACTCCTGGCTCTTCACCCCCGTCAATTTCTTCATCCTGTGTTTCTCCACAAAGGCGGTAATCTCCGAGGCATACGACATCGTCTTGCCAATTTTGCTTAAATAATGGTTTTTGGATTTCTTCTGCCTGAGCCAAACGAAGCCAGTGCTTCGATTGAATCCCACCTCGACAATATCTTCGAGAGGAAGTAAACCTTTGGGGAGGGAGAGTTCCTCGAGAAGTTGCAGGGATTTCTGCTTGCACAGTATGAAGTCGTCCAATCCATAAATCTCAGCCATCGGATCAGATCCGACGGCTGTAACATAATCAAAACCTGCCAAAACTTTTGCTTTAAATGTGATTTTGAATTCCGTTGATATTAGCCGTTGGATGAAATCCAACGGTTCACAATGGTGCGCAGGACGCCCTCCAGCACACCACGCGCAGGAGCCCCCTTCGATCCGATTCTATCCTTGAATGTTCTAGGATTACGGTCCTGGAGAGCATTCCAGAATCTACACAACCTTTCCAATAAATCCAAACTTGATATATTATTTTTATTTTGAAATCCAAATGATCTTTTACCAAAATGAAATCGTCAAATGGAACTTTTGTTGATCCTGAAGGTCAATCAAGAAGTATGGGTCTGTTTTGGAATAATGATGCTAATCTCGTGGTTTTATCCACATGCAAATTATTCATTTGTTGCAGAACTATAAATTTTCAAAATATTGAATAGTGGAATGTTGTTTTCCTTTATGGGGAACCTAGGACTAATCTTAATGAGCGAAAATTCTAGGGGTCGAGGGAGGGAGCGAGGAAAAGGGAAAGAGGGATGGGTGCAACCATCCATCCCCTCGAGATATGGCGCTTATCTCGAGAGGGATAGGTGGCTTGCTCCCTTTCCTCCTACCTTCCTCGCTCCCTAGAAGGGCTCCTTAATGAGATATTATGAGAAGAAATGAATACTCTAATCAATGACAAATCTCGTCCTTGGATGATCATTGGTGATTTAAATGGAATCTCTCACAGTAGAGGGATAAATTAGATGGAGGCCTACTCGCTCTTGGATTTCTTGCTTGCCTTGGGGATTTTGTTTCTTCAATTGAGCTTATTGAACCAAGGCAACTGGGTGGTTTAAACATTCTTGTAATGAAGAAACGTAAATTAGCACTTATATCAAAACATTTGACGGTCGGGCGATATTAAATTTAGTGTTTGGAAGTTTATGAATTGAGTTGTTCTACCTGTCGAGGGAGTGGGCGAGGAAAACAGCGAGGGAGGGAGCCGTCCATCTGCCTCGAGATGTGTGACATCATTTTTCATGCGCGTATCTCGAGGGGGATGGACGGCTCCCTCCCTCCCTCGCTGTTTTCCTCGCCCACTTCCTCAACATTTAGAATTTTCGTTATGAATTTCCTAACTTCTCCATTCTTCATTCCACAAAGCCTTGGGTGAGATTTTTAGCTGGAAAGGGACGTACACTCCGGCTGATTGATCCCCTCACATCTTGTTGGTCATTAATAATGGTCTTAGTATTGATGTGTGGAATGACCTGAGGTTCGAACCAAGGTTTTGTTTCACTAATTTCAAACGAGAGCCTTTTGAAAATTATCCTTTGATAGTAAGTGACCTTATGGTCATTGAGGAGAACTCCTTGCGATGGAATCTCCAGTTTGTTGAGTCTTTCTTTCCTAATTTTGTGTTAACAAGATTAAGAAAATTGATTTAAGAAACCAAGTTGTATGATAGATTAGATAAGTTGTGCGGATTCCCAAACAGGTGAGTTTAAGGAGAAAACCATTTTTAAGACTCTAAATATGATTTGGACCGGGCTTCCTCCTTTTGTTATGTTGATCATAAATTACTTCTTAAAATAGGGCATGCAGCCTATCCTAAGTCTTCAAAAATTTTCATTTGGAAATTCTGTTTGGATCTTATTCCCAGTGTTCTAAAAATCGGCCTAGCTAGAAGGTGGAAAACCGCCTAGATTAATGGTTGGGCGGGCTGTCTAGGCGGTTCTGGGCAGTCTGGGCGGGTCTGGGCGGGATCTAGGCGGGGTCTAGGCGGACTCTAGGCGGTCTGGGCAATTTTTATTTTTAATTTTTTTTAATTTTTTAATAAGGTTGATTGTGTTCTTATTTTATTTTCTTTCCTATTTTTTAGAAATAAACTATTTAATTATTTTTTATTCAGTATATGTCTAAATGTAGCAAATGATGATTACTTAATGGAATTCTCAAAGGATCTGCCGGTACCAATTTTACTAATGTAGATTTTATCAAACATAACTGAGGTTATTCATGCAATTTGAAGAAAAATAAAAGAGTACACAAATTCAAATTTATATAAAGTACCCATCATGACCAACTTCAGTCATTTGAGTTTTAATAAATTTTGTTCACGATTGTTAATTTTTCATGTTTTTAAATTTTGCATATGTATATTGGCATTAAATTGGATGTAATTGATAAGGTATTATGCTTAACTTTTGTAAATTGTTAAAGTAATAATACAAAACCTAAGAGCGCCTAGGTGCCACCTAGGCGCCCGTCTAAGCACCTACTCGCCGCCCGCCCAGCGCCTAGCGATTGTTAGAACACTGCTTATTCCAACTTCTTTAAATTAAAAGCTCGCCATGTTCATGTTGATCATTTCATTTGTGTAATCTTTTTCATGCACATTCTAAGACTTGTTTGCATTATTTCTTTGAGTGTCAAATTTTTTCGCGGTGATGACTCATTATGTCATGCCCCATTAATTGGAATCTTATTCCTTGTTCTACTACTAAAGGTTTTCATTTATATTTATGATCATTTACGATTTCTTCATCGGATCTAGGTGAAAGTTCCAAGTCCAAATCTATTGTTGTTATTCAAACCATTTGGCAAGTGAGAACTCCCATAACAGGGCCTTGGGTCTTCTTGTTTAGATGGCTGGTTTCGATTAAACCATGGAAAGCAAATTATATGTCCATCAATTTTTCCATAATTCCATGTTGGTTCAGGACTCACTTCAGAAAGTTTCTATGAAAGACTTGCAAACTTCGGCTTTTTGCCTAGGTGTCTTCATGGAAACTGATGTTCAGTATTTGAAAGATCATTTGGTTTTCTACATCCGATTTAAGATCTGGCTTGATACCTCAAAACCACTTCCATGCTCGATGAAGACAACCTTTGATGTAATTAACCTTTTCCTCCTGGACATGTAATGTCACGATACTAGGTTATCTAATTAACCTCCCCCTCCTGAACTATTAGGATTATTAGTGTACATAATTACTGATTCACCCAGAATCAGTCCAAATACATGATTGTATCAGCAGCCAAGAATCAGTCCACATACATGATTATATCAGCAGCCAAGAATCAGTCCACATACAAGATATGAAGTTTATAATCATATCCTAGCATAATATTTGCTAGGATATTCTTCCGTTCTGGGTTTATCTTACTTGATATGATTTGTAGTTGTTTCTAAATGTATTTCTAGTGTAGGTTATATAAACTCATCTTAGGTCTCTTGTAAGGCATTCAATTCAATAAAGTTCTTCTTCATGTTCTAAACTTAATATGGTATCAGAGCCAGGTTAGATAAATTTTTTCTTTGGGTGAGCATTCCGCCACACATCTCATCGTCCATATTCATTCATTCTTGAAGTTAGTTAAACATCATGCCCGAAGGTAGAGGCCGCTTTTCCCAATCAAGCCGTGGGCAGTCCTCCTCCGCCGCCTTTGCCACTGCAACACAATGGGGCGTGTCATCCCCTGCTCCTGCCGAGACAGCCTCTGCCGGATTCTCATCATCCGCATCGATTTCGGGCCTTTCTCATTATCAAGTTCAACGTTTACTGGTCTTGATCGAGCCTAGTCCAGAAACTGAACAATTATCCGGTAAGCAAAATTTCGATGTTTGTTGGCTTATTGATAGTGGAGCCTCGCACCATATGACTGGTAATATTTCTATTTTATCTAATGTTCGTGACATTGCATCGTCGCCTGTCGGTTTGCCTGATGGGGAACATATGTTTGTTGTTAAAAAGGGAACATGTGTCTTGCAACCTGACCTTACTCTTCACCATGTGTTATTTGTGCCTAATCTGGCCGTGAATTTGATCTCTGTTAGTAAGTTGATTTATGACACCAATTGCCTCGTGACGTTTACTGATCGCTTGTGTATTTTACAGGACCACACCACGAGGAACCCGATTGGATTTGGTGAGTCACGAGGAAGGGTGTACCATTATCGACCAGTGGCGGTCGCGACAGCATCAGCAGCCCGAGCTCCGGAATCCTATGATACATGGCATCGTTGGTTGGGACATCCTTCTTTTAAACCTATGTCGTTATTAAGTATTGATGGCAATAAGGTCGATATGTCCGCCAAACAGTCTATTTGTAATATTTGTTGTCGAGCCAAACAAACTCGGTCTAGTTTTCCTTTAAGTAGTACTTGTGCTACGAAGAGGTTTGATTTGATTCATTGTGACATTTGGGGCCCTTATCGACATTCTACTCTTTCTGGTGCAAGATATTTCTTTACTATTATTGATGATTTCAGTCGTGCAGTAAGGGTTTATTTGATGCATGAAAAAAGTGAGGCTAGTTTATTATTGAGACAATTTTATTCCCTTGCCAAAACGCAATTTGAAGTATCAGTCAAAATAATTTTTAGTGATAACGGATTGGAGTTCACATCTACACCCATGAATTCCTTTTATGCTCAACATGGCATTATACATCAAACCAGTATAGTCGATACCCCGCAACAAAATGGCCGAATTGAAAGAAAACATCGTCATGTTTTGGATGTTGCCCGAGCCCTATTATTTCAAGCATCCCTACCTATTGAATTTTGGGGTGAATGTGTCCTCACTGCCGCTCATCTCATTAACCGTACACCCACACCTCTTTTACAGGGTTTTACACCTCTCGAAAAATTATACTCCTAAACACCCTCTTTTACCCATCTCCGGGTTTTTGGTTGTTTGTGTTATGCCCATCATAAAGATTGCTCAAAAGACAAATTTTCCCCTCGCAGTCGCCGATGTGTGTTCTTGGGTTATCCTCATGGAAATAAATGTTGGAAAGTTATGGATTTGGAGACCAATAAAATTTTTGTCTCAAGGGACGTTATATTTGATGAACAAAATTTTCCTTTCTCTCAACCCAATGCCTCACCCACATGTCCTTCCTCTCCATTACCACTAGCTAATGATTGGGCTTGGGAACAGTCGAGTACTGAGATCTTGGTGTCCCCACATTTGGAGTCAGGCGGAGGTGTTCCTTCCAATGGGTCTTCTTCTTCCCATGTTGAGCCGGTCAACACCCCTGCTTGGTCAGCTCCTGTCACGCTTATGGCCTCGACGCTTCCTAGGGATGAGCAAGCTCTTGCCGTCCCATCTCCTGTTGCACCAGATCAGGCCGTGACCACCCAGCCTCTTGGTCGCGGCCAACGCTCTAGACAACCACCTGCCCGTCTCCGCGATTATGTATGCCACACAACACAAGTTTTACACCCCTCTTCGTCTCCTCCTTCCACCGGGTCCTTAGGTACGCGGTATCTTTTAGCCAATTATATTACTTGTGCAAATTTCTCGGCTTCTCATTCACATTTCTTTGCGGCTGTAACTGCTGGGGTTGAACCCCGATCATTTACTAAGGTTGTGCAGGATTCTAATTGGCGTAAGGCCATGCAATCTGAAATCGATGCTTTGGAGTGCAATGGTACATGGACCATTACCGATCTTCCTGCAGGTAAAAAGCCCATTGGCTGCAAATGGGTGTACAAATTGAAATATAATTTTGATGGTATTATTGAGCGGTACAAAGCCCGCGTTGTGGTCTGCGGGGACACTCAGATTGAAGGCATAGACTATGGTGAAACTTTTGCCCCAGTTGCTAAATTGGTCAGTGTTCGGACATTTCTTGTTGTTGCAGTTATTAAAGGTTGGAAATTACACCAACTAGATGTTAACAATGCCTTCATTCATGGAGATCTTCATGAGGAGGTTTACATGCGTCTTCCGCCGGGATTCTCTTATTCTCATCCCAATAAAGTTTGTCGGCTTAAAAAATCTCTTTATGGTCTGCGCCAATCACCGCGAAATTGGTTTGCCAAGCTTGCCACTGCTCTTCGTAATTATGGTTTTTTTTCAGTCTCATGCAGATCATACTATGTTTACCTACTGTAAAAATGATTTTTTTTTTGTCGGTTCTTGTCTATGTTGATGATCTTATTGTGGCAGGCAATAATTCACAGGCTTGCATTTCTTTCAAGAAATATCTTAATGACTGTTTTCAGCTTAAAGATCTGGGGCCTCTCAAATATTTCCTTGGCATTAAGGTAGCACGCAACTCTTTCGGTCTTTTCTTATGCCAACGAAAGTACACTCTTGATATTTTGAAGGAAGCGGGTCTTACGGGTGCCAAGCCAGCTGCGACACCCATGGAGCAGAACCATACTCTTGCTCGTGCAACGGGTCAGCTTCTTCATGACCCGGGTCGCTATCGACTGGCGGGACGTCTTGTCTATTTATCTATCACACGTCCGGGTATTTGTTACGCTGTTCACATTTTGACCCAGTTTTTGCATGAGCCGCGGCAAGACCATCTCGACGCTGTGTTTCGAGTTCTTTGCTATCTCAAAAGGACCCCGGGTCAAGGTATTGTACTTCGCTCAGATAGCTCTCTCCAACTCTATGCTTTTTGTGACTCGGACTGGGTCGCCTGCCCACTGACACGTCGTTCCCTCACGGCTTATTTCATCCAACTCGGGTCCTCTCCTGTGTCTTGGAAAACGAAGAAGCAGCCCACTGTGGCTCGCTCATCCGCGGAAGCTGAATACCGCGCCATGGCTGTAACTATTTGTGAGCTCACTTGGATGAAATCCTTCATGTCGTCTCTTGGGGTTTTCCACGCGAAGCCCATGCGCATTTTCTGTGATAATCAGGCTGCACTTCACATCGCCTCGAATTTGGTCTTCCACGAGCGTACAAAGCATATCGAAGTGGATTGTCACTATGTCCGGGAACAGTTACTCGCTGGAAATATTTCCACATCTTATGTTTCGTCTTCAAAGCAGCCTGCCGATATTTTCACCAAAGCCCTTGGTCATCACAATTCCAGTTTCTACTTGGCAAGTTGGGTGTTCGAAATCCTCACTCTCCAACTTGAGGGGGAGTATTAGGATTATTAGTGTACATAATTACTGATTCACCCAGAATCAGTCCAAATACATGATTGTATCAGCAGCCAAGAATCATCCACATAAATGATTATATGAGCAGCCAAGAATCAGTCCACATACAAGATATGAAGTTTCTAATCATATCCTAACATAATATTTGCTAGGATATTCTTCCGTTCTGGGTTTATCTTACTTGATATGATTTGTTGTTGTTTCTAAATGTATTTCTAGTGCAGATTATATAAACTCATCTTAAACCTCTTGTAAGTCATTCAATTCAATAAAGTTATACTTCATGTTCAGCTCGGTTTTTTTAGAGAGTTAGTTGGTATAGCTCAAGATTTTCTACATCTGATAGATCTGACTTGATACCCCAAAACCACTTCCATGCTCGATGAAGATAATACAACATCAAATTCTGCTAGAAGACACTCTGAACTTTAACTTTTGCTTTTGTTGCGGACTGGCAGGCCATGTATTCAGTAGTTCAGTTTGACCCTTGTTCTCTACTGCCACCAATTCTCTTAATGACGTCAGCCATGGCACTCAAGGGTTTTCACTGCCCTTCCATAGAAACTCCAAGATCAGAGTCAGATTTGAAAGGAGAATGGTATTCAACCCCGTATGTTGGTCGGCCGATGTCTGATCTGGATCGGCGTTTAAACTGCTCCTCATTGATTCCAACATCTACTCAACAGACTCACCGATCTCACTCTCTGACACAAATCAGTACCCAAGATCTCCCCTCACACTCTCTTAACCCAGATCGAGACCTAGACTCACAATCTCACTCGGTTGCAGAGATCTGTCGCAACTGAAAGACAACTCTATCGCCTCTTCTTCCTTCTTTTGAATCTCATTTAAACCACTCCCACCTACTTGGCCAACCCCCACTCCATTGATTGATTCGAGCATCACGAGGATAGATCAAAATCCCAATATAATCTCTTTGCAACCCAACCCTCTTCTCTACAGGTTACCCATAGTTAACACACCTCTGATATATGATAATCACACCTAGTTTATGACTACCTACACCCATCACCTTCTCCAACAGCTTGACCCCAACAACTAGTTCAATTCTCTTCACACTTTTATAAAAAAGTAGGTGACCGTCGAGGAAGGGTCACAAAAAAACATGATTCTTTCCTAGAATCCGAGGGGCATAGGGTCTTCCCGAGCGTTTCGAAGTCTAAAGCCATTTTCAATCAGTCCAACCCCGACATCATCTTCATTTCTGAAACCAAAGCTTCTGTTGCCACAATGGATCGCATTCGCCAGAGACTCAGCTTCAAACATGGAGTCTCAGTATCTGCGAATGGACAATCAGGAGGAATCGCTCTACTCTGGAAAACAATTATTCATTTCATCACTATCCTTTCGTCATGTAAATATGTCAATTGTACTCTTCATGAACTTTGTTTATCACCTTGGTCGGCTATATTTGTGTCAGGTGAAACTAAACCATCTCTTCATGCCCATTTCTGGAATAGTATGTCTGATATGTACAATTTACAAACCCTCCCAAGAGTTATTATCAAGGATCTAAATGTCATTCTAGGACCTGAAGCTAAAATATGAGACAATAGGCCTACTTTCTCTAATCTGAGCCATCTTCGAAACCTCATTGATCACCAAAACCTTATGGATTTTACCTCTTAATGGTTCTCAATTCATTTGGAATAACAAATGTAAGGATAAAATGGGATTAAGGCAAAACTTGATCGCATTTTGGTGTCTATAGACTGGATGAATGTCTTTCCTTCGGCCACCGCCCATACTATTCACACATTTGCTTCGGATCATAGAGCTCTCTCTCTCCAATTAGTCTCTAAGAGCAATCAGGGACCCAAGCCTTTTAAATATTTTCACATGTGGACTAGGGATCCTTACTATCGCACTCTGGTTAATTCTTCCTGGATTCCGAGGCGTCACTCCAACCATGCCAACAATTTTCATCTCAAAACTAAAAGGCTTAGCTACAGTCTTTCTAGATGGAACAAAACTGGCTTCCTAAATATTCACACTTGTATTCTGGAGACACAAAAATCTCTGGATGATCTTCAACATGCTCCCCCTCTAAAGACAATGCCTTAGCTATTTTGGTGTTGGAATATAGACTTTTAGAACTTCTGGTTAGAGAGGAATTGTTCTAGTGCAACAAATATGGTCGCTCTTGGCTTAGAAAAAGATATCAAAATACCAAATTCTTTCATCTCTCTACTATTCTCTGTCGGAAAAAGAATTTGATTCTTCGTCTGAAATATGATAACAATGTTTGGCATTCCAATCAAGAGTCGGTAGGAGCTACTTTGAACAATTACTTTGAGAATATTTTTCATTCTTCTTGCCCCTCCCCAAACCAAGACCTTTTTTTTTTCCTCTCTTCACCCCTATGATCACTACAGCTGACAATGAGCTTCTTCTTGCCATCCTTAGTGATGATGAAATCTAAGCTACGGTCTTTGATATGGGCAGTCATAAAGCTCCAGGTCGTGATGGCTTTCATGCTCATTTCTTTCAATTTAATGGGACATTGTGAAACTGGATGTTTGCGAGGTTATAATTTTCTTTTATTTCTCGACACCTTGATCTGAAGCTCAATGAAACTTTCATTGCCCTTATCCCCAAGTTGGGTGACCCAATTACCCCTGACAAATTTAGACTTATAGGGTTATGCAATGTTATCTCGAAAATCCTAGCAAATTGGCTGAAACCTTTACTAGATAACATTATTTCCCCGAACCAATGAGCTTTCCTTTGAGGTCGTTTCATCACGGATAATGTTAGCCTCACCCATTAGACTTTCTTTTAAATGAAACACTTTCGTAAAAAGAAACAAGGTTGGATGGCCATCAAAATTGATATAGCTAAAACTTATGGCAAAGTTGAATGGCCTTTTCTTCTTTAACTTATCAAGAGTCTGGGGTTTGCTGCTAGGATACAAATGATTGACCAATGCATTTCCACTTCTTCCTTGCAAGTGTTGCTCAACGGCTCCCCCATATCTCCAATTAAACCTTCCATGGGGTATTAGGCAAGGGGACCCCCTATCCTTTTATTCTGGTTGAAGAAACTCTTTCCCGACTTCTTGCTCGAGTAGATGCTAATGGAAAATTCCAAGGTATCAAGATCAAAAGGAATTCCACTTCTCTAAGTCATTTGCTCTATGCCGATGGTCTCATGATGTTTTTTGTCGGGCCTCTTTAGCGGAAGCTCATTCTGTTAAAGATATTATTCGTCAATACTACCTGGCATCGGGTTAAGGAGTTAATTTTGAAAATTCCTCAATTTTTTACAGCTCCAATGTTCATCCTAGACATGTTAAGATGATAAACATAATTCAAGGCTAAAAAATTTCCAATCCCAGAGACAAAATACTTGGGTTTTCCGCTGCATTTATCGAAAAAGAAAGCCAGTGACTTTCAATTCTTTACTGACAAAATCAATGTCAAACTCACCAATTGGAAATCCAAAGTACTTTCTCAGGCTGGCAGAACAGTCATGATTAAAGTTGTTTTCAACTCTATCTCGGTTTATACTAAGCAAACTTTCCTACTTCTCATTTCTATTTCCACCAAAATTGACAATTTTATTGGTGGAATGGCTTGGTAGACAACAGAGCCAAACACTTGTGTACCTGAGATTGCATCTCACAACTTCATTTTTTTGGAGGCCTCAATAATCCTTCCAACAGGAATAAAAATCATGCCTTAATGGCAAAAAAACTTGTGGCAAACTATCTTTTTCCCTCACCACACCCGAATTCTTCAACTCAAATCTCTTTACTTCAACACAAATAGTATTTTCCAAGTCTCCAAACCCCCATCCATTGCCTCATTTGCTTTGAGAAATAACCTTACCACTTTAGCTAAGATGAAGTGATATCTAATCTGGCAAGTGCTTTCTGGGAATGATATTGACATTTGGAAAGACTACTGGGTCAAACCTAGCTTTCTCCTGGCAGAAAGCCTCCCTAATCCCTTCATTTCTCACCTTCCTAACTCTCTTAAGGACTTGTGGTCTCACCCGTCCGCCCACATGTTATGTTGGAACAAAAACCTGATTAATTCTCTATTCCATGCTCCTGTCGCTAGAGCTATTCAGGATATTGTGATTAGACAGTCGGTGTGCTCTAATAAACTCTTTTGGCTCAGAGGCAAAAAATGTCAATTCTCAGTCAAAAGTGCCACTCAAGCTTTCACTAAATAACTTCTGGAAAGATCCCTCAAACCCTCCCGATCCATCTTTTGGGGTTTCGCTTCATAGAGAATTGTTGAGAATTAAAGCTCCACTTTGCGCCTTCTTTCTGCTTTGGAAGACTAGTCAAAACATCTTGCCCACTATGACCAACCTTGTGAGGCTACACACGCCTATCGTCAACTGTTGTATTTTGTACAAGAATCATATAAAGGACGTAACCCATTTTTTCTTCCTCTACCCGATCATCAACAAATTTTTGCTTTTTTCCTTCCTTCCTATCAAATTGGCACAACACCAATCTCACATCTTCCTCCATTTTAGGGTTTTTTAAATTTATGTGGAACACAACCAAGGCCCACCCCATGGACAAATAGGAAATGTTGTCCCAATTCACAGTTGTTCTTCTCACTCTCTGATCTTCACTGTCTGACAGATCCGCAATAAGACTATTTTTTAGAAGATCACTATATGTACTCATTCTTTCCTTCATACCCTTCATAAAACCTGGATTCCCTGGCACAAAAACTGGTTCACCACTGGTAATTGTCTTGCAACTCAAGAAGTCACCGTTCTAGGGGAACCCACCTCTACCATCCTTTCTGTTCCTCAATTTTTGAATCAGATACAACTAATAGACAGATTGCCTCTCACACTTTCACATCTCACAACAGTACCACATTTGGCCCTCTTTCTAAGATTTCTACATCTCAAGTTGCTATGATCCAAACACAACTTCAGTCAACAAGACACCACAGAATTAACCTCAACTCTAATCACTTTAGGCCTATCCCTACTAGTCTGGATCCAGATATGATATTTGTGAATTTTGGCACATGTTTCTATGCCACTTCTAAACAAGGAGCCTTAGGTGTCTTGGCAATCGATTTGCATGGACAAATTCTTTCAACAGTTGCAGGTTCGATTGTTGGCGCGGTCCTGGATAGCACGATAGCAGAATGTTATGTGGTGGAGGCAACCTTGATTCTAATCCACGCACAACAATGAAAGTATGGTGCCCTTTTTGGAAATTCGACGAACCTTATTAATCACATCCATGATGAAGTCAATCAATCCGCTTTTGTTTGGAATTGGGTCTAGCGGCCGATTATTAGCAATATTAGACGTCTATTACTTTTGCTTCCTTTATGGACCTATAAGGATGTGAGTATGGACCTCAATATGGAGGCCCATAACTTAGCAACAGTCGCAGGGTGACAACTCTATAATAGTACTTAATAATTATTGTAATATGCGTACGACTTTATAAAAAAAAGGTACTAGATGGGAAGAAAGAAGAGGAATAGAGGATTGATGATTTAGATGGTAAAAATGCCCTTGTTCCTCTAATAATGTAATATGCTCACAAGTAATTTCAAAGTGAAACTTCCCAGCAAACATGAACAATGTTTTCTTCTTCTTTAATCTAGTTTTCATAAATGAGTTTATGATTAATTCTAATCCCGACCACAATTGTTGGACCTTGAATTAAGCACGTAAACCTCCTCAATCAATTTTCAAATACGAGCTTGATGGGGTATTTTAAATCAACAAAATAGGTAATTTTTGCGCATGTACCAAAAATGAGGTGTAGCGTATATATTTTATATTACAAATCAGAATGGTGTTTTAGTGGGAGATAAAAGACGGTTAAGATTAACCCAAACATAAAGATCTACGATCCTAGAAAATTTCTCATATTTTAATATCTCTTACATTCTTTCCATTTCTCATCTTTCATTTCTTTCAACCCTCACAACACTGTTTCATCTCTCCCGCTTTCAATTTATCATCTTTCAAATATAAGTTTATTTTGATTTTTTTACTAAATCTATTTTAATTTGTACACATAAATTTACAGTTGGGTATTTTTGAGTATTTGCCATTGTGTGCAATATCAAATTTTATATTGTGAAATGAGTGACTTTGTATTGTAATTTAAATTTATTTTTTTGTCAAAGTAAATGTGTTCATGGTGACATTTGCACAGACGGGTTGGCATGTCATGAGGTTTACCTAAAAAATCATATCAAGCCAACAACACGGGGAACACACTAGTCTATATTACAAATCAAAATGTTGTTTGAGGTTGGAGATAAAAGACGGCTGAGATTTACCCAAATATAAGAATCTAACGGATCACATAGATTTTAAAGCACCAAGAGTGCATGGGTTCGATTCCCATACCCAATATTTTGATATTTATTTATCTTGATATTAAAAGTAGAATAAAATCTTTGTCATGTTAAACATTTATCGTGTCAACGGCATGGGGAATACCCTAGTGTATATATATATACTTATATTTCATGATTTAAAAAAAAAAACATTTTCTTCTTTTTCCTATTCACATTCCTATTGATTTGAGAAGGAATTTTTGCCGATTGATTTTTTTTGCTTTTCTTATTGGGGTTACTATTTAATAACAGAATGGCATGTGGCTTCTCTTGTTGACATTGAAGGCGTTGATTGTAAATTACATGTTTTTTCTTTTTTTTGAAAGGCAAGCGTGGGGTTTATATGGGCTCCCCGGACCACTGAAAAAAAAGGAATAGATTGGTTACATTCGTGCATATTTTCTACCTCTAGAATCATCAAATACAATCTTCTTAATATCTTCCGCAAAAGAGCTTGGAATGATCTCAACAAACTCATTATTTGAAAATAGTTTTGCTAGTTTATCCGCTGCCTGGTTTGTCTCCCGTACTGCATGCATGATCCTGCATTCTTCGAACTGTTTTATAGCCTCCTTGATCCTTCTAGTTATATGAATTGCTTCCCATTGGGGGGGGGGGGGGGGGGGGGGGGTGTCTTTCAGTAGTAAGGTACTTGAAAGCAATGTTGGAATCCAGACTAAACTCCACTATGTGTAAGGCATGTCTCTGGGCTAGTTTGATACCCAATTCAATCCCCTGTAGCTCGTGAAGAATGACTGTTTGTGCTCTTTGACTCCCTGCCCCAGCTGCCACCACCATTCCATCATGGTCCCTAATCAGTGCTGCGTAACCTTCTTTAGTTCCTGTAAGTGAACCATCAAAGTTTACTTTAAACCAACCTTGTTCAGGTCGCTGCCATGCATGTAAGGTGAATGGTCATGTATGGAATTGCACCTCAAGTCTCCAAATGTCAAAGAGCTGCCTATTGTCTACATTATCTTCAACTTGAAGGTCCAGGACTGAAGCACGTAATCTGACATCCTCAATAATCTTAGTCTCCACTTCAATAGCTGCTCTAAACTTGGAGTGAAAAAGTGTGCAGTTCCTCTCTGTCCAGAGGTGATACGTGGTTGCATTTAGGGCAAGCCTCTTTAGCACACTACTTGGTAAGGTACCAGAGAATTTAAGCTCACACCATCTCCACTCAGCAGCCCAGTCCATGACCTGGTGCTTAAAGCCTAATTGGAGAAGAATTTGCATCCATATGAAGCTAGAGTACCTGCATTTGAAGAAAAGGTGTTCTTCACACTCTGGTTCGTCACTACATAGTGGGCAAAGAGACCGTTCAATAACCCTCCATTTAAGCAATTCATCCTGGGTTTTAAGAGCCTTATGCATTTCTAACCAGGTGATGAAACTTTGTTTAGGTATTCTTCCAGTGAACCACACTAACTTGGACTAGGATACTGATTGTGATCTACGTCTCATTGAGTGATATGCACTCTTGTTAGAGAACTCCCCATCTTGGCCCCCATTGAGGTGATTACATCTTTGTGTTCAGTGTCTATTTCCACCATTCCCATGTCTTCACATGTCTGTAATGTGCATTCTTTCATGCCTTATGATGTCCAATTGATTATTGTGAATAAGCGCACTGACTGTTGCATTGCGGTGCAGTGATGAATGGTACGTTAGGTGCTGTGGGAATCTCTTTAGTAGGATACCCATAGGGTGCCATGGATCTTTCCACACTTTAGTATCATTTCCATCTCCAATAGTATCCTTTCCCCTTCTGCACTTTTGTAAATTACATGTTGCTGTGAGTTATTTCATGTATCCTATTTTTATACACAATGACCTAATGAGCAAAAACTCGAGAAGAATGTTATGGTATTGTGAGAGTCAAGTCTTTCCTTGAAAGTATGGAATTCTAATAATAACTTGCAATACTTACTATGTTTGCAAAGAGAAGTTTTGTACACTAAAGTTTGAGCCTAAAAATAAAAAAAAAAAACTTCCTTAACACATGCAAATGATAATGTATCTCAAGGAGCAATTCTATATTTATTTAGGTTTGCACACCACACATCCACATGACATGGAGAAAACTAGTTTAGGACTTTATGCATGTACATGACAGTACCTCAGAGAGCAACTGTAGGATTGAGCTGCATTTGCAACACAAAATAACAATAATCCACATGTTCCATAAAATGTCAACTCAAATAGAGAAACGAAAAAATATAATTCATGGGCAACCATCTTGGATTTTTCCCTTATTGATATGTATTTGAGGATGGATAATTGAATCTGGTGAAAGCGGTAAACATGATTCTTGAAGTTAATCCACACGTTTCCTCAAATTTTACAGCTCAAACAACATAAAGCATTGAAATGCATTATTACTATATAAGGTATAGTTAATGTACAAGTTGCTTGGATTGTCAACTACAAATATATATCTTAAGGTTTGTTAGAATATGTATGGTTTGCACTCAACATATCCAAGCCTAAGTCCAAGATTGATTCACATCTACAATAAGGAAAGTACAAGAATATGAAAGTTAGAAAAAGAAAGTCCAAATCATTAAAGAGGTAAAGTCAGAATATGAAAGTTAGAATAGAAAAATCAGAATAAGACTATTTTTTATAGCAAGTTTTAAGTTTCTTGTTTTCACATTGTTAGGTAAAAGTTGGCTTATATAAGCTTGTATTTAATCAAGAAATCAATACAATACAATAATACAATTCTTCAATTATTTTCTTTGCATGATATCAAAGCAACTTTCTTTTGTGACCTAAGACTCTGGGATTCAAGCTTTTTCCCGCATCTTCAACTACGCACTTTGACCGTAGATGCAAGAGGCGAGGATAGCAGCCGTTATAGTCTCAACAGTTTCGACAACGCCATATTCAGCAACAACAATTAATTCACAAGCAGTTCTAACAACAATTAAAAAAAAGATCACGCACAGGAGATCACAACCAATATAACAACAACACCAATGTTGAGCAATACCAACACCAATGATGAGCAATGCCAGCATCAATGTTGAGCAATACCAACATTTGTGTTGAGCAATTAAAAAAAAAAAAAAGCAATACCAACACCATGTTGAGCCATGCACTAATGCTTGGCAATACCAACATTTGTGTTGAGAAATTTTTTTAGCCTCCGCACTAGGGGTAGTCATGCTTATTTGAGTCGAACCATTAGCCGTTCACTCGACAGTCATGATTTCTTCATACCAAAATTGGATATTCATGTTGACCACTCGAATCGAACCTGATGATACACCAAAACAATCCCAAATATGTGTCGTACACATGTCACGATGATCTTGAGGAAAGATAGGCCCTAGCGTTAACCCAACACTGATCCGGCCCAAGCAGTTCTATGTCAGCCCAATGCAGTCTGCAAAACAGACCCAAATTCTTACAGCATGTTAGGCCCACGTGTCTCACAACTATCCTCAATACCCATAAGCCCTGTTAAGAAAAATATCTCGATGATCAGCTTCGGATGGGCAATTTCAACGGCTCTTTGCTTCCAACTAGGAAGCATATTACAGAGTACAAATCACATATCGAGACTTCTACTTATAGACCACTCTCGGAATGGGAACTATCTCCCACGTATCTAGGAACACACGGCTAACAGGGAAACTTCCCTCCTCAACACGACTTCTAATTAAAGAAGGATATCCACAAAGATCATCTTCCCTAAACTACGACATCGATGGTCTAGTCGAACCAAGACTCCTGCACTATAAATAAGACATGAGGTTGATACACTAAGGTACGCTACAAATTCTCTGTTTACAAGATTACACCTTCTTCAGATCTATGTCTGACTTTAGCATCGGAATGCCATCGACCACCACAACGGTGGTCTGTGGCTCACGTGCGTTCATTGTGCAGGTCAGCAGGTTTACAAGTCAAGGTCAAAGCAGGGAGCAGAAAATGACTGCATCAGAACCATTAGTCGTTCACTCGATAGTCATGATTTCTTCATACAAGAATCATCCATATTTTTTTCCAAAATCATCCAGATTATCATAATTTGACAATCATGATGCATCGAGTCGAACCATTAACAACTTCACTCGACATCAAGATTTCTTCACCAAATTGGATTTTAAAGTTTCCTCCAAGTTGCACATTTCTTCTATGTCTACATGTCTAACTTGCGGGGGCGTGTTAGAATATGTAGAGCTTGCACTAAACATAATCAAGCCCAAGTCGAAGATTGATTCACATCTACAAGAAGAAAAGTAAAAGAATATGAAAGTACAAGAATAAGAAAGTTAGAATAGTAAAGTCCAAATAGTTAAAAAAAAATAAAGTAAGAATAGAAAAGTTATAATAGAAAAGTCAGAATAAGACTCTATTTTGTATAAGAAGTTTTAAGTTTCATGTTTCCAAAAGGTTAGGTAAAAGTTGACTTATATAAACTTGCATTTAATCAATGAATCAATACAATACAATAATATAATTCTCCAATTATTTTATTTACAAGATTGGAGAATAAAAATGTTTTAACTCCACTGTACCAAGTATGCAGATACTTGCGACATCAATTATGCAACACAATGGTAGTAATAAAGGCACCCGTTTCAAAGAATCAAAGTTTTGTGTTTACCTTGAGAGACTCTCCCTTATCATCTTTCGTGCCAAATCCCTTCTCCCTTCCCAGTATTTTTGTTTATTTGACTCCAACTATTTCATTATTGGAAAATGCTAAATGGCGAGGAAATGGGCGAGGGGTGAGTGTGACCGCTCATCCCCCTCGAGATGCGCACATGTGCCCTCGAGATGTACAGCTTCGCGAATCTCGAGAGGACGAGTGATAATACCCACCCCCTCGTCCCTTTCCTCGACAGCTAGAAGGGCTCTTCATTATTACATCTCTCTGCAATTGAATATAATGACTAGTCAAATAAGCCTTTAAAATGAACAAACAGGTAACAAGCATAATGTACAAAAAAAAAAATTCCTTCATGAGAAACAGGTTTCAGTACAAGCAGATGTTGAAAGAGTCAGACACACATTCATCTTTTCCTCCTTCTGTTATCATTTGCTTTCTTCATCTTGAATTCTTTTACACTTTCCCTCTGACATGAAATCAAAATACAGTCAGGGAATCAGAATCAGATTCTTTGGCAGAAAGACTGAGTTCTCTACTGACCAGAATATTCAGTAAATTAAAATGGGGATGAAAGTCGGATATCTTTTTTGCCTTGAAAATGGGCTTGGCTTTCTATCAATGACACACTGAATAGGAGTTGTTGGAGAGACTTGGAGGGAGGTGTCAATGAGGCCATTGGAGGATATATTGAAGAAGCTAAGACCCATTGTACGGAAGAATGGGTGGGACTATTGTGTGCTTTGGAAATTGGGAGGTGACACAACAACAAAGTAATAACATTCGAAACACAAACTCTCGCTCATTTACTATGTTCTTGTCTCTAATTCAACATGATTATTAAGTTAGCGTGAATGGATGCTTAAATTTTAGGTTTATTGAGTGGATGGGTTGCTGTTGTGGAGGAGCAGGAGAGACCCCAGAGGAAGGATCAGAGCATTTCCTGAAGCTTTGTAAAGATATAGTGTTCAAACACCCTAGAACAACTCTGGCTTGTGATGCTTTGGCCAAATTACCTAGTATACATCCAGTAACTTCTGGGTAAAGACTAAATTTCTCAATCTACCTCTTCCACACACATGCTTCCTTCTTTGCTTCTTTATTTGTTTCTTCTTCTTTTCTTATGTGCCAAACAACCAAACTTCGTCTTGGCCTTCAAAACAGGATTCATGGAGTTGTTATGTCGTCTGGTCAGCCAAAGTGGCTGAATTATGGAAGTGCTCCCAATTCATATTCAAAGCCTTATGATGTGAGTATTCATTACTTAACATGAATACCCATTCTGTTTGAATTCCTATGCTTTTATTTTTATGATAAACGACTGTTATTTGAAACAGTTTTATTCTTTATTTGTTTGTGCCTTGGGTGCTAAAAAGTACTACCAATAAAGAATGAAAGTATATATATACATTGATTTTATCCAATTAACGGAATGAAATGGATCAGGTTTTGGAGCCAATATTTGGGACACAAGTTCTGATTCCAGTCAAGGGGGGTCTCATGGAATTCTATGCAGCAAAACATGCAAGATTCTTTTCTTTCTACTGTTCTCTGAACTCTACTAATATTTAATGCAAAGTTTAACTTCAAATATTTAATGGGTGCAGTATTATGAGATACATAATTACAATTACTGAATAATTTGTAGATACTGGAGGATCAACAGATGATAAAGCAGATAATGTCTCAGTGTAACACCTCGTGGGTTAAGGAGGGAGCTATAAGTGATTGGGTTTGTAGACTCAAGCCTCCCTTAGATGACCGTACTTCAGTTTTGTCTCTACTAGATCCATTGAACAATCATTCCTTCGTTGAAGAAACATTATCAGGATTCACCCCTTCAAGTGATCGTTTGCCTTCATATCCAATCCATTCATCTGACAAAGTTAAGGCATTGGACCATCCTCCAATTAATATCAGCAGTACTGGGTTGTGCAACGAATTATCAAGTTCTGAACAGTTTGAGTACGATAGTTGTCTGATTAGGCAAGATGAATATTTGGCTCCAGATTATCGCAATAGGAAGGCTGGCAAAGACTCTTTGGCCTTTAAGAAGACCGTCGAAGGAGATTCAAGTAAACAAAGGAACAGTATTTCAGAGAGTAATATGACAAATACATTGAAGAAAGATGAGGAAGGCAATATGGATTGGGGGAGAAAATCGAGAAATCTCATTACAGAGAGGACTAGGAGGAACAAACTCAATAATAGCCTATTAGCTCTACGCGCTTTGGTTCCTAAGATCACCAAGGTAAAAAGTAACTATGTTGCAATTTTCTTACTGATTGCCTTGTTAATTTACCAACATGTCATATGTCAAACTTTATACCATCTCTCAATTAACTGAAAGTTCGTAACAATTTTTAATAACTTTTGTAGATGGACAAAAAAGGGACCCTTGGAGATGCAGTGTCATACATTAAGGAGCTGCATGAGAAGGTGAAAGATCTGCAGGATGAACTCAAGGAAATGGATGACAATGATGCTAATGATAGCGGTGAACTAGAGATCCATCGAAACATTTGTAAGTGGGAACTTGAAGGGCATCATAGTCCTAGTGACACATCTACAGAACAATGTAAACACACACAGGATTTTTCTTCAAGTGTGGACAAACTCACACAACAAACGGGGACAAATGTGGAAATTGCTTCCACCAATGGAAATGAATTCATTCTGAGGTTATTTTGTGAGCAAAGGCGTGGTGCGTTTACAAGGTTGATGGAAGCCATAGGTGCTCTAGGGCTTCAAGTAATGGATGTCAATGTCACAACATGTGAAGGGAAGGTCTTAAGCGTTATTGGATTGGAGGTAAGGATGATACAACTTGAATAAAGTTTAAAAAAGCCAGAGCTATGGATTTAAGTTCAGTCTCTGTTTTTTTGAAGTAGGCAAAATTGGTAGCAACTTGAAAATGGCTTAACCTAGCATGTTTTGTTTTATAACAGGCAGGAAGCAAAATTGAAGCACAGAAGCTGAAGGATTCATTACTTAAGCTGATATGCAATGGACAGTTGATGGACTAGGCATGGCATGAGACAAGGAGCTCTAACAACTTTACCTCGTATTATCTTCATTTTGTTGTTTCCAAGTTATAGTGAAAGAGCATTAGTATTTAGTGCCTTATAGTAATCTTGATGACTGTCGGGTGTCCATGAGGATGAGAACAAAAGTTTTAACAAATTCATTTTCGCCTATCAGATAACTATACTTTCAAAACAGGTAATCTCGATTTACTTAAAGTATCATAAAAACTAATAACATTTTGATCGCCGTGACATTAGTCTAGAAAGCTTCCTATTACATAACTTGAACCGTGCCAAGAAATCATTTGTCATGTTGCCTGACATTGTATGAACTGGCAATCCCATTTGGTTTTCTAGCTCAACTACCTCTTCCTCACTGCTTATAACATGGTCAAAACATATGTACCTTCCAGATGCAGTGCTTTTCATTGCTTCGTACACGCGCACATGTGCCTCTGCTGCTCTATTTACGTCAGTGGTTGCTAATAGCCCTTGCACATACAACTCTTTGGCTCCTGCACAGAAAGTAATAAAACTAGTTACCATGTTGGTTCCAATAACAACTATTGAGGGAAGACTTTTATGGTTCATCAAGGGTATCTGAATGAAAATGGGTAGAATAGAATAATACCTTTCAGGTAAGGAATTGATGATGCTGGAGTCTTGAATAAAACTTGGGGTCCGGTAAGTAGTCCAGGGCAGATGGTAGCCAGCTTCACAGCACCTTCAGCCATTTTCCAAGCAGCTTTCTCAGCCATTGTCTTACCCAACGCAAACCATAACTATAGGTGTAAACAGGGCCCAAACAGTTATTATTTGCAAGATTTGATGTAAAGCTGTTTAAAGCTAAGAAAAAAAAAACCAAATTAGAAAATTCACCTTTTTGTCTCTGCAGACTGATTCATTACTCCAACAGTCATGGTTGACAACAAAAGGTAGATGATCAAGTAAATTATCACGCCACACACAGGCCAAGAGCGATGAAGTGAAGACACATTTTTTAACAGACTCGGTCCTCCTACAAGCCTCCATTACATTCTCACATGCTTTCACTTCTAAGTCTGCCATGTATTTCTATTTCAAACACAATTTGATGAACTTATTAGATAGAGATAGAAAATCCCGTTCTTGTAAAAATATTCAATTCATTAGTTCTATCATTTTCATTGTATCATAGACAATGAAAATGTGTCTTATTTAAGGTAGCCAACAAACATTGTAACATAAAAATAGCCGTTTGGCAATTTCAAGAAGGGTTTCTGCCCTTTGGGGGCCTTCAGAACATGTGAAAAAACAAAAGGAACTTACAGAGTAACCAGAGACACCAGCTGGGTCAGCAAAAGCAGAGGTATGAAACACTCCAACACATCCACGGAACGCTTGGCACAGCCTCTCAACGTCTCCCGTCACTTTTGCCGTTACTATAGTAAGGCAGTTAACGCCCTCTCTCCTCCCATCTTCCTCCATCATTTCTCTCAGCCTCTCCGAATCCTCTGTAAATTTGATAATTTTCATTTTCAACATTAGAACACGTAAATAAATTATCTCCAAATCCTCTTATAGTTGTTTGGGTCTCAAATTTATCCAGTATTGAGTCCCAAGACTAAGTCGACCTTGTTCACCGTCAATTCTCCTTTATAAATATACAAAGCTGTATAAAATGGTAGAACATAAATTCTAAATCTACTATTTGAAAAAAAAAAAAAAAAAAAAAAAAATTTATTGGTTGAATTACTAGACGGAGTGTTAATGATCTTGAAACCCAGATTAGAAGTTAGACAAACGGTGCGCCTAACCTCAAAATTGATATAAATCATTTGAATTAACCAATAAATAAATGAAATTCAGGAAATTGAAACGATCCCGAAAGGGATGAATTAAGACTCAACTATGTATACAAGTGAGGCAGTGACACATACCATCATTCTCGACCGCGATTCGAATGGAGTAGCCGCGACTGAGAAGGCAGTTTACAACAGCAAGACCAAGAAAAGAAGCTCCACTAGTGACACACACCACTTTCTCTTCTTGTTCCTCTTCAAGGATCCTCTTCTTCTCCTCTCTAAAATTAGAATGATTTTCTTCTTTGGCAAATACTTGTTTGCCTTTGGTTCTTTTGTACGCACCAGCACATTGTAGCAATGACCCAATAAGGAGCTGCTCATCATCGAATTCCATGTTATTAACAATCTCATTCATCCGTACAATCCTCATTTCTTCTCAGCGCTTTGTTTTTCTTCTTCTTTGACGAGCTAGCTTCGACGATCCCATAATGGAATCAAGTGAACTCCATTTATTGAGTTTTTCTTAGGAAGCATATTTGTTGATTCTTCTTCTTGATATTATTATTATATTATGCTCCTGGAGTTATCAAACTCTTTGACAAAAAGTCTTCAACTTGTGGACCACACTCCAAGTGTTGGAAGCAAATGTTCAATGTATGTTCTCTGATTTTCTCAAGCTGGGATTTTTGTAGAATTTTCTCTCTCACACAAATTAATTTGGCATGGTGTGGGATATAGTGTTAGTAACTTAGGGTACCACCTGCCAATCTTACCTGAACAATTCTCGTCTTAATCCATCATTCAATTCGGCTCCTACCGCCTGGCTTGGCTTCACTTCACTTGGCTTGTAGAAATACTGTTGTTAATGATTCAATTTTTAGTTGTTGTAATTAGCTATATAAACCCTCCCAACTATTAGTACAAGCATAACATCAAATGGTTAGGGTATGTTTGGTTGTTCAATGGAATGGGTTTGACCATTACAATAGTTTAAGTCATTCCTGTATTTGACTTGGCATAAAAATAGCGTAATGGAAATGACCATTACAATGCCCAATGGTCAATACCCCCATTTGTCTTATTTGCCCTCTTTATCAAACATAGATGTCTCCTTACCACCATGGATAAAAAATCCATAGTTAATAATTGAGAGCATAACGTTAGAGACACAAATCATTCTCATTCCCATTCCGTCGAGTAACCAAACATAGTAATGTTCCTATTTCTACTCCTATTATAATTACCATTTCCATTCTCATTCATATTCCCATTCGATTGAGTAGCCAAACATGCCCTTATGGTTTAGTAAATTCTAATTTTGCAGTAAAGTTGTCAAAAACAAAGAAATATGCCAACAAATTAATTGATTTTCAAGTATATTATAACTTGTTGGAGATTGTTTTATTTATAGTTTCAAATTGAGTTTATTACGACTACAGTACACCAATATATGTTGCATAAACTCAATGTGTGCAAGGAAAGAGCAGAATGATACATGAATGCCAAAGGTGTACCAACTGAGTTGGTAGAGGTGTGGCGGATGGTATCCCACGTCACATGTTCGAACCCGGCCGACTGCATGGGGTGGGAAGGGTTAAGGGTAAAAAAAAAAAAAAGGATACATGAATGGCTATTTTAATGAAAAATAAATAAATTAGTAATACAAAATGAAAAATCGAATACATATATAGGTTAAGAATTTTATGAATCAATCATCTTTTATTGTTTGGTTTTAGCTTTCCAAATCATTTTTTTTATCTTCCCATGTTTTTGTTCTCGTCTTTCTTGATATATTTTTTATGATATATAAAAATGGTCACACCCCTGCGCCGTATACGTGTCATGATGATCTGGAGAAACTACAGGCCCCAACATTGATCTAGACCATGCGATTTAAGCTCGCTCGACTTCAGTCTGCCAAGCGGATCCAAACTTTCACAACACGCTAAGCCCACACGTCTCACAACTGTCCTCAATACCCGTAAGCCCTCCTTAGGCAAGTATCTCGAGGATCAGCTTCAGAAGGGTAACTACAGCTGCTCTCTGCTCCCAACTAAGAAGCAAATACCAGAGTATCTTTCATACAGGAAAACTCCCTTATACGAATTGCTCAAGAATTGAGAACTATCTCCCGCGTATCTAGGAGCCCAGAGCTAAAAGGAAACTTCTATCCTACAACACGACTCCTAATTATAGAGGGATCTCCACAGAGATCTCCTCCCTAAACTACACATACGATGGCCTAGTTAAACCAGGACTCATTTCACTATAAATAATACAGGAGGTTGGTAAGCTAAAGTACGCTACAAATTCTCTGTTAGGGCATTACAACGGTGGTCCGTGGCTCACGTGTGCTACTTGTGCAAGTCAACAAGTCAGAGCAGGGAACGAAAAATGACTGCATCAGTTTGGCGCCGTTCGTAGGGACGACATAGTTCATAACTTTACACTAATCGTCATCTCCTATCAAAACTTAGAGAGATCGTGACCACAAGGTCACGCAGCGATGAAGAACAAGGGGATGCATCCAACGCTCAGACCGTCCATGTACCGCCTTTTCAATAGTTCCTGTCATGCGCAGGCATCCAGCTCACAGTCCTGCGCCGACAACAACACCATTGAACCCCGAATCGGATGAACGATATATTTTTATGCACCAGGCTCATTAAGGCGCTCACATCATTTAAGCAAAGGCCTGACAAGACACTAAAGACGTATCTAACCCGCTTTAACAGTAAGTGGGAGTCTAGTCAGTGATGATCAGAAGCCTAATCCGCTTCACGGATCACGATGGCAGAGGAAGTAGGAGTCTAGTCAGCGCTAGACTGCTGATGTTGACGACTCGCTAAGGGATCATTACCCTCAATGCAAACAATGATCGCTGAACTTGCAAGGTAAGCCCAGTTAGTTCACGAGTGATAACGACGGCTTTTGGTGACCAAAGCCTAATCCGCTTCTCGCGGATCACGATGGCGGAAGAAGTGGGAGTCTAGTCAGCACTGGACCGCTGATGACGATGACTTACCAAGGGATCATTACTCTTAATGCGGACAATGATTGCCGAACTTGCTAGGTAAGCTCAGTCAGTTTGCGACTGATAACGTCGACTTTTGGTGCCCAAAACCTAATCCGTTTCCCGCATATCACAATGGCGAAAGAAGTGGGAGTCTACTCAGCGCTGGACCGCTGATGACGACGACTCGCCAAGGGATCAATACTCTCAATGTAGACAATGATCGCCGAACCTTTTAGGTAAGCTCAGTCAGTTCGCGACTAATAACGACGGCTTCTGGTGCCCAAAGCCTAATCCACTTCGCGCGGATCACGATGGCAGAGGAAGTGGGAGTCTATTCAGCGCTAGACCGCTGATGACGACGGCATGCCAAAGGATCATTACTCTTAATGTAGACAATGATCGCCGAACTTTCCAGGTAAGCCCAGTCAGTTCACGACTGATAACGACGACTTTTGGTGCCCAACGCCTAATCCGCTTCGCGCATATCACAATGGCAAAAGAAGTGGGAGTCTACTCAGTGTTGGACCGCTGATGACGACAACTCGCCAAGGGATCATTACTCTCAATGCAGACAATGATCGCCAAACCTTCCAAGTAAGCCCAGTCAGTTCACGACTGATAACGTCGACTTCTGGTACCCAAAGCCTAATCCGCTTCATGCGGATCACGATGGCGGAGGAAGTGGGACTCTAATCAGCGCCGATCCACTGATGACGACGACTTGCCAAGGGATCATTACTCTCAATATAGACAATGATCGCCGAACTTGCCAGGTAAGCCCAGTCAGTTCGCGACTGATGATGACTAATTTTGGTACACAAAGCCTAATCCGCTTTGCGCGGATCACGATGGCAGATGAAGTGGGAGTTTAGTCAGTGCTGGTCCGCTGATGATGATGACTCCTCAAGGGATCATACTCTCAATGCAGACAATGACTGAGGAAGCCTGGTCAACTTCTGACCAGCAATGGTTTCTGTTGGTTAAACCTTAACCTGTAACAGAACAACCTAAAACAACAATATATTTCAACTGACAAAGACAAGCATTCCACCTAGCGATTAAAAACTCTACGGTCTACAAAACAACTAAAGTAAACACGACTATATGAGACAAAAACAACACTTTCATTCTAAAACATGTCCATATATTCTGTCTGAGAGACAACATTACAATCATTCTAAGGAGAAGCATCCTCCTCATCAGTAAGCCTCGCGGAACTCTCCCGTCCATTGATCGGTTCTAAAGCAACCCTCTTGTAGTGAGCGAAATCATGATCAGTACCGGGATGCTCCTCCCTAACCACTCTGAAGAAACCATACGTAAAGACCAACCTACAGCACGAGGTTGCCACTACACCGCACTGAAACAGATAGAGTGCTCCCAGATTCATCTACATCAAGCAGAGCAGCCCGACCCAGTGCAAGGCCAAAAGACGGAAGATACATCAGTTTCAAGCGGTACAGGAGCAATCAGTTTTTCCGCCAGTGAGTCGTAAAGGCCATGGCAAGCGGGAAGACATCCCCCCGACATTCTGTCGGCGCGAAGATCCGCCCCTCTGCAAGGTTTACTCTTTAGTGACCTATGTAACGCTTTGACAGTCCGCTAAACGATCCGCGAGAGCAACCCGAATTAACTTCAAGGCCAGGATCAAATTCTCTCCGTCAACAGTTAGTTTGCTTTAAGTTGTTTGTTTCTCTTTCCATAGTCAATATTTAGTTTTAGTTCTTAAAAAGCTTCTGTGATTCGCAATCATTTAAGAAATAAAGGAAGAATTACAAAAAAAAACTCTATTGATTATCTGAAAGATGTAACAACAAACACCTTGAGGCAGATACAAAAGGCTACATATTTCGAACGCCTTAAGGCAGATACAAAGACTGAGCACTATAAACGTTTGAATACAGTGTGAACTAAAGTAAAAGACTCGCTTAGACAATTCTGCTATGGACAACATCCGCCGAAGACTTGCAAACCCTCCGATGCGAGCAATCTACAAGTGACAACAAAGGTAAGAGAATGGGAGAACTCGATACCTTCCCAAGATAAAGACGAAGTTTGCAGAAAGGATTGAAAGACTGAGCAGTCAGGTTGCTTCGTTAAATCACTCCAAGAAAGTGATCATATAATGGCGTTGTAGACCTCATGACTACTTGTTGATTTCCTCAAGAGACAACCCACCGTCTATCCAACCTTCTCAAAGGGCTTAGTAAAAGGAAGAGGAGGATGGCCACAAGCAGCGACGTAGTTACAATCTCACAGCATCATCAAGAAAGACCACTTTTCACATATGTGATGGCAGGTATGACTGAGAACTACCACACCCTGAGACACCGCACATAAACCAACACTTCGATCAGCCATTGGTCAGCAACGGGATCCGAGCACACGAAGACACAAGTGGTACGGTGTAACACCAAGGCATCTCCCTTGGTAGGAAATCTGTACTACTTCTACGCAATAGGAGAAGAAATTATGAGACCACAGCGGATAACCTACTTGCCCACCCATATCAAGTGACTACACATAACAACAACTATCTCTATGCCTGATCGGCGCAAAAGTCAGAACATTCAGAGACTCTAGAGACAGAGAATCAACTTCAGCCTTTGGAAAATCCAAAGCATTTTCCTCAGCCTTTGGAAAATCAAAAACATCTTCTTCAAGCAAGAACGTTAGAGAAGATAAGCACTATGACGTGCCTACAACGATTGGAAAACACCATTATATAAACATGATGGTTCACCAAGCGGGCACTCAAGCATTGAATACCGTACGGGAAACTGGAGAAAGACGGTCCCAAGGAAACTGCAAAGACGACGTCAATCAATTAATGGCGCTACACGCAATCCCATCAATTGAGGGGGACTAATCAATACTCAACCATCACACAACCTATGTCGTACGCATGTCACCATGCAATCTACGCCGTACACGCAACGCACCATGCAGGTAAACCCTAGATCTTCCTTTGGGGACCCATGGGCTCAGACTATTATTCAAACAACACTCTATCACATGCTTGGCACGAGCGTTGGAGATCCTAGTCAACCCTGACATACATATTATACCTTTAGATCACCAACTGATTTAAGGTAATTTATCCATTCCATGCAATGTGCAGAGGGAGTAGGTTCGCACGCCCCCAAGCAAGCGGAACCTCTACTCAAACCAGACAAGCTTAGTTAGCCAATATTGATGACAATAGCTTCTGGTTCATCCCGACGCCTAGTCCGCTTAGCGCGGTTATCGTCGGTTTAGAAATTGGGAGTCTAATCAGCGTTATCACGCCTGGTGACGACGACTCGCCAGGGATCATTACCCCTTCGTAGTCAATGATCGCCGAACCTAATCAGGTAAGCCTAGCTGGTGACGACTAGCAATGAAAGTTTCTGATAAAAACCTGGACTTATAGCCCCCTCTACGAGGGTGTAGATAGTCTAGAAGGTGAGAGCCTAGTAAGTCCCAAACTGATTCCGATGGCTCTCCACGGGACCACTGCTTTTCAGCGTAGCCGCCAAATCACCAAACTTGGACTTGTAGCCCACGCTGCGAGAATGTAGATAGTCTAGAAGGTGGGAACCCAGCCAGCCACGACCTGATTTTGACAGTTTGTCGTGGGATCACTGCTTTTCAGTGTGGCCGTCGAACCCTCCCAAATTTGTAGCTTGGTGCACTCAGGTGTAGATAATTTGGATGGTGGGAGCCTAGTCAGTCTCTGAATTGATTCCGATGGCTTGCCACAGGACCACTACTTTTCAGCCCGGTCTCCAAACCTCTCTCGAATTCGTAGCCCCCACTACGTGGGGAGGGTGTAGATGGTTCAAAAAGTGGGAGCCTAGTCAGTCCTGAACTGATTCTGATGGCTTGCCACGGGACCACTGCTTTTCAGCGTGATTGCCAAACCCTTACTTCCTGAATCTGTAGTCTGCTCTGCTCGGTCGTAAATGATTTGAAAGGTGGGAGCCTAGTCAGTTCCGAACTGATTCCGACAGCTTGCCACGATACCACCACTCAAACAGGAATCTAGTTGAGTCAGCATCTTCACGCTTAAACGGACTGACAATCTGATGCCGATACAAGGATCGTATGGCTAGTGCCCAGAAAAAGCTACTTAGGATGCCAACCCGAACTTTTTTTTGGAAAGGCACCAACCCGAGCTTACGATGCCTGACTTGGCACAAACGCTCTGATACGCGCGCTCGGCCATCACAACTCGCTCACAGTAGCAGCTACAGCCGACCGTTCAAACAAGTAAAGTAACTGTCAAGCAGCTTACCTTGGGGACATGGCACAGCTCGGATGACTCAATCTCCAGCTAAACTGTTCATAACATGCTCACTACTGAATATGACTACACCGCGATGACCCCAAGTCATTCACAACACAAAGCAGTCAAGCTCTCTATCGTAGACAGACCAGTCAACGTCCTATTGATTCAACCAGCTTATGCCAAAGCAAGACGACAAGGCGGAACAAAAAACATGCAATAGATACAACAGGTACGGAACGGATAAAACTGTTCTCATTAATGAACAAAAATAAAAATAGTACAAGCAAACAAATTTCACTCCTTGTCAGGGGAAGATACAGAAATGGAAGAGTTAAGCCTAGCGGAAGAAGGAACAAAAGTTGCATCCACACATGCCGCAGCTTGGACACTAGGCTTCGAACTGTCTTCCTCGTTCGATGAATTCGAGGTAACAGACAGGTTCACATATGACATCTTCTCATAATGGCTCAGATCCCACTCCAGGTGCTCCTCTTTCATCAACGCCAGCTGTCCATGTTCAACCCAGCGAAACTCACACTTGGGTTGCTCCTGAAGAAGTTCTTTCTCCTGCACCTTGGCATCAACAAGTTCACGCTCCAGTAGCTCCAACTTGCCAGTCTGCGTATCGACCTGAAACTGCTCTGTGGCCAGACTACTCTTCACGACACTAAGTTCATGCTGCCCCAGTTCAAGCTAGTCCTCGGTCTTCTTCGCTTTTCGAGCATAAAACTCCACATCGGATTCCAACTGTTGCTTCTCAGCAGCCCAGTCGGCTTCCTTTGAAGCCCTTTTTCAGCGAAAGACAATAGTTTAGAACTCGCCTTAGCCGCAACTTCCTGTGTAACCTCGACTTCTCGACGGATAAGGCTCAACTCCTTCCTAAGTCCATCCCTTTCGGATACCGCCTCTGTCAGATCACGTTCGAGGTCCTCCATACGAACTCTTTGAGCCTCAACGGCCACAGTTGACTGATCCAACCGCTTCTCAGCCAGCTTCTTAAGCCGCTCAATTTCACGGAGCGCATAAGAATACAACAGTTGCTTGTGCGAGAAGACACACTCCAAGGTATATACTCTCTCACGAGCCGCCTCGATTTTCATTCCAGCAATAGCCGCGTGGCTCATGTGAGACATACCCAGTATAAGGTACTTAAAAACCTTATCCATGCATCCTTCCAACGTATCCTTTTCGGGTTTAGGATCATGATCCATCAACTAGTTGTGACGCCTGCTTATATGCTTCCTCAAAGCATACTCTATGTCCACCTCTTGGTGCCAAACTTTTGAGCTCATCTTCACCAAGTCAGATGCAAACAAGTTTATCCATGCACCCGGATGAAGTTTTCCGGATCAGGGATTATGCCAGTACCGCCCTTCGCATTCGCCACCATTTTCAAACTCTCCTCCGTGGCCTTCCCTTTGTCGTTAACAGCGGACCCTTCATTGCAAGGTGGCTCAATAGGATCCGAAGGAAAAGGAGGGAGCGAATTATCGAAAGGTCCCTCCAACACTTCTAGTTGTGGCCTAGAACAAGACGGTGAGCAGTGTAGACTACAAGAGACATGGCCAGTACCACGACCACCTTCAAGGGAATCAACAGTAGGGCGATTAGATTCTACCACCTCAGGTGAATCTTCACTAGAGCCTCCTACAACAATGGTCCCTTTCGAATCAGCACTAGTGGAAGCTGCCATTGCAACCCGCACCAGACAGTCATTCAGAGCCTCGACCTGCACGTCACTAAGGTTCGACCTGTCCATGACTCCTGCCAACCGCAGGTAATCTTTCTCAAAGATGGAAACGTCAGTCTCCGCCTCAACAGGCCTGGTAGATTCGCGTTCCTCTCTCACTGGAGTGGCTCTTCCCAAAGACGACCCAACTCTTAAGGCGAGACCTCTTATTCACGAAGGAAGCAAGCGGCTTGGACGAATCTTCAACATCGTACAGAACGAGAACTTTGGCCCCAACAACTTTTTTTTTCTTGGAAGGGTCCCCATCTTCAAACATAATACGCGACTCTCGATACAGAGTAGGGGTGACGTGCCAGTTGTCCCACAGCCCACTACAGATGAAGTTGTAAACTCTTATGACATCGACCACCTTCATTTGCGGCAAGACTCGAAACGTATCCGTTGTGTTTTTGTCCTCTAAGGTAAGAGGAGTTGTAGGAAACTTTCAAAATCGCAAGGGAACACAAGTAATTAGCAGTCAGCTCGCTACCAAGCATATCAAAATCGCAAGAAAAGGGTTGAACTTACGGAGCGGCCTGAACTATCGCTCGAGCGGATGACCCCTACACCGAAAATACTTTGAATTTGCGAGAGCCAAGAAGCAGTACCTCTACCAGAACTTGAAATCATCAGCAGTTTACTGAAGCACTTCGACAACTTCATCATAAAGACATCATTACTCTTCCGCCAGGGACAGGTCATCAACTGGATCACCCGTGGAGTCACGCTAACACCAACCTCCTTAGCACTAAGCAGAATCATGAAAATGATCCTATATCCATTGGGCCCCAACTGAGCCGAAGAAATCCCTAAAATACCCAAGAACTCCCAAATCACGTCCAGAACCGAAAAATGCACTCCAGTTTGAAGCATCCCACGATGTAAACAGATGAAATCGGCAGAAGGTGACATAAGCGTTTGGTCGCCCGTTAGGAGATACAATGGCAACTCCTCAGGAACTCCACACTTCGTACGGATTTCAGCAAGACCAGGCTCGGACAACAACCTGTCTTCAAAAAACTCTAGGGCCTCAGCCAAAACAGCATCATCAAGAAGGTTTTCTTGAGCCATAAAGAAGACAAACGATCTTTTCAGAACAATATCTTCAAAAGCGAACAAAGTAGAAGAATCAGACTCAACACTACGGATGACCTAAATAGATGATGATTTCCCGCCTCTTTTTTGCCAAACCAACGCACATGCCATTGATGCGGCGTGCGGCTGAAACAACGATTAAGACTCAATCATCATGAGCGGCGCATCCCTTCAAAAGATGACTTAGCGAACTAATGTGACGACCCACTAACTCGGGGGAGTAGCTAATGATACATAAAAATGATCACACCCTTGAGCCATACATGTGTCATGATGATCTCGAGGAACTACAAGCCCCAACATCAGCCCAACACTGATCCGGCCCAAGCGGTTTAAGCCCGCTCGACTTCAGTCTGCCAAGCGGATCCGGACTCTCATAGCACGCTAGGCCCATACGTCTCACAACTATCCTCAATACCCGTAAGCCCTTCTTACGCAAGTATCTCGAGGATCAACTTCCGACGGGCAACTACAGCTGCTCTCTGCTTCCAACTATGAAGCAAACACCAGAGTATCTTCCACACAGAAATTCCTTTCTACGGATTGCTCTTGGATTGAGAACTATCTCTCACGTATCTAAGAGCACAGAGCTAAAAGCGAACTTCCCTCCTATATCACGACTCCTAATTAGAGAGGGATCTCCATGAAAATCACCTCCCTATACTACGCCCATGATGCCTTGGTTGAACCAAGACTCCTTGCACTATAAATAAGACATGAGGTTGGTAAGCTAAGGTACGCTACAAATTCCATGTTATAGCATTACACCTTCCTTAGAGCCCTGTCTGACTTTAGCATCAGAATGTCATCGACCACCACAACGGTGGTCCGTGGCTCACGTGTGCTACTTGTGTAGGTCAACATGTCAGCAGGAACCAGATCAGAGCAGAGAGCGAAAAACGACTGCATCAATTTTAATCATTTGTTTTAATTACTTATCATAAAAAAAATGTTAATAGTGTTTAAAGATATAATGGATCAATACTTGCTACACACTGATCGCATTGAGTACAAGTCTTGCCAATGCATTTTTTTTTAATTAAACCTCTAGTAGGGAGGGGCAACTTTGGGATACCAAATTTTTATTATTGCGTAAAAAATTTCAATACAACGGGTATACAGTCCGACTTCACCTATGGGAAAAACAAGACAAACATAAAAATTACTAATGAATCCTCAGATAAGCAGTACATGATTTGTCTGACCTTATCAAAGATTTTGGCCTGTTAGGTGTTGCCATATCATAGTTCTGTGAGCGTGCCTCAACTTGTGCTGGCCTGGCAAGTGCATTTGCGACCGCATTAGCTTCCTTGAACACATGAACACAATGCTCACTAATTCTTAGTAGAAGCTAATGGATCCTATATTCACCATAAAACCATCCCCTGTACTAGGTAAGTTTGTATTATGAATTTATTGATCCCTGCCAATATGCAAAGTCCGAGACCCTCTTTTAGCGCATAATTCCGCTACATTGTTGGAGCTAATACTAAATACCATTTCTCTAGCAATATGCAATTGTCCATGTCGTCTCTGATGGTAGCTCCTTCTATGGCGTTATTGTTTACCAATGAACCATCCACATTCAGTGTGAACCAATCTCGAGGAGGGAAATTCCAATAAACAATTATGTTCGATTTCGGCACTAGTTTCTATGTCACACCTAACGCATTCAACAACCAATTATCTGTGCTTGCCCCTTTCGTAATGAAGGCTTGCTTTCTAAGAAAATATTGTTGCGTTGTTTCCACATTCCCAAAAGGGCGAACATGGATGCCAAATTATATAGCGCCCTTACCTATGTTACAAGGTTTGCTCGCCTGGATCAGACCGTGAGCATTGTTGGTACTTCCACTGACCTGTGAGTGTGCAAATGTTCCCATACTCTCACTGCCATATTCCCTTCAACAAATATATGTATCAGTGATTCAATCTACGGCTAGCTACAACAATGACATCGAGAAGCCAGACTGAACCCACACCTGTATAATTCCCCATCCACCAGAATTCTGCGCTAAAGTGTTTTCCATACAAAGGTTGAAATTTTAGTCGCAAGTAAAAGGTGCCAAATTTACTCAAACAGACAGCTTTGTTTGCCATAATGTCTTAACGAATTATACGCCGAACTTTTCAGGAAGTTTCCATCAGTAAATAGCTTCCAAACGCGACAATTCAGTATGTCAGAGTTGCCTTTAAGTCATTTTTTGTACATACTATAAGCATGCATCTGAGTCTAGTTCTCGAAGTCATTGAAATTTGATGCCTTCATTTCCCTTATACTCGGCCATATACACTGCAAAAGCCTCTTAAAAACTTTTCTTGAACCCCAATTCTCTTTGAAAAATGATATCTCCTTTACCGATCTTCCATGCAGAATTTGCAAACATGAACAGTCTCATCTCTAGCAATGTTTCAACGAAATGAGAAGTCGCGATTGGCATCTTTTGCATCATCAATTGCACACCATCTCTAAAACATTTCGTTCGCACAAAAACAACCCAAAGAAAGTTAGGCTCCGCTTGGCACACTGTAAAATAATGCATTTTGTAAATTAATGCATATGCATTTGTTTGCAACGCATTACTTTACAAGCGTTTGGTAGTATTTAAAGAAAATCAAAGGCAATTCAAAAAAGTGATTGTGATGATGGTGATTGCAAATGTGGGCGATGGTGGTGGTGGCAATGACTGTGGTTGTTGAAATGATGGTTCAGTAGATATAATGGTGGGGGTGGTAGTAGTGACAGTCATGGTGGTGGTGAATGGTTGTGGTGGCTATGGTGGTCGCAGCGGTGATATTGGTGATGGTGGTAGTTGTGGTGATTATGCTATAGTGGTGGTGGTGGTTATGCTATGGAAGTTGTGGTGGTGGTGGTGGCGACAATGGTTATGGTGGTAGTAGTGAAGTTGGTGGTGGTTGTGGTTAATAGCGTATGGTAGTGTGATCATGGGAGTGGTGGTGGTGATGAAGGTGGTATGTTATAGTGGTTGAGGTGGTGGCAATGGAAGTGGTTGTGGTGGTGATGGCTGGTGTGTGTTTAAGGAGTTGGGAGTAGAATTCAAGTAAGAGGAGATAATGAGAGTTTTGTAAAGTAATGCGGGAGATTTTGTCCCACAAAGTTTTGCATAATTTTATAACTAGAAGATGTGGAGGTCCTGAATTCAAATTCCAATAAAAACTTTTTGCAAAGTCAACCAAGCACCCAAGTTTATGTAATTGCCATAAACTTTTGCATATGCATTCTTTTATTGTATACCAAGCGGAGCCTTAGTGTTAACAGATTCCATAGTGCCTTTCAAACGAAATGCTTTAACGAAGTGAAACAGATTGCGAACACCTAGATCGCCTTCACTCATTGGCAAACTAATGTTGGACCATGCAACCCATTTTTCCTTAAGTCTCCTTTCACAATCACCTTAGAAAAATAATCAATAATTGTATGGACTCGTTGTAATACCTTAACTGGCACATACGTAGCACACATGGTGTAGATCGTTATTGAACATAGCACATTCTGATCAATATTAACTGCCCATCAGGTGATAGAATTTTTCCTTCCAACCCGCTATTTGCTTGTGCACTTTGTTCACTAGTTCATCAAAAAACACAGTCTTGCAGTGACTTTGATAAATATACACTCCCAAATATTTGAAAGAGGTATTTTTAAACTGAAAGCAAGTCCATGACTTTATGGATACTAATTTCTCTACTTTGGCTTTATCAGCAAGAACAAATGAGTTTTTCCCTGCACTAATTTTCTGACTTGATGCCCGATAATAACTTTCAAAAAATTTCATACATGCCATCACCAAATATTTCCTTCTATTGAGGAAGATAAGAGTATCATCCAAATATAGTAGGTGTGTGATAGGCACACACTTTCTGGGTGTATGGAAGTAACCAATCTGACCTCTAGTGAAAGCCCTGGTAGCCCTATGTTCAGGACCTCAGTCGCTATCACAAATAACAGAGGTGATAACGGGTCACCTTGACGTAGTCCCTTGGTTGACCTGAAAAATCTATTGTAAACTCCTTGTAATAAATGGAGAGTCCAGAATGTGAAATGCAATTCGATACATGGCACACTTCATTGTCGAAACCAAACCGTCGGAGCAACATCAATAAAAAAAAAAACCCATTATATTATGTCGTATGCTTTTTCCATATCCAATTTAAATATAGCATTGCCGCCATACGCCTTATTTCCTATTGATCTCGAGAGTTCTTGTGCAAACTCGAAATTTTCCATAATCAATCTTCCCTGTACAAAAGCTCCATGTTCATGTGATATCAATTCTGGCAAGATATGAACTATACTCCAACACAAAACCTTAATGAAGATTTTATAGATCACATTGCAAAGACCAATTGGTGGAAACTCAGAAAAATGTTTTGGATCCTCCACATTGGGAATAAGAGACAACAAGTTGCCAGAAAAACTCCAGGTAAAACTCTTTCCCCAAGAAATTCTTTAGCGGCCTCCCACACATCTAGTCCAACAATGTCCCACTAAACCTAGAAAAACAAGAGGTAAATCCATTTGGGCTTAGGGAATTGTCTTTAAGTATGCTAAACGTCGCTTTCCATACTCTTCCAAATCCGACATGTGCATTAGCTCAATGCACATTTCTTGGTTTATCAGAGTCGGTATGCAGTTAAATATCTCATTATTCTCCTGGTACCCTTAGGAGATGGGCAAGTTTTCAAAATAATTATTAGCCTCCTGCAAAATATACCTTGGATCACTGACCACATTGTCAGAATGAAGGTTTATTTTTGCAATAGCTCGACGTTTTTGCTTGGACTTTATCAAGACAATGAAAAAAATGGTACATGCTTCCCTCATTTGCTTGGACTTCACCGAGACAATTAAAAGGTTAATTATTAGCTTCCCGTGATTTTTGTTTCCACTATATTTCTTCCTTCCTCAAAGCTTGTTTATATTTCGCCTAACACCGGTTCAAGTTACAATTTACATTCACATCCAATTCGCTTCCACAATGAACTTGCTCCCTGCATTCGCCTCCCAGTTAGACAATAATAAGGTTTCCCATTGTTGTATCTAATCTTCTAATGTTTCAACCGACTAAAAAAATTCCTAAAGACATCTCTATTCCATATTTTTAAAGCTCGACGGAGATTTCTTAGTTTAAGATCCACCCTGTCTAAAACACTATTGCAACCAATTTCTACATTCCATTTATTAGCCATAAAATCATGGAACTCAATATGAGTAGTCCACATGCATTGGAATCTAAAAGAAGGAGTAGCCGACCTAGGCACCGAAGAAAGAAAAGCTGGCAGGAGAGCATGGACAGAGCACGTTCTGTGAAAATGTTCAATTTTGGTATTTGGCTTCGAATTCCCACACCAATTCGCAAAATTCAGTATGCTAGCAACCGTGAGATCTCTACCTTCCAATTTTTCATGAGTATTAATGATGGCATTGAAATCTCTTCCAATCAGAGGCAAGGTATAAGTTATGGAATAATTTTACAGTTCCAACCATGGTTATCTTCTTTCCAACACTATACATTTTGCATAAACAAAAGAAATTGCAAAAGAACAGTTGTTAATAAAATCATTTACCTTGCCATGTATAACCTGATATGTCATACTGTTCACTAAGAGAAAAACTTCTCGTGCCCAGAACAACCACAACTGGCCATTGAAGTGATCATTAAATGCAAAATGAAGTAGATGCACTCTATTACCAATTTCGAAATTTTTGTTCAATTATATGATAGGTGATGTAGTCGATTTCTACTCTCCTTCATCACTGCTTACCTAGACCTACACAGGTAGTAAACGTGAGCCAATGACCACCGTGTGATGGTCGATGACACTCTGATGCTTAAGTTATATAAGGCTTAAGAGAGGCTTAAAACTGTAAACTGGGTTATATTGCGTACCTCTAAATCATTGACCTTATCTACCTTTTATAGTGAAGGAGTCCTTGTTCGGCTAGGCCTTTGGTGGCGTAGTTTAGGAAAAGTGATCTTGCTGTGGAGATCCTTTTTCTAATTGGGAACTATCCATGTGGGATAGTTTCCTTACACGACTTGTGCTTCTAGATCTGTGGAAGAGATATCCCTTTCTGAGTGTTGTCCATGCAAAAAGGTTTTCTTGCCCGACTTATACTCTAATATATGTTTCCTAGTCAGATACAATATGTTGCTAGTTGGCCTGTCCTGGATAGATTTCTCAGATACTTTCCTTAGAGGTCTGACAGGTATTGGGCCTGACCGCGTGACGTGTGGGCTTACTGGCTTATTGCAACTCAGACCTGACTGTCTGGATTCTTCCAATATGGGCTTGCTACTGTTTGGTCCTCTCTGGATTGAGCGTGCAATCAGGTTTGCTTCAATCTGTTGACGAGATTATAATGACACGTGTACGGGGCTTATCAGAGGACGGTTTGATGTATCATCAACTACTCTCCCCCAAGTAAGTGGGTCATCTTATTGGTCCACTAGATCATTTCATGAAGCAGCTGTGCAGTTATGATGACTGAGTCTGAGAAATTTCCTCGAGCGGCGAATTGCATTATTAGGCGTCCGCCAGATTGAATACGGGAAAGGCGGGAGCTCAACTTTCTATATAGATCTCATGCTTGTGAAGTATAACTCTTTTACTCTTTCGATATCTTAAATTCTTATTTTCTGTGTTGTGTGTTGTGCATTTGACTTTGCTCAACCTTCGTATTCGAAAGCTTGTACTTTCATGGTGGGCCGGGATCAGCTTTCTTATGAATTGTTCGCCAGGGGCCATAAGTTTTTTAGGAGAGATTACTCTCTGAATCTGATCTGGAAGTCCTGCATAAGTCATTTGAGATTCCTGATGATCTGGTGCTCTGCACTTTGGGTGTCGATATGACGCCATTGTACCCTCTTGAGGGGTTTATTTGCCTTAATCGAGGTATGCAGCAATCGGGTGTCCGCTTTCCTATCTTCAAGGAGATCTAGGAGTTTCTAGCATACCTTGGAGTTACACCCGCTCAACTTGTGTCGAACGAGTATAGGACTTTGATCGCCATTCTAATTAAGGCTAAGTATGTTGGTGTCTGAATGTCATCGAGGGCGATGCAATTGCTCACTTCCCTTCGGATAAACGAGCACGTTGTGTGTGTGCTGACGTCGTCGGACTGCTTCGGCAAATTGTCTGATGATTTTAAATCGTGGTAGAAGTATTGTTTCATGGCTCCTGCGCACTCCCCTTACTTTGAGCTTGTTGTTCGTCCAGTCGAGTGTGAATTTAGATCACTGATTAAGTTGAGTCATTTTCCGCTCTTGCTTGTGTCAATTTCATATTAGATTGACCAACTATGATTTGTAGGGAGATTCTCTACTTCTCCTCTTTCTGCTGAAGATAAAGCAATTTTGGATGCGTTCAATGACATGCCTCGTCTGGAAGTAGAAGATGTAGTCAAACCTTCTAATGTTGAGCGCAGTGATCTGTGGGCTTATTGGCATGTGGCTCCCACTGTGTATCGGGTGAAAAAGGCTAATCTTGAAGGAGCGTTTGTTTCGCAGAAGTGGAAGCTTCCCAAGCTCAAGGTTTCAAGCCATTCAAGGAGGGCAAAAATAGATGAGGCGTTTCCTTTTCCTGTGCATCAGAAGAGATCTCATGCTCTGTCTAGGTATGTCCGTAGGCGTCTAGCCTTATCTAAAAGACGTCATGTTGTTGGGCAAGAGTCTGGTAAGACTGTTGTTTCTGAGGGGCGTGATGATCAATTCGTGACCCTTGTCTCTCTTCCTAACCTGGAGAAAGAATATCTGCAAATGGTGGGCGTGGAGGATGTTACCAAGCTGAGCACCAAGCAGGCGGAGTTTATGAGTCGGATGCTACTGCTGCAGGTAGGCATAGAAGCTTCAATTGGTCATCATTTTTCAATAAAGGATTTCAGATTTGCCTCTCTTCGGATCATGAGACTGTTGATGAGTCATCCGATTGTCGGCGTCATGGTGAAGGTTCCCTTTCTTGTGACCCATACTGTGCTCCATCTTGTTTCAAGTCATCATATTCAACTAACGATGGGTCCGAGGAATAACTTGCTTCCCTCTACCGCTGAAGCTAGACAGGCACGTGAGAGAGTGTCGGATGTTGCGCGCAAAGAGAAAGTTGTTGATGAGGGCCGTAATGCAGTGAAAATGGCTAAGGGGGGTAGTGGAGTGATTTCGGCTTCGAATGATCTTCATCCGAATGCGCGGATCAGTCTATTTGCTCCAGATGTAACAAGGATGAGCAACCAAGCTTGACATCATGAGGTTGACATCTCTTACGTTGCAAGGAAGCATATTAGTAGGTGGAATGACTGCCTGGTGAATTGTGCTCTGAAACCAGTGGGAGAGACACTGGGAGAGCATTTAGATAAAGGGAAAAAACACATTTTGCTGGGGATGTTATATCTGAATAAAGTGGTCGCGCCCGAAATTGAAGTCAAGGTCGCTCGTGAGATTGAGCCATTGAGGCGGCAGCTTGACGCTTTCTCAGATACTGGAGCATTTGAGACCGACTTGGTGGGGGGCGTGTTCGCGATGGATTGGTTCAAGAATGAACTGAACCTTGTCCATCGTGACTTGCAGCTTGCATGTGATTCTGTTGGTGGATTGCAGGCTGAACTGCAGGTTTTGCATGCTGAGAGGATTAAGGAGTCCGAGTGGACTGTCGGATGTCAGCAATTGGAGGCTAGTGCAGAGTTTCATGCTGAGATTCACGGATTGCTGGTGAGCAGTTCCAATTGGCGCAAAGTGAGCTAAATATCGCCAACAATAAGTTGGATGCTAAGCAGTCTAAGACTAAGATTCTGTCGGGTGAGTTGGAGCAACTAAAGCAGGAGCTCTCCGAGTCAAGAGGGCGCGAAGAGAAGCTTCTCAAGACCCAGGGCACATTTGAATTCAACAAAGTTGTGCATGGAAGGCAGGAGCTGTTGGGTCTAATGGAGGAGGAGCACCCTGACTAGGATCTCTTATTATAAAGATATTGCATATGCAGAGTTTGGAGAGACCTCCGATTTGTCTGAATAAGAAAGTGGCCCTGGTAAGGGGGGTCGAGTGGCGGCACCAACAGATGTATCTATTGTTTCTTTCCCTGCTAAGTCATGTTCTATTGTATCTGACTCTCCTCTTGATGAGAGGTGGCTCTTGTATTTGAATTTACAAATGAATAGTACTTTGCACTTTTTTGTCTTCTTTTGCTTTCCTACTAACTTGTCCCTGCTTTGTCTTATTTCGACATTGGTTGTCAGACGAGAAACTTTACTGGCCTAGGTAGCTCGTGTTTGATTCACTGGTGAGAGCTCTGACTTCTTATGCTGCAATAGTTGGTACAGTTTTTGTCAGCTTCCTTTGTAGATATCAGGGAGTGTAATACACCCTTTGGCTGGTGGCTTGGCTGTCTGTTGGACCAACAGTTAATATTGTTGTTGTAAACGTATTGGACAGTAGTCTTTGCTTTTCGTTGGTGTTCAGCGATCATTGTCTGCGTACGAGTAGTGACCCCTGGCAAACCATCTTAATCTGGCATCGAGAACGCTGACTAGACTCCCACTTTCTAGGCTGTTGGAATCCGTTATTTGTGGACTAGGCTTCGAGCATACTAGAAGCTATCATCACCGACTAAGCTTTGGTCGGGTTCACTCTCTATTGCCCATGTTTGGACAATGATCCCCGGCAAGCCGTCTCGATCAGGCATCAGAGCGCTGACTAAGCTGTCGCTCTCTAAACCGTTGACACCCGTTTAACTTAACGGACTAGGCGTTAGAGTATATCAGAATCTAATGTCATAGGTCGAAACCGACTAAGCTTTGGTTGGAATAAGATTCTGGGCGCGTAAGTCTGACTTGGGTGTCCTGACTTATTTGGCTCCATATGAAATCATTGGCGTGTAAGTCTTGACATGGGGTTCCTGACTTACTTAACTCGCCTATAAGATTTCGGGCATGTAAGTCTGACTTGGGGGTCCAAACCTACTTGACTCATATGTAAGATTTTGGGTATGTAAGTCTGACTTGGGGGTCCTGACTTACTTAGCTCGCATATAAGATTTCGGGCGTGTAAGTCTGACTTGGGGGTCCTGACTTATTTAACTCGACTGTAAGATTCCAGACGTGTAAATCTAACTTGGGGGTTCTGACTTACTTAACTTGCTTGTGAGATTCTGGGCGTGTAAGTCTGACTTTACTTAACTCGCCTGTGAGATTCTGGGCGTGTAAGTCTGACTTTACTTAACTTGCCTGTGAGATTCTGGGTGTGTAAGTCTGACTTGGGGTCCTGACTTACTTAATTTGCCTGGAGGTCAGATTCCAATATCGGATCGATTGATCGGACTAAAATAGGTTGATCGTTTTTAATGAATAGCAGCGGAATAATAGTGGAGATGATGCCTTCGGTTTAATAATAATACCCTGTAGGCGCGCTCCTTATTTTGTGGGTGCTCAGGGCCTTTGCTATTTGTTCTTTTGAGTGTGCCTGGCTAGGTAAGGCAGTGCATAAGCTTGGGCCCATTAGTTGAAGGGCCCATTTAGAAAAAATATATTTGTGGATCAGTGTGCCAGGGATACGGCGCATTCTGCTAGATGGTTCAACATCGATTATTCCCCCCAGTCAATGGGGCTGCCTGCAGGGTCATTAATTCAAAAGATGTGAACTTGTGCAATTGCTATTGGAACCGTTGTTTCTTGATTTTTCGTATGACATTTAATGTTGAAGTAACTGCTTGTTGTCGCATCTTCGTAAACCATTTCGCCTATATATGCGCTGGCTATTCTGCATTCAAACACTGCAATGCAAATAGTAGAGCATGTTAATCAAATGCATCTTACCAGAGAGTTTGCTTTGGGTTTTCCAAAGGCTGAAGGAAGATTTCCTCCACTGGAGTCTTCGAATGTTTTGACATTTGTGCCGATGAGTCTTGATAAGACTTGTTATTATGTGGTGCTGCCTGATTTGGGTAGGCACTGGATTGATCTCATTAGATCTTGTAATATCTTCTTACATTGCGAAGAAGAATTACGGACTTCCTCTCGGGGGTCAGGTATGTTTTCCATCTTCTGGTGCTTGAACACTCTCTCATCCATTTTCTGTTGTCGAGGGATGATCCTCGCAGCTAGTTTATGGTTGATAGGAGCATTGGAGGTCATGACTCTCATTCCCGGGGTGGCATCTATGCCTTCTTGCAGGCATTACACGTTTGAAAGTCGCCCTCACTTGGCAGCACTGTGAAACCTCGATCGTCCGCTAATCCGGGGACATTTTTGCCAGCTTTTAGTTGTTTTCTTCTGTTCCTCTTCATGAGGTAGATTGAATCGAAGTTTTCTTTCCGAATCGTCATTGTGAGGTGATTTGACAGAGCGGTGAATTGAGTGCGTTCCTTCGTCTTCTGCTCCGGATGCTTTACTTTCACCACTTTCTCTTCTGGAGGTGGAATAACAGATCAGAGTATCTACCCTTGTTTTAGCGGATAGATGCTTCCATCGGACTTAGATACTTGTAGTGTATAAACTGATGTACTAGTTGGTCGACAAGCTTTGTAATAACTCTCATAGTAATCAATAAAATCTGTTTTATTTCTGAAATGTACTAGTTGGTGCTCGTTTGCAGAAATATTGTTACTTAGCTCTTTGTTAGTCTGGACTGTCTCGCTAGCTTTGACTTTTGGATCTCTGCATAGTTTTCCTTGGTTATTTGGGTTCATCCGCCTTCATAGAGTAATCCACATTTTTTGTCTTGGCGCGATGCCTGACATGTTGGTTATGCGGGCCTGAGCTACAACTGACAATAGTTCCACTACTTCAAGGATGCATAATGACAATCTATTGCTGCTAGCTGATTAGCATGCTTGGTTGTATATTTTATGCATTGGTGCAGGATGGATACCACTGCTTCCAAATAATGTAGCCAGGGCCTTCCCAGATTGATGTTGTAGGTGGACAGGGCATCAACCACCATGAACTTCTGGACAAGGTACTTTCATAGTTGTGGCTCTCCTACCACCACCATTAGATTTGTCTTCCCGATGGAGAAACATTTTTCTCTGCTGAATCGGACCATAGGGTGGCTAGTCGGCGTTAGGTATTTATCTTGTAGCTGCATGTTACAGAATGCACTGAGGAACATGACATTTAGCGAGCTTCCAGTGTCCACCAAAGCTTTTTTTACCTCCCACTTAGCGATAAGGACAGAGATGAACAGGGCGTCATTGTGAGGATAATGTACCCCTAGAGATCCCTCTTCTTAAACGTCAATGATGGCATCGGGCGTTGAACTTGTCGGTCCTCATACTGAGACGGTGTCCGCATCTTGATCAATGTCCTTTTGCAGGACCTGTTTGACTGCACTCCATCGAGCTTCCTTTTCGATCTCCTTGACAGCGTTCACTCTTTCCTTTATTTGGCCCTGCCTCCTGTTCGAGCCTAGGAACTCCTTGAGTTTGCCTTTCCTTATCCAGTACTCGACTTCTCCTCTGTGGTTTCTGCAATCCTTAGTATCATGTCCGTTTTCCTTATGCTAGGCGTAGTATTTGATGTTGTCGCACCTAGCAAGGTCTCTTTGCTGCTTAGGCGACCACTTCAGTTCTTCCCAATCCTTGATGGAATCAAGGATGTCAGACAGACTGGTGTTGAAGGGGTGACAAATCTGGACCAAACGTAATTCGAGCCCTTGTCCTACCTGGGGCTGTTTGAGTTAGTCTTGTTGTTTGTGCACTTCTTCTTGTTACTATCGTCGACCTCTTTGTTCTTCCCCTTTTCCTATCCTTCGAGACAGAGGGTTTCTTGTCTGACTCTGCCTCTCTCTTGGTGGCTTTCATTTCATCCAAAGTGATGTATCTCTGGGCATTTCTTAGCAAGTCCATCATTTTGGCTGGGGATTCTGGGTGAGGAAGTCATAGAATTTGCCTCTTCTAAGACCTGAAGTGAAAGTCGTGATGGCAGTGTCATCATTATAGTCGTCGATGTGGGTTATCTCATCATTAACATGAGTGACATACTCCCTTAACATCTCGTTCTGTTTTCGCTTTACGGTCAGCAAATAATGTGGGCCCCTTGTGAGCTTTTGGCTACCCATGAAGCGTGTAAGGAACGCCAATGCCAACGACCGGAATGAATCAATGGATTTCGAATGAAGGCTGTGGAACCACGTTAGTGCTAACATCTTCAGGCCTGCACGGAATGATCGACACATTATTGCATTGGACACTTCTTTGAGCGCCATAACATGCTGGAGTGGCGCAGGTGATCAGTCGAGTCTCCCACATAAAACTCCAACTTCGGTGGGGTGTATTTCTTGGGCAGTGGTTTGTCAATGAATGGAGGGGCCGTGAGACTAAACAACACATATGGGTTTGTGGCCCCGTTTCGGAAAGGGTTGTGCGAGATGTGCCTGTCGGCTTTGGGTGTTTGGTCTCTATTGGTCGTGCCTCCGTCTCTTGTCCATTGAGAACTTCTTGAGGCCGCGCGGCTCTCCTGAACATGCTCTCTGGAATGTTATGAGGAACGAGCTCTTTATTGCTCACAGTCCCCCTATGCAGGTGGAGGATTTCGCTATTTGAGAGCCTCTAGTGTCTCTGCAATGTGTTGCATCTGTGTTGAGAGTAGGTCCACCCTCGAGTTTGCTGCGGCCGCCACTGGTGTGGGGGTCCGAGGAGGTTCCTCATGTGGCGGTGGTGGAACTAGCTGCGGTCTGCCGTTTTGAGCGTTAGAACACTCGACAACATCTCTATTGTTGCTAGTCCTTGTTGTCACCATCTTGTTGATTCTCTAGAAAAGGTGAAATTTCAGTTCTTGTTGAGGAACTCTGTCGTTCCCCATGGACGGTGCCAAACCGATGTCATCGATTTATGCTCTCCTTCCTCGCTGTTTACCTAGACCTGCACAGGTAGCAAACGTGAGCCAAGGACCATCGTATGGTGGTCGATGGCACTCCGATGCTTATGTTAGATAAGGCTTAGGAGAGGCTTAAAACTATAAACTGGGTTATATTGCGTACCTCTAATTCATCAACCTTATCTCCCTTTCATAGTAAAGGATTCCTTGTTCGGCTAGGCCTTTGGAGGTGTAGTTTAGGGAAAGTGATATATAGTTGTGGAGATCATTTCCTAATTGGGAGATGTCTATGTGGAATAGTTTCTCTACACGACTTGTGCTCCTAGATTTGTTGGAGAGATTTCCCTTTCTAAGTGTTGTCCGTACAATGAAGTTTCCTTGCCCGACTTATACTCTAATATATGTTTCCAATGTGTTGCTGGCCTGCCCGTCTTGGGTAGATCTATCAGATACTTGCCTTAGAGGTCTAACAAGTATTGGGCCTAACCGCGCGACGTGTGGGCTTACTGGCTCATTGCAACTCGGACCCGATTGTCTGGATTCTGCCAATGATGGGCTTGCTGCTGTTTGGGCTTCGCTGAATTGAGCGTGCAATCGGACCTGCTTTGTTCTATTGACAAGATTATCATGACACGTGTACGGTGCTAATCAGATGACGGTTTGATATATCATCAATAGCTTTAGCTATCATTAAAATTTTCACCTTATACTCCAAGACCATTTTCTTAATTCTACAACGTGTAACTTTGCTTCCTACGCTTGGCGATTCCAAAATACAATGTGATCAGCCATCATTGGTTGAGTTTTGCGCAATTTTCCTAGTAACCCCATGGTCCCCAAATTGGCCCTGAACTTTTCCTCTCCCTTCTGCTGTTCTCCGCCCGAAACTGATGAAACTGATCCCAAGGAAATATCAGAGATCTGTTGCAAAAAATCTTCTCTGTCCGAGCCACCCTCAATCCAATATGTGTCGTTGCCTCTATTTAAATCCACATACAGGTTACTCCATCCTTGTCATAAGCGTTTTGTTTGTAAATGACCTTCAAAGCTACATCACTTTATACTCCAGCATCGCCTCCTTCCTTTTTTTACAATAGTTCTTTTTATTTCACTAGCTGTATATCCTTTTTTTTAGCGCCTCAATCTCCATTTTTTTTTCTTGCAATTCACTCGGGTTCTGATGAACGGACAACATCTGCTCTTCGAAGCCTAGCTCCTATGTTATTGGTAGCGCTGTTGCATCAATTTGTTGATCCCCTATGCCTGTCAGTTGTGTTTCTTTATAAATCAGACGAAGGGTGGTGTTCTGTTTTATGCATTGTGAGTCTTTCGATCCACTCATACCTTCTCCACTGTTCTGGAGCTTCTCATCACTGCTTGGTTTTGGAACTGGTTTATAAATATGTTTGTACACTGGTTGTCCGCCCTTCGTCTGATTCAATTATTTGGCCTGCTTGCGTTGTATTCCATCCTTGTTTCCTTGTTCCACTGTTTTTTATATCTGGCTTTCTTCTGCAGACCGATATATCATATCCAATCCAGGCGCAATGATCACAATATTTGAACCTTGGGAAAACTAAATTTTGCCAATACCCTCCCTCTTAGGTCTTTAAATCCAAATCTTACTAGGCAACAATTTTGTTACTTCCATCTCCATGCATAAACATGTTATTTTTGTCTCGTAAAACATCTACTGTTATCGTCTATTATCAAGAATACACCGAAAGAATCCCTTATGGTCATTATGATCATGGGATGAAAATATTTAAGAGGGAATTCTACTAATTCAACCCACACTGAGGCCAACTCAGGATCGATCCGAAGAATAAATCCTTTATGCCATCGGAAAATTTTAAACCTGACTCAGATTGTGAACGAATCTTTCGAAAAACACCTTTTTCACCCCAGTATCATATTGCAATCCCACAATAACATGCCTTGGATCCAGCAAATCCATGGTGAAATCTTCTGTCACTCCCCATAATCTATGAATCAAATCTCGAATAACATCCAGCAATGGTCAGAAATTAAAACTTTTTATACCACAACGTGGTTGGCAACATAGGTTTCACCCCTCAAGACACCTGAATTCGAAAGAGAAAGGGCGGACCTTCCTTCTATTTTGAAAATCGTGGAATCGGTTGGTTTATCATCTATCAAATACTTCTTCACCGCCCCAGAACTTGCGCAAATGAAAGTGGGGTTGCATGCTTCCCGTCGAGGCCCATCCATGCCTGACCGAGAGTGAAATCCCATTGGTGGCTGGTTGCGCTGCCATGGCGAGGGAGACGAATCATGACCCTATACGGGCTTGGATTTGATCTCCACCCACAAACACAAAAATTGAGACATGCAAAACTGTGGACAGTTCTACCCTTCAAAATGGCCCAGAGATGATCCTCGTGCACTTACCCTTTTTTCTTCTCAATGCATGCCGTGTTTGAATTTCTCCAACATCATAATACGTATTACCGTAAAAACTGTGTTTGGTATCCCGACTAAATGACTGAATGCGATTCATTAGCTTTGATAGAGAAAATGACAATTACTTGTTAAACCATACTATTAAAACACATTTATTTGACAATGACAAAATTAGGTTTTGATAATTCCTTTCATTAACAAACTTTTCTAATCACAGGAACGAAGGTGCAAGAATCTAGTTGTGGAAAACCCCAACACCATGTTCATGACATTTCTTCCATTTACATCAGATGTCCACATGCCTTATAGAAACAACAAACTAAATTCATCAAAATTTCTTTTTTTTACTTGAAATTGTGCAACTTGTTGTGGAATGTTGTAGAATATGGTGGATGACCTCCATATGCTTAGATTTCATCTTCCTATAAATAGGCTTGGTTTTTGCATTTGTATGTATAAGTCACTATACTAAATTGACTTTTCTTGTAACAAATTTCAAAACAATATCACTTTTAAGCTGAAACAGTTTACCAAACAATTTCAAGTTAAACTAAATTCAGTCAAAAAAATGAAAAACAGTTTTACAAAAAAAGTGATACAATAATTGGTTTAGTGAGTAATACAAAGAAAGAAACAAAAGTGAATGACACATGGGCTTGGTTTTAGTATGTATTGTTTAACAACCTTTAATCTATTACACAAATTAGGGTGTCAACGCACTCTAAGTGCGCATATATTCAATGTTTCATTTTTTAAAAATTCAAAAATTCAAAGTACAAATTAAAATGCTAGGGAATTTGACTAGAGGTCTTTTAGTGGTTGTAAGCTAATGTGTAATATTCTAATTTAATGATAGAGAAGTTTATATTAGCATGTGTCAATTACTTTGTTGGAAAATGAGGGAAATGTGAGATGAAAAATATAGAGCAGTTCTACATGGCGAGGAAAGGAGCAAGGAAACCAGCGAGGGGAGTGAGGTGGAGAGGGGGGGGGGGGAACCATTCACCCCCTCGGGATGCGGGCCGTTGTTTTTTGCGCACGCATCCCGAGAGGGGTGAACGGTTCCCTCCACCTCACTCCCCTCGCTGGTTTCCTCGCCATTTAGAATTTCTCAAAAATATAAGAGGATAAAAATGAAAAGGAAGTGTAAGGCTAAGGTTATTTAGAAAATTATTTCCTATATAAAATGTTGTTGTTCTTGATGGCGGGACACATGAACCAAGTGGCTATGTCAAAGAAGATGAAAATATCATAATTTTTCTATGTTACATCTATACCTTGATACCAAATCATGTGCTAATATCAAAAGCATATAAATAAAATACACAAACACCCTTTTTTATTATTCATATATGTTGATTTTGCTCGTAAATATTAAGGCCTATGGAGGGCATGTACGAAATTCAAAGTATTGAAAAATGAAAAAAAAAATTTAATAATATTTTGATTGAAAAAGACAAACATGCTCCTTTTTATTGTTCATATATTTTTGATTTATGCTCGTAAATAGTTAGAAATGTGAAGGCCAATGGCGTCATTCCAATGGAGGAGACTTTTTACACATAAAGCCAACAATGGCGGCTACTGAAATTCCTGCTTAACCGTTGATATTGTTCAAATACTATGATTTCTCGTGCGAATAGTAAGATTTGTAGAGGTTGCTTTCGAGAATCCCAAATATTGCAAAGTTGTAATAGTGTTTAATTGAAATGACTCAAATTCCATGTGTACCCCTAAACAAAACAACAAAGAAAACAAGAAAAAACACGTCATCATCATCATCATCATCATCAAAGCCCATTCCCGAGATTTTCGGGGTCGGCTACATGAATTTTGGTTCTCCAAGCAATGCGATCTTCCCACATTTCCTCACCTAATCCAAGCTCAATGATATCTTCATTCACCGTCTTCATCCAAGTTTTCAACGGTCGTCCCCTCCGTCTACACCCTCCATTAACTTGCCAATCTAAACATTTTCTAATTGGCGCCGTGCTCGGTCTCCTCCGCACATGACCAAACCAAGTTAAACGTCTTTCTCTAATTTTTTCCTCTATGGGCGCTACACCTAAGTATCTCCTAATTCTTTCATTTCTAATCTTATCCTTACGAGTTTTACCACACATCCACCTTAACATACGCATTTCTGCTACTGCCATCCTATGCGTATGTTGTCCCGTAGTAGCCCAACATTCTGAACCATATAGCATGGCTGGTCGAACAATTGTCTTATAGCATTTCCCTTTTAGCCTTGCAGGCATCCTTCTATCGCACAATACTCCTGACGCCATTCGCCATTTCAACCAACCAGCTTTAATCCTGTGGTCTACATCTGCTCCAATAGCCCCATTCTTTTGAATTATAGACCCTAGATATCGAAAAGCCTCACACTCTGGGACCTCGACACCTTCGATCTCAATTGCATGACTTCTCCCTCTTGGTTCACACCCAAAGTTGCACACTAGATACTCCGTCTTCGAACGGCTAATTCTAAAACCTTTACTCTCTAAAGCCTCCTGTCACTTAACTAATTTCTGACCTAAACCTGCACTAGTCTCATCCATTAAGACAATATCATCTGCAAATAACATGCACCAAGGTACATCTTCTTGCAGATGTCTCGTCAACTCATCCATGACCAAAGCAAAGAGATATGGACTTAACGCCGACCCTTGATGTAGTCCTACTGTCACTGGAAATTCACTAGACATCCCACCTACTGAGCGAACACTTGTTACAACCCCTTCATACATATCCTTAATGATATCGACATAACATTGAGACACTTTCTTCCTTTCAAGCACCCACCAAATTAACTCCCTGGGGACCCTATCATATGCTTTCTCCAGATCAATAAAAACCATATGCAAACTCTTACGTGCCTCTCGATATTTTTCTACAGTTTGCCTAAGCAGGAAGATGGCCTCCGTAGTAGACCTACCTGGCATAAATCCAAATTGATTCTCCGAAATCGTGGTTAAACTCCTAAGTCTTTGTTCTATAACCCTCTCCCAAAGTTTCATCGTATGACTCATAAGCTTTATCCCTCTATAGTTCGAGCAATTCTGGATATCCCCTTTGTTCTTATAAATTGGTACCACAATGCTATGCCTCCATGAATCTGGCATTTTTCTAGTTTCCAAAATCCTATTAAATAGCTTAGTTAGCCATTGAATCCCAACTTCTCCCAGACATTTCCATGCTTCAATTGGTATATCATCCGGTCCAACGGCCTTCCCTGTCTTCATTCTTTTTAAAGCTTCTCTCACTTCTGTGGCACTAACTCTGCGATGGAACACGCGATCTCTCCCTTCCTGTGAAGCATACCCCTCCAAGTTTAACTCCCCTACATGTGTTCCATTGAGTAGGTTCCAAAAGTAATCCTTCCATCTATCTAAAATAGCTTTATCCTGCATTAAGACTCTTCCATCCTCATGCTTAACACACTTAACATGACTCAAGTCCCTAGTTTTTCGTTCTCTAGCCTTCGCTATCTTGAAAATATCCTTCTCCCCTTCCTTCGTACCTAGCCTATTATAAAGAGCATCATACGCTCTCTTCTTAGCTTCCCCTACTGCTCTACTACTCAACTTCTTAGCCTGCTTATAAAGCTCATAGGACTCTAGGCACCTATCTTTTTGCCACGCCTTAAAGCATTTTTTCTTTTCCGCAATGGTTTGTTGCACATCCGCGTTCCACCACCATGTCTCCTTACCATAGAAACCTCCTCTTTTGGCCTGTCCTAACTCTTCCTTCGCACATCTTCTTATTCGGTTTGCCAAATGTTCGAAAAGATCCGCGCTACTAGTCTTATCCTTTGGTTCTAGATTCTCCCCACCCTCTGAAACTGACTGGCCACCCAAAATCCTCTTTCGAAATCTTTGGCACACATCTCCCTGTAAGGTCCACCACTTAATTCTCGGTCTAACCTGTTCTATAGCAATACGACCCCTACTCTTAAGACAAAAATCGAGAACTAACAGCCTATGTTGGGATGTCAGACACTCTCCTGGTATAACCTTACAATTTTTACACCTACCTAAATCGTGTCTCTTCACAAGAAAATAATCAATTTGACTTCTATTATGCCCACTCGCAAAGGTCACCAAGTGATCTGCCCTCTTCTTATAAAAAGTATTTACGATCCCAAAATCCTGAGCTAAAGCAAAATCTAGAATAGAAATCCCCGCAGTGTTTCGATCCCCAAAGCCTTGACCTCCATGTACCCTCTCATACCCAACTCTATCCTTACCGACATGGCCATTCAAATCCCCGCCTAGGAAAACCCTATCGGAAGAGGGAATTCCAAAAACTAACTCCTCTAAAGAGTCCCAAAAATCCTTCTTAGTCTCCTCGTCCAAACCCACTTGGGGTGCATACACACTAATAACATGCACTATCTCTAGTTCTAAAGCTAATTTAATACTTATGATTCTATCCCCAAACCTCCTAACGTCGACTACTGCATCTTTAAAAACTTTATCTACCACTATTCCCACCCCGTTCCTAGTGCCATCTTTACCAGAATAGAAGAGTTTGAACCCTCCTCCTAAATCTTTAGCCTTGTTCCCCTTCCATTTTGTCTCTTGAAGACAAACTATGTTTACTTTCCTCCTACGCATGACATCCACTAATTCTATTGTCTTTCCCGTCAAGGTTCCTATGTTCCAAGAGGCTAATCTAATCATTCTATCTCTAGCTCTAACCTGGACTAGCTTCTTTACTCGCCCCCGTCCAGAAAGGTGCGAGAACCCTTGCCTATTTAACACTACAGCCGGGCGCCGCTGTAGCGCGCCTTGCTCATTTGTCACTACACCCGAGCGTAGGTGCAGCGCGTCGCTTATAGCGGGGGACGCCCTATCCTTCTGCATTAATCTTTTTGAACCAATATCCATGAAAAGGGATGTGATGGGTTTTTTACGGTTGGCTATCACAAGCCTAACACCAACCCTCCTCCTTTATCCGGGCTTGGGACCGGCCGTTGCAACGGGCGGAGTTAAGAAAAAAAAAAAAAAAAAAAAAAAAAAAAAAAAACACGTAAATAATAGTATTTGAATGAAAAGACACAAATTTCAAAATGTTGAGAGGCATTTTCGGCAATTCAAAAGTAAATAAATAATAGTATTTGAATGAAAAGACACAAATTTCATTTGTACCCTCAAACAAAACAATTAAGAAAACAAGAAAAATCATATATCATATATATATATATAATGAAAGGCTGAGGGGCATTTTAGGCAATTCAAAAGTTGGCCATAATACACGTGGTTCAGAGTGAATACTCGTTACATACTAGTAGATTTAGTAAACAAAGTAGATTTCAGCGGAAGTAAAATCTTAGTCGATAAGATAATAATGGTTGCCCATCTAGGCTTCTACTATCTTTCAAATATTTGCCCCATCATATAAAAATAAAAATAATACGTAAGCTTTGTTGGTGAGAGAAATTTAGAAAAGAACATGAATCGAGGGCTTGGCTTAGACTTAATAGATGCATCAAAGCTGAGTCACGAAGCCAACATGAGAGAGGGTGACCTGGGAGGAAGAGACGTGACCGGTAAAGCTCGGTGATGCCAAGAGAGCTGATCCCACCCACACAAACTGCAGATAGATGGACGTGGCTGAACGGCTACTATAATTGTGTTTTGAGGCATTGCGCGATCATACGTGTCCACCTTGCCCTACCTCTACCTCGTTGTTGTGGGTTTGCCTTTTCTAACGTCAGCCTCTTAATGATTTTGAGCGGCCTTTCCCTTCCCATCCCATCAAACAGAGTTTGGTGGATTGGAGGGTAACCATTATGCCACCGGAGGTTCATTCCTACCAGTAGTCAATAACATATCCCAAAATATAAATAGGGAAGGCCAATTTTGGATTGGGCCTTTTGCAACATTTTTGGACCCAACACTTTCAAGCCTACTCTGAATTGGGCCTTTTGCTACATTGGGCCCAACCATCTTCGACCCACCACTATCACAAAGGGGCTAAACCCCTTCTTTTTCTTCCCCTCTATTTATTTCTCTGCAAACAACACCGGCGGCTTTCAAACTCCTCCTCACTCACTCCCATCGCCACTCTCTCCACATCCTCTGCTTCTCGTCTTCTTCACCTCTCCAATCTTTTCAATCCTGCCACCTCACCTTCACCATGATCAAGAAAGCTTATTTTAAGTGTGGCCGTCGAACCATCCCAAAATTTGTAACTTGGTGCACTCATGTGTAGATAATTTGGATGGTGGGAGCTTAGTAAGTCCCGAACTGATTCCGACAGCTTGCCATGAGACCACTGCTATTCAACCTGGTCGTCAAACCTTTACTCCCCGAGTTTGTCGACCGCTTTGCTCGGTCATAAATAATTTGGAAGGTGGAGACGACTTGCCACGGGACCACTGCTCTTCAGCCTTGCTACCAAACCTATATTCCCCGAATCTATCGATCGTTCTACTTAGTCATAAATGATTTAGAAGGTGAGAATCTCAAACAGCTCTCCACACAACCCCCGCTCTCCCTCAGGACTGCGGACGCAAATATGAGCTTAGCTGAGTCAGTGCCTTAATGCTCAAACGGATTGACATTCTAACATTAGAAAAAGGCAGCTCGTGCTGATACAAAGATACTACAACCGGTGCCCGGATGAAAACTAATTAGGACGCCAACCCGAGCTTATGGCGCTTGACTCGGTGTTAACACTCTAACATGTACTTTCGACCACCATAGCTTGCCCGCGGCAACAACTACAGCTGACCATCAGATAAGAAAAAGATCAAGCAGCTTACCTATGGGACAAGACACAACGCGAGTGATTCAACCCCCAGTTAAATTGTTCGCAACATGCCCATTATTGGACATTACTACGCAACAATGATCTCGAGTCATTCACAATACAAAGCGCTCAAGCTCTACCGCAGACAGACCAAACAACATCCTATTGATTCAACCAGCCTATGCCAAAGTAAAACGATAAGACAAAACGAAAAACATGCAATAAAGACGTCAAATATGAAACGAAGAAAATTGTTTTCATTAATGATCAAGACAAAAAGTGTACAAGTACACAAAGTTTGCTCCTAATAAGGAGAATGTACAGAAACGAAAGAGCTAAGCCTAGAGGGAACAGGGACAGAAATTGCAGACAACTCAGGAATCGAATTGTCCTCCTCGCCTGACGACTCAGAGGTAACAGACAAGTCCACATATGGCATCTTCTTGTAACAGCTAAGATCCCACTCCGGATGCTCGTCATTCATCAGCGCCAACAACTCTAGCCGTCCATGAACAACCCAACGGAATTCACATTTGCCTTGTTACTGGAGAAGTTCTTCATCTCGCACCTTTGCATCAATAAGTTTGTGCTCTGTGGCCAGACTGCTCTCCACAACACTGAGTTCATGTTACCCCAACTTCAGCTAGTTTTCGACCTTCCTAGCTTCTCGAGCATAGAAATCCACATCGGATTCCAACTATTGCAGCTCAGAACGCACTTTATCCACAGCCTCTTGCGCAGTCTCCCTTGAAGTACTCTCTTAAGCAAAGGATTGCAGCTTAGAATGCACATCATCTGCAACCTCCTGCGTAACCTCGACTTCTCGGCGTATCCGGCTCAGCTTCTGCAAAATACTTCGAATCTGCAGGGGTCAAGAAACAAAACTTCTGCCAGAACTTGAAGTCATCAGGCAGTCTACCAAAGCACTTCGACTTCTTCAACTTACAGACAACATTGCTCTGCAGCCGAGGAGCGGCAAACAACTGGATCACCCGCGATGTCATGCTAATGTCGGCCTCCTTAGCATGGAGTAGAATCATGAGGATAACCCTGTATCCGTTGGATCTTATTGAGCCGGGGGAATCCCTAGCAAACTCAAGAACTCCTAGATCACGTCCAGAATCGGAAACGCACTCCAATTTGAAGCATCCCTCGGTGTAAACAGATAAGACCATCCAGAGGGGACATTGGCGTATGGTCATCCGTTAGAAGGTACAACGGCAAATCCTTCGGGACTTCAAACCTAGTACGGATTTCAACAAGACTAGGTTCAAACAGCAACCTGTCTTCATCAGAACGATATCTTCGAAAACAAGAAAAGTAGAAGAATCAGTCACTGCACTACGGATGACCTATATAGGCGATGGGTTCTCGCATCTTTTTCACCGAACCAACGCACATTCAATTAATGCAGTGCTCGGCTCAAGCAACGATTCTGATTCAATCATCATGAGCGACACATCCCTTCAAGATACGACTTAGTGAACTGATGTGACGACCAACTAACTCGGGTTGAGTAACTGATGATACATAAAAATGCCCACACCCCTGAGTCGTACACGTGTCATGATGATATCGAGGAACTACGACTTCAAGCAACAACCCAATATGGATCTAACTCGAACGGTTCTTAGCTTGCTTAACTCTACCCACCACTCGGGCTCGGACTCACACAACATGCTAGGTCCACACGTCTCACAGCTATCATCGATACGTGTAAGCCCTTTTCAGGCAAGTATTTCGAGGATCTGCTTTGGATGGGCAACCACAGTTGCTCTAGCAAACACCAGAGTGTCTTCCATATAGGGAAACTCCCTTCCACAAAATGTTCTTGGATTGGGAACTATCTCTCGCGTATCTAGGAGCACAAAACTCTCAGGGAACTTCCCTCCTACAGCACGACTCTTAATTAAAGAAAGATCTCCACGAAGATCTCCTCCTTAATCTACACCTATGATGGCCTGGTTAAACCAGGACTCTTTGCACTATAAATAAGACATAAGGTTGGTAAGCTAAGTTACGCTACAAATTCCCTATTACAACATTATACCCTCCTTAGATTTTTGTCCGACTTTAGCATCGGAGTGCCATCGGCCACTCCACGGTGGCCTGTGGCTTTCATGTACTACTTGTGCAGGTCAAACAGGTCAGCGGGAACATGTCAGAGCAGAGACAGAAAATGTCTGCATCAATATATATAAATTGTCTATAAATTATGAAAAAGGTATATATTGCCTTTTTGAAAATGGTCGCATGGTTTAAAATATATATAATCCCTTCAACACAACATAGGTCATCAAAAGGATCTCGGACGACCCACCAAAGCACGAAAGCCAAGATCTTTCAGAAAATGGATTCCTATTCCAAGAGTGCATAACTGCGTGGATAAGCTCACGCTAACCTGTCAATTTGGGATCCAATTCGGGATTTTCCTTGGGAAATATCAGAAGAAATTGGAATGTAATAATATCAATTCA
>OY747127.1:65440268-65612768 GCA_963556465.1 Berberis vulgaris | reverse complement strand
GTTCAAAAAAATGCTTTTTTTTTACTCGGTTTGGGGTCTGTTTTTGTGGTGGGTGTAGTTGAAGAATTGGGGCTTTAAGTGATTCCAGTTGAAGGGTTTGGGGTCTATTCTAGTGTAGGTGTAGTTAAATTGGGGATTATGAGTGTTTCAGTTGAAGGTTTGGGTTCTGTTTTGTGGTGGATGTAGTTGAATTGGGTTGAAATTTCTTCAATCATTGATAGAGTTGAGAGGTTGTTCTATGGTTGAAGTAGGAATCTAATTACTCAATGAATTTTGAACCACCTAATAACTAAGGGTGGGCATCCCATCCCGCAATTCCGATCCCGTCCCGTCCTGATTTTTTAGGGTCTTAATGGGATTGAATAATTTCATCCCGATCTCGTCCCGTCTCGATCTAGAATGAGATGGGATGGGATGAAGATTTTCAATCCCGCCAATCACGTCCCGACCCGAGCTAATTTTTTAATATTTATTATTAATATTTTTATTTATTTATTTATTTTTATTCATATAAACTTACAGATGACTGACAGAAACTCATGGTGTTTGCAGTGGTAACAGAAATGTTACTTCAAGAAATAAATATTCATTAAGCAAGAGAAAGATAGCAGACTATTGCTTGGATTCCCAATAAAAGTGACTCCAATTATTTAACTTGCAAATATTGATAATACCCAGGTGAAGATGAAAAATAAAAATTAACCGAGTAATACATATTCAGAAGGGAACATTCAGGGGCGGAGCTAAGAATTTGAGATGTCCCGGGCTGTAAAAATATTTTTTTATAATTACAATATATGTATTGATGGTAAACCATTATGAATATGTTAGAGCATTACCAATAGGTTTATATTTCTTCCCTAACAAAAGATGAAATGTCATTTTGTCAATGAACCATGAATTTTGTTTCCCACAGTAATGAAATTGTAAAATCAGTTGGGAGGCCATCACAGTGACACAATACTCTTAGTGGGTCCCATTTATCATGTCATTTTCTAAAAGTCAGCCCACTCGACTTCATTGTTAGGGGATTTAGTGGCTACCCTTATATTTGCATGTCACATCTATATCTAATTATAAGAAAGTTATTTTTCACGCTCTTATATGATGATAATCTTCGCAGCAGTCACAGGCAGCATGCTGATCCCGTCCCGTCCTGATCCAGTATGAACGGGATGGGATAGGGATGGGTATATCTCGTCTCACCGTCCCGTGCCCACCCCTACTAATAACAATTGTTGTTTCTATTCTTTGCCAGACTTTTTATTTAGCACAATTTCTTTTTTTATGCAAAAAATTAAAATTTTTTCATCCAGTTTCAATTTTTTAAAAGTCTTTCTATCTCTTATGAAATTCCATTTCATCATCTCATCTTTCATGTATTGAACTCTTGCGTTCAACCTCACTCGACAACATAATTTTTTTTTTTTTTTTTTTGTGAATATTTTTCTTGATTGGAATGAGGAAAAAAAGATGTTGATGCATCTGCATGTAGTAAATTTCTTCATTCAATGAGGCATATCTGATTGTTTCACTTTCTATTAGTTTGTAGTGAATTTTTGATGTTATTGGTTTTGAAGTCCTATTTGGTAATGTAGTAATACATCAGTCACGTGTCACAAGGATACACTATGATTCGGTTCGTGTTTGCTTTTCGAATAATCAAAACTGTTCAACTTGGGGTTGGGGATTGGCAGTTGTTCACTTAACCACCCAACTAAGCTTCATTTAGAGAAACTTATAAAGTTTCAAATAGAATACACATGATAGGGATGCCGAAGGCACGACCCAAGAACCAGGGTGGCATTTCGAAGGTAGGACGCAATACCCGTGCCAACACCACGATCGATACACTAGTCACGATAAGATAAACTCGACATTACGGGATAATACTCAATTTATCAGTCAATAAATGACTAACATGTGGCAACAAATCCATTCATTAATATTAGATATATCTCAAAAAAATTATATATTCAAACTTATCCTTAATTTTATTTAACCAATTTTGTTTTTCTTTTACACACTTCATTGCAATCCAAAATTCCTCTAAAAAACATGTAGCAAATTGTAGAAATTAATATTAACGACGACAACAATAATAATAGTAATAGTAATAATAATAATACTAATAATAATAATAATAATAATAATAATAATAATAATAATTGATGATACATCGAAACGTCCCCTCTCATACATCGTACATGTGTCATAATGATCTCGAATAATAATAGGCCCAAGTGTCAGCTCAACACTGATCTGGCCCAAGTGGTTCCAAGTGCGCACAGTGCAATTCGCCAGACGGACCCAAAACATTACAACATTCTAAACCCACGCGTCTCACAACTATCTTCAATACACGTAAGCCCTACTAAGGCAAGTATCTCGGAAATCAGCTTCGGACAGGCAAAATAACAACACTTTGCTTCCAACTAGGAAACAAATACCAGAGTATACGTCGCACATTAAAACTTCTATCTATGGGCAACACTCTGATTAGGAACAATCTCCCGCGTATCTAGGAACACAATTCTAACAGGGAAACTTCTCTTCACATTACAACTTATAATTAGATAAGGATATCTACAAAGATCTTCTCCCTTAAACTACGCCATCGATGGCCTGGTCGAAGTAGGACTCCAATACTATAAATAAGACATGAGGTTGGTACAAATTTCATGTTTACAACTACAAATTCCATGTTTACAACATTACACCTTCCTCAGATCCCTGTCTGACATTAACATCGGAGTGCCATCGGCCACCACAACGGTGGTTCGTGGCTCATGTGCATTCCATGTGCAAGTCAGCAGGTTAGTAGGTCAAGGTCAAAGCAGGGAGTGAAAATCAATTGCAACAGTTTGGCGCTGTCCGTGGGGAACGACAAAGTTCCTAATCAATCATTAGCATCATTTCTCAAAAAGATGGTGACCACTAGATCACTCAACTACGAAGAACAAGGGGACTCGTCAAACGTTCAGAATGGCGCTACACCGCCGCTTCCAGCAGTGCCAACAATGCGTGGGCCACAGACTTATGCCCCCGTAACAGCAACAACGATGACTAACCTCGAAACGGATCTAAGATCATTTTATTTACAACAAATCCTGCTAACAATGAAGACGCTCAAGTCGATGAAGCAGAAGCCTGACGAGACACTAGAAGCGTACGTCACGCGCTTCAGTAACGATCTGACTTCTGTCAATATGTGCAATGACGCAATAGTCGTCACAACCTTCACCGACGGTCTGAGGAACGACAAGTTCCATAACTTCTTAACCCTGGACCCACCAAAAAATATGACGAACTTGGTGAAAGAAACACATAGTTACATCGCCCTAGAGGAGGAATGGATCACCGGGAGAAAAATCGAGACCGAGGGGAAATACTCCGACAAAAGGGTAAAAGGTGAATCGGCGAGCACAATACATGAACTCCATAGGGCTCATTCTGAGTCCGAACTGTCAAATATATCTAGAAAAAGAGCTCTCAGAGAGATGAGGGTCCAAGGGATATGCGGCGAGTGACAAACGTCACATGCCCAAAGACATGATCGTTCTATGTCGCTAGCCTTTATAGACGAAGACCTTTAGGGTGTCTAGCTCCCGCATAATAACGCTCTAGTAATAACGATCTCCCTAGCAAGCTGAGTATTAAGGAGATCCTTGGTGGACACCAGAAACTCGTTAAATGTTCAATTTCTCCGCACGTTCCACCACACGCAGTTAAAGGAAGAAGCCCTAACCTCTGATAACCGTCCGATGATCGTTTCAGCGGCGAAATGCATTTTTTCGGTAGAAAAATACAACTAACAGTAGTCACAAGAAAGCTACCGACTCAAAAAACTCTATTTCAAGAATTCATAGTGATCGATGCACCTTTCACATAAAGTGATGTAGGGGTGGGCACGGGACGGGATGGGACGAGATATACCCATCCCTATCCCATCCCGTTCATACGGGATCGGGACGGGACGGGATGGGAAAAATCTCATCCCGACCTCGTCCCATCCCAAACGGGTTCGGGACGGGACGGGATCAGCGTGCTAATCTGGAGAATCTCAGTGGGGCATAATGAATTGCACATCAGCAGGTTTCCTTCCAAATGTCTTCATCTATTGTTTACCAAAGGTTTATGTAATTAGTATGTAAGTGTGGTAAAGCCTCTCGACGATTGTAAATGGCACACGCGACACTGATACAGTTGGGTATCACAAGTCCTGGTCCATATACAGTTTCGGTGCTAAAGCATGTTTTGAGTGACATCTATTATCATCTTTTTCTTCTATTCTTGTGATCAGATTAGTCAACAGAATAGTTCGACTTGTCATCATCACTGAGGTAACCCACCCCACCCATTGAATTATACAAACTAATGCATGTGCATGTAATTAAAGGTTCATATCCTGTTTATGAATTTGTATGTTGATGCTGTATATATATGGTCTTCATTAAGTTCATCTTGTATTTCAATAATGCAATAATGCAATAACTTCTAATCTCAGTATACTTCAAAAAATTTGAATGCAATAATGCAGAATCTGAACCCAATTTTTTTTTTCTTTTCTGGTTTTTATATCCTTCAAGCTGATAATGATATGGAATTCATTCAATTGAAAGCAATCTTATTGATTGTACAATGAAGACTCATCATGGGCATCCACAATTCTAAAATAAATAATTAAATAAAAATATTAATAATTAATATTAATAAATTAGTTCCGGATGGGACGGGATTGGCGGGATTGAAAATGTTTATCCCATCCCATCCCATTCTAGATCGGGACGGGACGAGATCAGGATGAAATTATTCAATCCCATTAAGACCCGGAAAAATCGGGACGGGAACGGGATCGCGGGATGGGATGCCCACCCCTAAAGTGATGTCCTGGGGAGACCTTGGCTACACCAAATGGGAGCAGCAATCTCCACTCTGTACCAATGCATCAAGTACCCGGTAAACCAGACAGTCGGTACCTTACGAGGCAACCAGGCAGCGATCAGAGAATGTAACTACATGACCACACCACGACCAGGTAACTTTCAATTAACAACTAATCCCACGACCAAGATGTCTTTCAATCTCACCATAGAAGCTGAGATAAAGCAACTAATCCCAGACGATGAAGCTTTCGTAAGCCCTCGGGGCAGGCCCAATGCTGGTCAACTAGAGGAAGAAACCATCACGGTCTACCTCTACAACCCTTTCAAAAATAAGGCCATTCAAATATGTTCCCGCTTGAGCAAAGAATTGTCGGAACAACTAACAAAGTTGCTACATCAGAACTGAGACGTCTTCACCTGAACCATGCGAGACATGGTGGGAATCGACCCGTCAGTAATCACCCATCGCCTAGAGGTGAACCCCATGAGGAAAACCATACGGCAAAAGAAGAGGCTCGTGGCACCTGAGAGAAATACAATAATAAACGAGGAGGTACAGTGGTTACTCAACGCGGACATGATCAAAGAAGCATGATACCCAGACTGGCTGGCGAACAACGTTTTGGTAAGGAAGAAAAATGGGAAGTGGAGAGTTTGCGTAGACTACACTAATCTGAACAAAGCTTGCCCGAATGACAGCTTCCCACTTCCTCGCATCGATTAGATCGTGGACGCCACATCTGGGCACAACCTACTAAGCTTTATGGTCGCACATTCAGGCTACAACCAGATATTAATGCACCCCGAAATCAAGAAAAGACCTCTTTCATAACTGAGAGAGGAATATACTGTTACAGGGTGATGTCGTTCGGTTTAAAGAATGCAGGTGCTTCATATCAACGACTAATAAACCGAATGTTCAAAGAACAAATCGATAAGAACATGGAGGTCTACATAGACGATATGCTGGACAAGAGCCTTCGCAGCCTTGACCACATAGGAAACCTCACCGAAGCATTCAACCAGCTCAGAAAATATCAGATGAAACTCAACCTACAGAAGTGTACGTTTGGAGTTGAATCTGAAAATTTCCTAGGCTACATAGTGAACAAAAGGGGAATCGAAGCTGATCCAAAATAGATTCAGGCCATTCTCGACATGATAGCCCCCGTCAACAACAGAGACGTTTAAAGCCTGACTGGGAGGGTGGCAACACTCAACATATTTATATCTAAATCGTTCAACAAATGCTTGCATTTATTTAAAATACTAAGAGGAAACAAATGACTCTTGTGGGACAAAGAGTGCAAACAAGCCTTTCAGAGCCTGAAAGCATACATGGGGAGCCCCAACCTACTCTAAAAACCGACATGGGAAACACTCTACTTATACTTATCTGTTTCCAAGCACACCGTTAGCTTGACCCTCGTGCGAGATGATCGGGGAATCCAAAGACCAGTGTACTACGCCAGCAAAACCTTCGTTGAAGTAGAGGCACACTACCTAGACTTGGAGAAGTTAGCCATGTCACTGGTTGTATCCTCGAGAAACTGAGGCCTTTTTTTCAGGCCCACTCTATAAAAAATCTAACCAAGCATCCGCTTCGCACAATACTGCACAAGCTAGAGTTATCCGGCAGGATGATGAAATGGTCAGTAGAACTTGGGCAGCTTGACATAAGCTATTCCCTAAGAACCGCCACCAAAGCCCAAGCGCTGGCAAACTTCATCGCCGAGTTCACCGGCAGAGAAGAACCAAAAATGGACCTTCAAGCCCAAGATTCAAGCATTCAGGGATGGACCTTGCATTGCGATAGATTGTCGACAGGAAAATCAAGTGGAGCTGGGATCACACTCCGCTCTCCAAGCGGCTTCACTTTCAAAAAAGTCGTCAGATTTGCCTTTCCCGCTTCAAACAACGAAGCCGAATATGAAGCCCTCATGTCCTGCCTGAAGCTAGACTTGGGGATCGGGATAGATCACCTAACGACATACAACAACTCAAGGCGGATAATCAACCAGGTCAAAGGAGAATTCAATAGCAAGGACCCCCGCATGATAGCCTACCATGAAAAGGTACTCCGTTTTTAAGCAGGTTCAAAAGGTGCGAGCTCTTACAATGCCCCCGAGATGATAATAACAGAGCAAACGTGCTAGCCAGAGAAGCTTCAGCCTCCGCCGAAGTCTCAAACGTTCTCATCGAATATCAAGAGCAATCAAGCCTTGACAAAAAAGAACCAAGATATATTTGTGCTACAAGTACATCGCCGAATTGGATGACTTCAATTCTTGAATATATAGAAAGCAGAGCCCTGCCGACTGAGAAAGTTGAAGCCAGAAGACTAAAAAATAGAGTAACGCGGTACACTCTCCTAAACAACAAGTTCAGGAGATCAGCGATCGGACCCTTGCTCCAATGCCGATCACCTCCCGAGGCAGATCAAGTCCTATGAAGGATCCACGACAGGATATGCAAAAATCATCCAAGTGGGAGAACCCTTGCCCACAAAGCTTTAAACCTAGGGTACTATTGGCCGACAATACAACGGGACGCCAAAGATAGTGTCCGTAAATGCGACAAATGTCAAAGGTTTGCGCCATACACGCATATGCATGCCCAGCCACTGACGCCGATGACAAGTTCGTGGCCATTCGCACAATGGGGAATGGACATCATCGGATCGCTCCCAACATCAACCGGCAAAACATTCCTTTTTGTGCAGTCGACCACTTCATTAAGTGGGTCGAAGCGGAGCCCCAATCCAAGATAGGGTAACTTCAAATAGAGAAATTCATATCGATAACCATCGTTTGTAGATTTGGCATCCCCAGAGTATTGGTCAGTGACAACGAAACTCAATTCGAAGGTTTGAACATCAATCGCCATTTCTCCTCGCTAAGGCACCCACAAGCCAATGGCCAAGCGGAGGTCACCAATCGAACAATCCTGGAGGCAATCAAAAGATAGCTTGACGCAGCCAAAGGGAAATGAGTTTTAGTGCTACCAGGAATACTCTGGGCGTATTGGACAACCAAAAGAATCCCTACCAGAGAAACACCCATCGCCCTGGTATACGATCAGAAGCCATGGTTCCAGTAGAACTCAAAGTGCTAACCTTCCGAATGGAAGAATTCAGACCAGACAGTAATGATGAAGCCTTGCGCGCCAGACTAGGCCTCCTCGAAGAAAAGTGGGATCTAGCCTTACCAAGATAGCTGCCTACCGGCAACGAATAGCACAATACTACAACAAGAAGGTCAAGCCACGCGAATTCAGGGTGGGAGACTGGGTACTCAAAAAACCCAGCAGAACACCAAAGAAGCCGACTAGGGAAAACCAAACCCAAACTAGGAAGGACCCTACAGGGTAACAAAGATCAATAGGTCGGGGACATATTGGTTGAAAGACATAAACGACGACGGACTTAAATGACCATGGAATGTAGAGCACCTCAAAAAATATTATCAATAAAAATACTTGTTTTTACTAAACCTCCACTGTTGTCTGTTAGGACCGACGTGACCTCCAATCATCTACGTTATGAAGAGATTCGAGAGATCAAGCCCAATGCCTAGTTCGTTGTGCACGGATGATGACGGTCGAGGAAATGGGAGTTTAGTCAGGCAACTGATCGCCGAACTTACTAGGTAAGCTTAGTCTGTTCGCAACTGATAACGACAACTTCTGGTGCCCAATGCCTGGTCTGCTGTGCACGGATGATGATGAGTGAGGAAGTGGGAGTCTAGTTAGCGCTCTCATGCCTGATGATGATGACTCGCCAAGGGATCATTGATCTTCCACAAAAAATGATCGCCGAACTTACCAGGTAAGCTTAGTCAATTAGCGACTGATGACGATGGCTTCTGGTGCCTAACGCCTATTCCGCTACATGTGGATGACGACGGTTGAGGAATTGGGAGTCTAGTTAGCACTCTCATGCCTAATGATGACGACTTGCCTAGGGATCATTGCTCTTCTACAGACAATAATTTTTGAAGTTACCAGGTAAGCTTAGGTAGTTCGCGACTAATGACGATGGCTTCTGGTGCCCGACACCTATTCTGCTGTGCGCGGATGACGACTGAGGAAGCGGGAGTCTAGTCAGCGCTTTCACACCTGATGATGATGACTCGCCAATGGATCATTGCTCTTCTACAGACAATCATTGCTGAACCCTATTAGACAAACCCACTTAGTGACGACTGACAAACTGTAGTTTCTTATTAACTCCCAAATATGTAGCTCGCCTTGCGCGAGTGTAGATGGTTTGGATGGTGGAAGCCTGAACAACCCCGACTAATGCCAACGACTTGCCACGGGACCACCACTCTTCTACAGTTTGTGGTCACCGAATTCAATCACAACCCGATCAATGCCCCTACGACTGATAACAATGACTCGCCAAACAAACAATGATTTCTAGAAAGCAATGACTTTTGGAGCATCTCAGCGCTTAGTATGAAGTGCACGCATAACAATGGCTAAAAGTATATTCAGTGGCGACACAACCCATGGCGGCGACTCGTCAGGGACTGTAGCAGCTCACCCATAAACAAGAGTAGCTAAAAGCAATCAGTTTCGACGCGACTCAACTGACAAACACAGACAATTTGCCAGCGTGTAGGGTCCGAAAGTACTAATTCAACGGCCTGAAAAACTTCTAAAGAAGACACAATGGCAGGATAGTACAAGAAAAGAGGAAAAGTTACAAAACATGGCTTTCATTAAAATTCTGTCTTTCTTTGTCCCTATAAGGACATTACAACTACTTTAAAACAAACAGGGGTAAAACGACTACATCAGCAGCCTGTCCCAAAGAGTTAGGACCCTATTCTTTTGCGATGGTTCTAAAACAACCCTATTTTAGTGGGAAAAGTCGATGTCAATGCTAGGATGCTCTTCCCTGAAAAGCTCCAGAAGCTCTAATCCACCTTGAACAACCTGCGACAAGATTTGTGGCCTCCGTTTGGGAGCACCAAAATCTACTGCGCCTATCAACACGGCATAGTGCGAATGCTTTTCTGACAATATGCATTCGGTCTCACGAACCCGGCGGAGCCCCTCAGCAACTTCAGACTCAAGATGTCATCGTGTAATGGCCCTTTCAGACTTGGCTCGCTTTCTCTCACCAATCTAAGTTTGTAGATTAGACGACCACTTGTCCACAACAACTTCTAAGCGCCCCAGCTCGGCACGGGCCCGTCCCTGTTCTTTATGGGTAGAAACGACTGACATCGGTTGAGCCTTTATGGTTGCCAATTCAGCTTCAGGCACGGATGGCGCGACCCACATGGCCCCCCAAGTTCACAGTAGCACCAGAATTCTGCAGTTGACTAGTCAAGGAATCCACCCGATGGAGAGCATCCGAATATGGTACCTGTAGGTCTGCAAAAGCCTTATCCAGAGTAAGAACTATCCCGCGAGCATCAGGATGCAGCACAACGAAACCATGTGACTTAAGAGCGCGAGCCTCCGCCACAAACCCATGGTGACTCACAATGTCAACACTTGGTCCAATGTGCTCCCCCTCCGAGTCAGCAGGGGGATAACAATATCAAGCAAAATACGTTGATCCCCTAATATGGCCTCCCTAGCAGATGGAGGTAATACACGCCTTGCAACAACCACCTTTTTTTCTGGTAAAGACGACGGTTCGAAAGAAAAAGCTGCATGATTAGAGAGCCGCCTTCTTTTCGGAATAACAATAAGAGGCACGCTTGCCTCCCACTCTGCCAGCCTAGTCGGGCTAGGCATAGCTGGGCTCCTTTTCATTGAACGACAACTTCGACCTCTTCGGTCGGCGAACTGGGCACAACAAGGACATCATGGGAACACTGTAGCAACCCGTTTCATACGACATTACCTGGCATTATGTCCTCTTCAACAAACATCAATGGGAGTTTAATGAACTCTATCTCTATCCGTTCTTCCTCCTCAGTGAGAATCGGAGCCGCAGACTTCCCTAAAAAAATAAACAACATATCAAATCAACACTACATTCGATAGCAAGAGGGTAAGACAACAACGAAGAAACTTACTAAGGTCAAACTAGAAGTATTTAGGGACTCTGACGTCCTCCAAACCTAAAGTATGAGAAATTCATCGAAGCTAGGAACCAATACTTTTTCCAAGGCTCAATGTCATCCGTTATCGGACACAAGTAAGTAGGAATCAGTTTGCAAAGGCCCTTAGAATCCAACCGAGCGTCGATCAGATGATGAACTATTGCCGGGGTTAAATGAAGACCAGCATCATGCGCTCTTAGAAGAATTGCAATCAAAATCCTAAACCCGCTCGGGGTCATTTGAGCGAGAGGCATGCAGAGAGAAAAGAAGAAGCGCTAAACGTCGTCTGGCACTGGGAACCGGATCCCAGATTCAAAGATGCCCCTTTGCAACCCTATATACCCCTAAGGGGGCAAAGATGGAGCCCTAGCCGCAAACACAAAAATGATTTCCGTATCCCCAGGAGCATTGTACATGCTCTGAAACCTGATTAACTCGATTTCATTGACCAAGCTATTCTAAAAAAGCTTGAGGCAAGTTTAAGACAACAACTGCTTGGAAGTAAGTTCAATGTTATCCGCCATCGATGGAAAGTGTAAATCATGCTCTACAGGAGCACAATCACACAAACGAACAAACACAAGAAGGAACAAAAGAGATCTTCCTCGAAACGATGACTATTTATAAGGAATATAAACCGTATTTCTTCTCATTGACTAGTCGCGTATTCGTTAATGTTATGTGTCACTCGAGACAACGCTTCATGTTCAATCATCACGATGGTACAATTACTTTTTAGAGATTCAATGGACCGACTAAACACCCCACTAACTTGGGGGGAATAACTGATGATATGTCGAAATCTCCTATCTCTTACGTCGTACACGTGTCATGATGATCTTGAAGAATAATAGGCCCAAGCGTTAGCCAAACACTGATCCGGTCCAAGCGTTAGCCAGACGGACCCAAAGCATTACAACCTGCTAAGCCCACGCATCTCATAGCTACCCTCAATACCCGTAAGCCCTATTAAGGAAAGTATCTCGGGGGTCAGCTTCGGACATGCAAGACAACAACACTTTGCTTCTAACTAGGAAGAAAATACCAGAGTATACGTTGCACATGGAAACTTCTATCTATGGACAATACTCAAATTAGGTACAATCTCCCGCGTATCTAGGAACATAAGTCTAACATGAAAACTTCCCTTCATAGCACAACTCCTAATTAGAAAAGGATATCCACGAAGATCTTCTCCCCTAAACTATGCCACCGATGGTCTGGTCGAACCAGGACTCCAACACTATAAATACGACATGAGGTTGGTAAGCTAAGGTACGCTACAAATTCCATGTTTACAACATTATGCCTTCCTTAGATCCATGTCTAACTTTAGCATCAGAGTGCCATTGGCCACCACAGCGGTGGTCCGTGGCTAACGTGCATTCCTTGTGCAGGTCAGCAGGTTAGCAGGTCAAGGTAAAAGTAGGGAGCAAAAATCGACAACAACAATAGTAATAATAATAATACTAATAATAATAATAATAATAATAATAATAATAATAATAATAATAATAATAATAATAATAATAATAATAATAATAATAATAATAATAATAATAATAATAATAATAATAATGGGGATGATAATGACAACATTTTGCTTAGGTGCATAATATAAAAAAAGAATTTTCTATACTCTAAATGTGGGCATAAAATAGGGTGAAAGTGAAAAAAATGGTTGAGTAAAATTAAGGATAAGTTTGGATATATCAAAATTTTGAGATATATCAAAAAATTAATTAATGGACATTGATGCAGTAGTTTTTCGCTCCTTGTTCCGATCTGGTTCACGCTAACCTGTTGACTTGCACAAGTAGCACACGTGAGCCACGAACCACCGTTGTGGTGGCCGATGGCACTCCGATGCTAAAGTCACTCTGACGAAGGTGTAATGTTGTAACAGGGAATTTGTAGCGTACCTTAACTTAACAACCTCATGTATTATTTATAATGCAATGAGTCCTGGTTTAACCAGGCCATCGTAGGTGTAGATTAGGGAGGATATCTTTGTGGAGATCCCTCTCTAATTAAGAGTCGTGTTGTAGGAGGGAAGTTCCCTATTAGCTCTGCGCTCTTAGGTACGCGGGAGATTGTTCTCAATCCAAGAGCATTCCGTATAAGGGAGTTTCCCTGTGTGGAAGATACTCTGGTGTTTGCTTCCTAGTTGGGAGCAAAAAGTAGCTGTAGTTGCCCGTCTAAAGCATATCCTCGAGATACTTTCCTATGGAGGTCTCACGGGTATTGAGGACAACTGTGAGATGTGTGGGCTTAACGTGCTGTGAGAGTTTGGGTCTGCCTGGCGGACTGAATTGAGCTGGCTTAGAACCGATTGGGCCTGTTCAGTGTTAGGCTAATGCTGGGCCCCGTATTTCCTCGAGATTATCAAGACACGTGTACGTCTCAGGGGTGTGACCGTTTATGTATCATCAGCTACTCCCTCTGAGTTAGTAGGGCGTTAAGTCGGTCTACTGACTCTTTGAAAAGACTATTGTACCATTGCGATGATTGGACTCGAGGCGTTCGTCTCGAGCATCGTATGGGTACGAGACTGCTCAAGGAGGGAAAGTGCAGTTTGCCTTCCCTATAAATATTCACCATCTTTACGAGGATTCCTTCATTGCTATTCGTGTTGTATTTTCGAACTGTAGTATTTGTTCCATCTTCCAATGGCTGACACTGTGGAATCTTTTCGTAAGAACCCGTTACCGCTTGCTTGTGCCAACTTCTTTGAAGACAGTTTAGTTGACGAAAATGAGTTGATCAGGCTTCGTAGTCTGTATCGCCTCCCAGAAGATTTGCAAATCGTTCACGCGTTTGGAGTTTTGGGTCTAACTGTGCCTCCTCAAGGGTTCATAGGCTTGCATCGAGGCATGTTCGAGTCCGGGTTCCGACTTCCAGCGCCAGATGACGTCTAGCATTTCTTTACTCATTTTCGAATGCCTCCTGCTCAAATGGCACCGAGCGGGTTCAAGATATTGCTCGCAATCCTCTTGAGGGCTCATGTCGCTAGCCTTTGTTTGTCTTCGTTGGTGATCCATCACCTGACCCAGGCTCGGTTGGATTCCAGGTGTATTTGTGTGTTGAACTGTCTTCCTTGTCTGCGATAGGCGGTCAACACCGCCGAATCTTGGGGGAAGCTATTGTTCTTTGCTTCGGCGGATTCTAGTTATTTCAAGCTCGGGAGTCGTAGAGTGTCTCGATACTTCCAGTTTGACCTTTGTGAGTCTTTCGACTGTCGTGATATGCGCGTTTTGGTATGTCCCTTTTGTGATAATGTTTCTAACATTGTATTTTGTGTTTCAGCAAGTTTCGCTATTCCGTCTCTTAGCGAAGACGAGAAGCGGTTAGGAAAGGAGTTTCTTAAGTTTATTTTGACTTCTATTGAGGAGGTCGTAATGTTTTCGTAAGGTGGTCTGCTGCGGTATTCTCATGTTGCTCAACTCGGGTCAGGTTCACCAGCTAAGGGGGCGGTTGCTCACCACCTAAGGAAAAAAGGTCTGGCCTTGCCCATTTCTTCCGAGCTCACTAAATTGGAGGCAAACATTCTGATAGGGGCATAATTAAGCTATTTTTAGTACCATATTTCTATATATATTTTTAGCTATTACTTGTTAATTATGGTACTAATTGCTATTTTCGTGTTTGTGTAGGTTTCCAATTACAAGATTTTAAAATAGAAGCAAATTGGCAATTTAGAAATACTAATTGCACAAGGAATCCACAAAAATAAGGAAACAAAGAATCCACACCAACAAGGAAACCACACAAAGAAGAAAACAAGTATAAAAAGGGGACGATACCTAGCCTTGAGGAGATCCATCCAGCAATAACCCTCGCATTCACAGCCTCCACAACAAGCCCTAACCCATCATTGCAGAGTCCCTCAGCCATCTTCCTCTTTTCCTTCACAAAACCCACAGCGCAAACCCCCATCTCAGTCTCAGTTCATCATCTAGCCACCTCCATCATCCCCTTTTCCTTCCTAACACCCAACACTACCCTTCTTCCATCATCACAATCGAACCCTTCAATTGAAACAACAACCCCTCATTCCATCTCTTTTTCGCATCTCTTCCTCGCACAACCTTCATCTCTCTCGCCCGATCTCTTCCTTCCATTACCTTCACACATCAACTATACCACCACTGTCCGTCTCTCGTCATACACACATCACAGGCAGAGATTGAGAAGGAAGAAGAAATCAAGGAGGAAGAAGAGAAAGCGGACAGTGAGGAAGAGACACAGATCGCGTGAGGAAGGAAGAGAAATAAATTTCTCTCCAGTCTGCTATTTGCACCCAAGCTTCCACTCTCTACCACCACGAATCAGGCTACAATGTTTTGTTTCATCACTTAACTCTTTTACTTTTTTTACTTTGAGCATAATTAATATGTCTAGCTAAACTCCTCTTAGTTAGGGGTGGATTTGAAGCCCCGAACATGTGCTTTATAAATTAATTGAATTTAATCTTCTTTGCTATTAGTGATTGTGTTTTGCTTAACTGCTTTATAGAGAACTTTTCTTTGTATGTTTGTTAAGGTGGCCAACTTAGTAAGCATGCTAGGATCTGGGGCTAGAATATAGGAGAGTTTCACCTAATTGTTATAATCCTGTATTCACAAGTAGTAAATACCAAGGAACGTTGGTAATGTTAAGTAAAAACCTAGGTAAGAACAAGATGTTGATCATACTTGTAATTGCCTAGTCAGTGTTCATATTTTCCACAAAACTTAATGATCTTAGATTGTTATTTAACTTGCGATTCCTGCTTAGATAACATGATAAAAATAGTTTGAAAATGATGCTTAGTTTAATTCAAAGAACTTGGGAAAATAATAAGATTAATGCAGTGCGGTCACGGTTAATCTTTAGCATTGTCTATCACGAGTTAGCAAGTGATTTTTAAAGATTGATTTATAAGCATATGTTTGGTGTGTGGAGATAAACCCTTAGCTAATTTCTCATGTTTGCCATCCCTTTATTTATTATCTTTACAGTAATTTTCGTAGTTATTATTATTGTTAATTGTCTTTACAGTAATTAGGTTGTTAGTTGTCTTTTAGTTATTATTATTGTTAATTGACAAGCCCTCTAATCCCCGGTCTAGAACGATCCCTATTTATTCTATACTACAATCACAAAACAAGGTATTATGTTGTGTGCTACTAAAATTACGCATCAATTTTTAGCGCTGTTGCCGGGGATTAGAAAAGTTTTGATTACTTAATTAGTTTTTATTTATTTAATTTTCTTTTTATTGATTTTTTTTTCTTTCTATCTTTATCTTAGGTATTAGTTCATGCGCAATAAGAGATCCAACGAAAACTTAGTAGAATACGATTCAGAGCCTGAGAAAACATTTAGAAGATGAATAAGAGAAACAAAAGAGCCACAAACATCTAGCTCTGAATCTGAATCTGAAGAGTTCGACATAGGAGACAATAGATCTATTAAAGAACTTTCGGCATCCACCTTGGACAATGCCGCACCCTTGTGCATTCAGTATCCATTAGCCGCGCAGGGAAAGACAGAGTCATTCGAGCTGAAATCCAGCCTACTTCATCATATTCCAAAGTATCATGGTCTTTCTATGGAGGATCCAAATAATCATTTAAAGGAATTTGAAGTTGTATGCTCCAGTATGACGCCAATAAATGTGGATGAAAACATCTTAAAGTTGAGAGCATTCCCCTTTTTTCTGGCTGATAAAGCTAAGGATTGGTGATTACACCCAAACAGTACACGCGGTCAATTGCAGTAAAGATTGGGGTGTCGATCCCACGAGGAAAAGCGATCTACAAAACAAGGTCAAGGAAGAAAAAACTACGCGAAACTAAATGTAAGAAATTCTAGCAATTTTAAAATGTGAAATTTAATTTAATAGAAATCAAGTTTAGATAAATCACAAGGTTCCAAGAATCCCTCCTAGATTTCACGCACCAACTAGTATTGATTCACTATGATGACTCGATTACGTGTTTCACATCCCAAACAATATAATCGGAAAAATAGTCTTTAATGCATTAATATATCCTAATGTAAATGGATTTTAGATTTCACTTTTTCTAGAAAGCACAAAGGTTGATCATATGTGATATCCTCAATTTACGATATATCCGGAGACAATAACGTAATAAAAGACGATCACATATAACTAACCTACTGGAATCAATTTATCCTTAAAAATTCCACACGTAAGAAAAGCGTGACTAACTTAGGATAAATTGATTTCGGTAGTTTATGAAATTGATTCCGTGTTATTTTCACATAAATTTCACATGGAGAAGAAAAGATAACCACCGGAATAATAATAATCTACGAAGAAATTTATGAAATCTTTGTCACTAAAATAACATAAATTCCTATATTAAATAAAAGTGAAAATCATAAACACCATTATTCATCGTGAAAGCATACAGCGAATCAAATACTAATTAAGTGTGTTACATCTAGGAGTTCACCTCTTCGCCTTGCGTGGGATTTAGTGACGCATGGTGAAGGTGATGACAACATCAACGGTGTGGAGCTTCATCGGCATGGCAGCGCATGGTGAATCAGCGACGCACTCTACTGCTGTTCTGCGTGTCCACTTCTGCTGCGTCGTCGCCGCTGCTGTCCTGGACAACTTCTTTTCTTTTCTTTTCTTTCTCTGCTGCGTTCTGCGTCCTTTTCTCAGCCCCAAAAAACTTTTTTTTTTTTGTTGCGTGCTGTTCCAAAGCCAAAAACACCCTATTGCTGCCATATTTCCTTGTGTTAAAAGGGAAACAAAGCTCCTCCTATTGGCCACCCCAAATGGAAATCAAATCTCCATTGGTCCCAATTTGGAAACCCAAAGAAACGTGTTCCTTCCTGTTGCTAATTAGACTAAGACTCATTTTTGTTTGGGCTTCTCATGGATTCTAATAGTAATTACTGATCAAGCTTCATTTCTAAGCCCAATTAAATCCAACTATGATGTGAAAAGTCGGTTTTGCTCTCCATTCTTCCTTCGTGCCCAAATCTGTCCAGATTTCGCAGTCTTCAAGTATATCCAAAATCGAGCATGATAACTCTAGAATATGGAAATGTTATGAACATATGAATTTTAGCCTTTCGAATCTTCTTTTCAACGCTTTAAGAATCATCCAATTCCGAGGTCTACAGCTCAGGTTATCATAAAATTACTGCAGCATGTTTAAAAACTTGCAAATTGCACTCAAATCTTCTTGCTTTTATTCAAAACTTTTTTTCTTTGGTTCTCTTAATCTTTGGCTTGAGTGTCTCCCGCTCCAGTTCGTTAATTTGTCTATGAATTTCCAAATTCGCCATACTAACGCACTTTTGTCATTTAAACTCCAAATCCTACAAAAATGCAAAAATAGAATAATTAAACTAAAATACACTATTTGAAACACTAACAAATATATATTAGGAGGTATATTATGTTATAATTATGTGAACATCAATTGGCTCTATGGACTACCTTCCAGAACAGTATATTCTTGGGAGAGCATGAAGAAGGTGTTTCTAGAGAAATTCTTCCGAACTTCCAAATTATCTTGTTGAGGAAGAAAATCAGTGGCATACAGCAAGGTCCAGGAGAATCATATCCGGCTTACTATGAGCGCTTCAAAACTCTCATAGCATCATGCCCGTAGCATCAGATGAGGGAGGAACTCCTGATTCAATACTTTTATGAGGGATTGCTTCCTCTTGAGCGACAGGTGTTAGATGCAGCAGCAGGAGGAGCTTTGGTTGATAAAACTCCAGCATCAGCAAAGACTTTGATTGAAAACCGAGCTTTAAATGCCCAACAGTATGAAGGAATTGGAGAGCCTTCACGCCAAGTCAATGAGGTAAGTACTAATTCTAGTTTGGAAGCTCAAATGGCTAATCTTACCTCATTTTTTACTCAGGCCCTAGGGAAGCCGAATGTGCTAGGAGTTGTACAAGTTTGCGGCGTGTGTACTAAGTCAGGACATCCATCTGATCAATGTCCTCAACTGATTAGGAATGGTGGTTGGGAGAATGTCAATGCAATAGGTTTTCAGGGGCAAAATCACTATAGGAATAATCCTTATTCGAACACCTACAATGAAGGTTGGAGAAATCACCCCAGTTTTGGATGGAGAAATTTAAAACAACCTCAACAACAGATTTCGAATCGGCCACCCCCTGGTTTCACCCAAAGGCAACCAGAACCACCTCAGCACAATTCAGGTATGCCCCTTAATTATGATGAGATTTTGAAATCGTTGACTATTTCTCAGCAGAACCAATCAAAGGATATAGCAGATTTGAAACTACAAATGGGACAGATAGTTGAGTTTATTGGACAAATTCGCGAGCAAGGATAACTTCCTAGTTCTACCATTCCAAATCCGAAAAGCGGGTTTGAAACCGCAAAAACAATTACATTGAGGAGTGGTAGACAAATTGAGAATGAGCCAATAGTCCCTAAACAGAGTCGAAAAAGAAAGCTGAGTTACAGAAGGATGATCTAGCCATCCTTGAAACACCAAAGCTCCAAGGTAAGAGGGTGAGCATTCCAAATTCAGTTTCTGCTAATCTTGCTCCACCTTTTGTGCCTTTTCCAGGTAGGTTTGCCAAATCTAGGAAAGATGAACAGGATAAGGAAATTTTGGAAACCTTCCAAAAAGTCCAAGTCAATATTTCGCTTCTTGATGTTATTAAGCAAGTGCCTAAGTATGCAAAATTTTTGAAGGAGCTTTGCACAACAAATAGACGACTTCAAGACAGAGAAGTAGTTAAGGTAAGTGAGAATGTCTCTGCAGTTCTTCAAAGGAAATTTCCACCGAAGTGTAAGGATCCAGGTAGTTTCACTATCCCTTGTGTTATCGGTAATACTAAAATTGAAAATGCAATGTTAGACTTAGGTGCCTCAATTAATGTTATGCCATATTCTGTTTATCGTTCTATGAATCTTGGGGAATTAAAAAATGATGGTGTAATTATTCAATTGGCTGACCATTCTAATGCATATCCTCGAGGTTTGTTGGAAGATGTGTTGGTGCAGGTTAATCATTTGATCTTCTCAGCAGATTTCTATGTGATTGAAATAGAAGATTCGACATTGTCAACACCTTTTCCTCTTATTTTAGGGCGCCCCTTCATGAAAAATGTAAGAACAAATATTGATGTGCATGCGGGGAAACTGACCATGGAATTTGATGGTGATGTGATTGGCTTCAACATCTTTGAAGCCATGAGGTATCCTGTTGATAATCATTCTTGTTTTTATATTGACGTGGCAGATATTTTGTCCCAGGAATTTCTTGACGTCATGAACGAGGATGAACTTGAAATCGCCATTACTACTGGCGCCGGATATGAGAGAAATGGAGTCCTTTGTGACAATATGAAGATCTCGGCCGATAACATGAGGGAGGATATCATTGAGACTGTGGCAACCTTGAGTCAATGCCACGAATTGTTAGTGAGTTACCTCCCCCAATTATTATTCCCTCATCTACTAATAAACTTTTACTTTCTGTGATTCAGGCACCTACACTTGCGCTTAAACCATTACCAGATCAATTGAAGTACGCGTATTTGGGAGATGATGAGACATTGCCTGTCATCATATCATCATCACTCACAAATTTAGAGGAGGAAAAGCTTATTCGAGTTTTGAAGGAATACAAGACTGCAATTGGGTGGACATTGGCAGACATAAAGGGTATTAGCCCTACCACGTGTATGCACCGTATACTTCTTGAGGAAGGTGCAAAACCCACTAGAGAAGCTCAGCGCCGCCTAAACCCCCTATGATGGAAGTTGTGAAGAAAGAAATCATTAAACTCCTTGATTGTGGTGTGATTTACCCTATTTTAGATAGCAAATGGGTTTCACTAGTGCAAGTAGTGCCGAAGAAGTCTGGCATAACTGTGGTAAGGAACGAGGAAAATGAGTTGGTTCCCACGCGAATACAAACAGGGTGGGGGGTTTGTATTGACTATAGAAAACTGAATGCAACTACCAGGAAAGATCATTTTCCTCTTCCCTTTATTGATCAATTGCTTGAAAGGTTGGCCGGTCGTGCTTTTTATTGTTTTCTTGATGGTTATTCAGGATATAATCAGATTGCCATCACTCTAGAGGATCAAGAAAAGATAACCTTTACATGTCCATTCGGCACTTTCGCATATACAAGAATGCCATTCGGTTTGTGTAATGCCCCGGCTACCTTCCAGAGATGTATGGTAAATATATTTTCAGACTTTATTGAAAAAATCATTGAGGTTTTTATGGATGATTTTAGTGTTTTCGCTGATTCTTTTGACCATTGTCTAGATAATCTTGCATTGATTCTGAAGCGATGCATTGAGGTTAACCTTGTATTAAATTGGGGAAAATGTCACTTTATGGTTAACCAAGGTATTGTTTTAGGTCATGTGATTTCAGATAAGGGTATTGAGGTTGATAAAGCTAAAATAGATCTTGTACGTTACTTACCCTCTCCTACTTCGGTGAGAGAGGTTCGTTCTTTTCTTGGACATGCAGGATTCTATCGGCGATTTATTAAAGATTTTTCTAAGATTTCTGGACCACTATGTCGACTCCTACAAAAAGATGTGCCATTTGAGTTCAATAATGACTGTCAGACAACGTTTGACAAGCTTAAGGAGTTGTTGACATCAGCACCTGTCATTGCACCACCGGATTGGAGTCTTCCATTTGAGCTTATGTGTGATGCATCAGATTATGCCTTAGAAGCAGTTTTAGGCCAACGGAGGGAAAAACGTCTTCCTGTCATCTACTATGCCTCCCGAACCTTGAATGACGCTCAATTGAATTATTCCACAACTGAAAAAGAACTTTTAGCTGTTATATTTGCTTTAGAAAAATTTTGATATTATTTAATTGGAACTAAAGTTATAATTTTATCTGATCATGCAGCTTTAAAATACTTGCTTACGAAAAAAGAAGCGAAACCGAGACTTATACGGTGGATACTTCTTCTTCAAGAGTTTGATGTGGAGATCAGGGATAAAAAAAGGGAGTGAAAATGTGGTAGCTGACCACATGATCCGTTTGGTGCGCAATGAGGAACCCCTGCCAATTCTTGAGACTTTTCCTGACGAGCAACTATTTTTGGTCGAGGTAAGTGAACCATGGTATGTTGATATTGTAAATTACCTTGTATCCAAACAGATTCCGAACAACTTAACTTGAGTTCAAAAGGATAAGCTCAAGAAAGTGGCGAAACAATTTGTATTGGATGATCCCTATCTGTGGAAGCATTGTACCGATCAACTGATTATAAGGTGCGTACCCGATTCTGAATTTAATTCAATATTGACATATTGTCATTCCTACTCAAATAACAGCTCGTAAGGTTTTAGAATGTGGATTTTATTGGCTCACTTTATTTAATTCAATATTGACATATTGTCATTCCTTCTTCTAATGGTTTCATTTATATATTGCTTGCTGTGGATTATGTTTCAAAGTGGGTGGAAGCAAAAGCCACCCGTACTGTCGATTCCAAAGTTGTTGCAGAATTTATTCGTTCTAACATTTTTGTAAGATTTGGAATGCCACGAGTGATTATAAATGATGGAGGTTCCCATTTTTGCAACTGTACAATTGAAGCTTTGCTTAAGAAATACAATGTCACACATAAGGTTTCGACACCTTATCATCCCTAAACAAGTGGACAAGCAGAAGTTTCAAATCGTGAAATAAAGGGAATACTTGAAAAGACAGTAAAGCCCACCCGCAAAGATTGGAGCATGCGACTTGATGATGCTTTATGGGCATATCAAACAGCATATAAGACACCTATAGGGATGTCTCCCTTTCGGATTGTATATGGGAAACCGTGTCATTTACCGGTTGAGCTAGAACATAAGGCACATTGGGCTATTAAGACTTTCAATATGAACACTGATGATGCCGGCCTTCATAGGAAATTGCAGCTGAACGAGCTTGAAGAGATTCGAAATGACGCATATGAAAGTGCCAAAATTTATAAGGAGAAAACTAAAGCTTTTCATGATCGCATGATCCGTGGAAAGACTTTCGTTGTGGGCCAGAAAATCTTACTTTTTCAGTCACGCCTTAAACTTTTTCCCGGTAAGTTACGTTCTAGATGGGTTGGTCATTTTATTGTTACTAATGTTTTTCCCCATGGTGCTATACAGGTGAAAAGTGTCAAAACTGGAAATGAGTTCAAGGTGAATGGGCATCGACTTAAGCCCTATTATGAGTCATTTGTGGAGCATGACGTGGAGGACGTATCACTCCATGTTCCCACTTATTCTGAGGATTAATTGGAGATACCGTCAGGCTGCACGACGTTAAAACAAGCGCTTCTTGGGAGGCAACCTAATCAGATTTGCTTTCTCTATCCCTTTATTTTCTTTTCGTTATTTTTGCTTTTGTTTGTTAGTAGTTTGTTTTTCCGCGTTTAAGTCTTTCATTACATGTGCTATAATCTATTAACATTGAGGACAATGTTAGGTTTAACTGTGGGGAAACAAACGTTGTTTTTATCTAAAAAAAAAAAATAGAAAGTGTCACTCCAAGAAAAAAATATATATGTGTTGTTTTTTATTTTTTTTGTTGGTATTAGTGTCATAAAAAATAATAATAAAAAAAAAATAGTTGTTTCGAGTCTTAGGACACTTTCCTACACAATGATGAGATTTGGTTTTTAATTGCATGACTTTAAGGTGATTTATAAACATGATTTAAGATCTAATATTATTCTTTAGTTAATGCTTATTTATGGTTATCATATGCAAATTCACATGTAATCAACTTAGTAATTGGTACTCATAGCATGCTTAATTGAATCTAACTCATTATAACCCATATGTGATTTTTGAGCCTATTGTTCCTTTGATTTTGAGAGTTTTTAGTTAGGTAATCTTTTATTTCTTTTGTCAATAATAATTCGTTGCATGATCTCAACTTTGTTTGCTTTGGTTGCTACTTGGATTGCTTTCATAATTAAGAATTAAACACTAGAACTTGTATTGACTTCGATCAAAGCATCATATTGAATTGCATAACATGCTTGACATGATAAAGGCACCTAGTTTCCACCATTGCCAAATAAGCATGATCCATAATATATTTCCTTTAGGTTAACCCCATTGAGCCTATTATTAAGCCTTTTGTTTCATTACCCTCATTTTCTATCCCTAACCTAATATGAAGAGTGGAGCATAATTTGATTTGCAGAGACTTTATTGTGGTTCAAGGTATGTTGAAAAACAAGTGTGGGGAAAGACCCTTGTGATTGAAAGTTCAAGAAGAAAGAGTTGCAACAAAAAAAAATGAAATGAAAAAAAAATGGTACAAAAAGTTACAAAAGGGATACAAGTCCTTATCTATATCCATTCAGTATTTCAGTACCATACAGATTGTTCAATTCTTTTCATTCAGTAGATACAAAATAATTGCTGAAAGTCTTCATTATCAGTAGGTCACCTCTTCATTTTCCTACTTATGTCTTGAACCATATAATTCATTGCCAATGTCTCTAATCTTATTGCATGCTTTCACCATTTCTTCAAGCCCTTTGAAAATTTCATATTCGTTCTTTCTCTTCCCTTAACCCCAGGCCCCATTACAACCTGAATTAAGACCTTTTAATTGAGTGCATCTTGCAATGTCACGATGTGGAGATTCGAATGAGGTATGAGCATATGGTGTCCCTAGTTCTTGCATTCAAGTAGTAGCATTCCTTCCATGAGATCATATATCTGGAAAAAAATGTATTTCTTTATTGTTATATCATATGTGAGCTATTTGTTTCCCTTTTACATCAATCCTCTCACATATAACTAGAATAGGAAGAAAGATTTTACCAAATAATCAGTGAAAAAGAAAAGAGTGCACCGAGTGAGATTTTTGGGTTACTTCTTCTTGGCACGCGCTTGAGTTTCACAATCACTTAGATTGATTTAATTGTGAATTTTTATATCATTGCTATGAACATGTATTAATTTTCGAATGGTGTGGATTTAATCTTGTGTTTACAAAGAATCTTAACACGTCATGATCCGTTGAAAATCTCTGAGACAAATGTTGGAAAGTATAAATTGAGTCATTTGAGTCTTTTTGTTTCTTGGATTTGCTCGACGACTAGCAAAAGATAAGTGTGGGGGAATTTGATAGGGGCATAATTAGGCTATTTTTAGTACCAAATTTCTATATATATTTTTAGCTCTTACTTGTTAATTATGGTACTAATTGCTATTTTGGTGTTTGTGTAGGTTTCCAATTACAAGATTTTAAAATAAAAGCAAATTGACAATTTAGAGATACTAATTGCACAAGGAATCCACAAAAATAAGGATACAAGGAAACAAAGAATCCACACCAACAAGGAAACCACACAAAGAAGAAAACAAGTATAAAAAGGGGACGGTACCTGGCCTTGAGGAGATCCATCCAGCAATAACCCTCGCATTCACAGCCTCCACAACAAGCCCTAACCCATCATCGCAGAGTCCCTCAGCCGTCTTCCTCTTTTCCTTAACAAAACCCACAGTGCAAACCCCCATCTCGGTCTTAGTTCATCATCCAGCCACCTCCATCATCCCCTTTTCCTTCCTAACACCCAACACAACCCTTCTTCCATCATTACCATCGAACCCTTCAATCGAAACAACAACCCCTCATTCCATCTCTTCCTCGCACAACCTTCATCTCTCTCGCCCGATCTCTTCCCTCCATTACCTTCACACATCAACTATACCACCACCGTCCGTCTCTCGTCATACACACAGCACAGGCAGAGATCGAGAAGGAAGAAGAAATCGAGGAGGAAGAAGAGAAAGCGGATAGTGACGAAGAGACACAGATTGCGTGAGGAAGGAAGAGAAATAAATTTCTCTCCAGTCTTCTATTCACACCCCCAGTTTCCACTTTCTACCACCACGGACCAGGTTACAGTGTTTTGTTTCATCACTTAACTCTTTTACTTATTTTAGTTTGATTATTGATTATGGATTACTGTTTGAACATAATTAATATGTCTAGCTAAACTCCTCTTAGTTAGGGGTTGATTCAAAGCCCAGAACATGTGTTTTATAAATTAATTGAATTTAATCTTCCTTGCTATTAGTGATTGTGTTTTGCTTAACTGCTTTATAGAGAACTTTTCTTTGTATGTTTGTTAAGGTGGCCAACTTAGTAAGCATGCTAGGATCTGGGGCTAGAATATAGGAGAGTTTCACCTAATTGTTATAATCCTGTATTCACAAGTAGTAAATACCAAGGAACGTTGGTAAGGTTAAGTAAAAACCTATGTAAGAACAAGATGTTGATCATACTTGTAATTGCCTAGTCAGTGTTCATATTTTCCACAAAACTTAATGATCTTAGATTGTTATTTAACTTGCAATTCCTGTTTAGATAGCATGATAAGAATAGTTTGAAAGCGACGCTTAGTTTAATTCAACAAACTTGGGAAAATAATAAGATTAATGCAGTGCGGTTACGGTTAATCTTGAGCATTGTCTCTCACGAGTTAGCAAGTGATTATGGAAGATTGATTTATAAGCATATGTTTGGTGTGTGGAGATAAACCCTTAGCTAATTTCTCATATTTGCCATCCCTTTAACTTTATTATCTTTACAGTATATTTCGTAGTTATTTTCATAGTTTAATTTAGAAAATCCAATCCCCATTATTTAATTAATTAGGTTGTTAGTTGTCTTTTAGTTATTATTAGTGTTAATTGACAAGCCCTCTAATCCCCGGTCTAGAACGATCCCTACTTATTCTATACTACAATCACAAAGCAGGGTATTAAGTTGTGTGCTACTAAAATAGCGCATCACATTCCTTCCGTGGTAGTCCCTAGAAAGAGGCAAACTTCTGTCAGGGTGGCCTCTCCTCCTAGTAGGTCACAGTCTGCACGAGTGGCATCCTTGGGGGTCGCGGCCCTTCGCGTGGTGTTCCTACTCCCTCTGCTGACCTAGCGGGGGAGGAAGTTGGTGTGGGCGTCGAGGTTTTGCATCATGGCGGCCTCAGATTGGCTACTCGTGCCCCGGAGTTGCATGGGCCTGTTTCGTTGCATCCCAAAGCCTGTGAAAGGGTACTTGCTTTATAGAAGGCCTTCATGGATTTGCAGACGTTATATTCGGACACTTTTTACTAAGTGGACTCCTTGGAAGGTAGGTTATAGGCTTCTGTCACCGCTGCCGACCGTGGGGGCATGGAGGCCGAAAGGGAGCGAGCGGAGGCAGAATGGGCTGTCGAAAGGCGGCTGCTGGAAACCACAGATAATGAGGGGCTTCATCGCGCTTTGGAGGCGGAGCGGTTGCTGGCCGATGAGCGCTCGCATTACGAGGCTCTGTTGGGAGCGGTGGACTTCGACGTGTCAGGCAAAAGGTCGTTCATCTCATCCGATGTCGTTCGTGGCAGACTGGAACTCCTGGAGCTGATTAGGGAAGAGTATTCTGGCATCGACCTTGATTTTGCTCAATATAAAAAGGCTGCTTTCGGACCGATCAATCGAGGGGAGGGATCCGCGAGGCTTACTGATGAGGAGGATGCATCTCTCAGACAGAATATATAGACATGTTTTTGAATGAAAGTCTTGTTTTTGTCTCATATTGTCTTGTTTACTTTAGTCGCTTTGTAGAATTTTTTGATCGCCAGGTGGATTGCTTGTACTCGTCATTCAAAATACATAGCTGCTTTAGGTTGTTTTGTTGCAGGTTAGTGTTTAATTAACAGAGACCGCTGTTGGTCAAGGGTTTACTAGGCTTCTCCAGTAGCGACTCATTACGTGTTGGCGGACTAGTACTGCCTTCTGCTCTTTATTCCTTTTGTGAAGCGGATTAGGATTTGGGCACCAGAGGCCGTCGTCATCAGTAGCAAACTGACTGAGCTTGCCTGGCAAGTTTGGCGATCATTGTCTGTATTGAAAGCAATGATCCCTTTGTGAGTCGTCATCATCAGCGGACCAACGCTGACTAGACTCCCACTTTCTTCCGTCGTCATGATCTGTGCGAAACGGATTAGGCTTTGGGCACCAAAAGTCGTCGTCATCAGTTGCGAACTGATTGAGCTTACCTAGCAATTTCAGCGATCATTGTCTGTATTGAGAGCAATGATCCCTTGGAAAGTCATCGTCATCAGTGGACCAATGCTGACTACACTCCCACTTCTTCCGTCGTCGTGATCCGAGCAAAGCGGATAAGGCTTTGGGCACCAAAAGCTGTTGTCATTAGTTGCGAACTGACTAAACTTACTTGGAAAGTTCGACGAGCATTGTCTGTATTAAGAGCAATGATCCCTTGGTGAGTCGTCGTCATTAGTGGACCAGCACTAAATAGACTCCCACTTCCTCCACCGTTGTGCTCCGCGCAAAGCGGATTAGGCTTTGGGTACCAGAAGTCGTCATCATTAGTCGCGAACTGACTGAGCTTACCTAGCAAGTTTGGCGATCATTGTCTGTATTGAGAGCAATGATCCCTTGGCGAGTCATCGTCATTAGCGGACCAACACTGACTAGACTCCCACTTCCTCTGCCATCGTGATCTGCGTGAAGCGGATTTGGCTTTGGGCTGATATTCGAGTCTGGTCATAGCCGAGCTGGTGGAGGGTTATAACGGACAACAGTGGAAATTTTGGTAAAAGCAAAATATTTTATTGATAATATTTTTTAAATGCTCTACATTCCATAGTCGTTTAAACCCATCGTCGACGTCTTCCATCCAGTATGTTTCTGGTCTGTTGACTTTGGCAACTTTATAAGGTCCTTCCCAATTCAGATTTAGCTTTCCCGCTCCGGCTTCTTTGGTGTTTTGTTGGGTCTTTCTGAGTACCCAGTCTCCCACCTTGAATTCGCGTGGCTTGACCTTCTTGTTGTAGTATTGCGTCATCCGTTGTTGGTAGGCGGCTATCTTGGCCGATGCTAGATCTCATTTTTCATCGAGGAGGTCTAGTCTCACACGCAAGGCTTTGTCATTGTTGTCTGGTCTGAACTCTTCCATCCGGAAGGTTGGCACCTCGAGTTCCACCGGAACCATAGCTTCTAACCCGTATGCTAGGGGGAAGGGTGTCTCTTCGGTAGGGATTCTTTTAGTTGTTCGATATGCCTAGATTATTCTTGGTAGCTCTGGAACCCATTTTCCTTTGGCTGCATCAAGTTTTCTTTTGAAGGCTTCTAGGATTGTCCTGTTGGTAACTTTCGTTTGACCATTGGCCTAGGGGTGTCCTGGTGAGGAGAAGTGGTGCTTGACTCCAAGACTTTTGCACAGTTCGTTAACCTTGCTATCTGCAAACTGGGTTCCGTTGTCACTGACCAATACCCTGAGGATGCCAAATTAACAGACGATGGTGGTCCATATGAATTTTTCGATCTGGACCTGCCCTATTCTGGATAGGGGCTCGACCTCACTTGGTGAAGTAGTCAACGACAACAAGGAGAAATTTTTTACCAGCCAGCGCCGGAAGCGACCCGACGATGTCCATTCCCCATTGTACGAAAGGCCATGGACTATCATTGGGGTAAGTCGTTGTGCTGGCATATGGGTGTGTGGTGCGAACCTCTGGCATTTGTCGTACTTGAGGACTGTCTCTTTGACGTTTTGCTGCATGGTCGACCAGTAATATCCTAGAGTCATGGCCTTATGCGCGAGGGTTCTCCAGCCTGGGTGATTTTCGCATATACCGCTGTGGATGGCGCCCAAGACTTGGCTTGCCTCTGAAGGCGATAGGCATCAAAACGAGGGCCCTGTTACCGACCTCCTGTATAACTTGTCATTCAGGAGAGTGTACATTGTGGCCCTATTTTTAAGTCTTTATGCTTCGACCTTCTTGGTTGGTAGGGTTCCGATCGCTATATATTCTAGTATCGGAGTCATCCAATTTGGTTGTGCTTCCGATGTGCAGATATCTCTATGTTCTTTCTCGTCGAGGCTTCATTTCTCTTGATATTCAATGAGGCCGCTGGAAACTTCCTTGGAGGCCGAGGCTTCTTTTGCTAGCTTGTCAGCTTTTTGGTTGTCGTCTCGGGGGCACTGTGTGAGTTGGCAGCTTTTGAATCTCGCCATTATGCCAAGTACCTTTTTGCAATAGGCTATCATACGGGGGTCTTTGCTATTGAAATCTTTTTTGACTTGGTTGACTACCAGTCTTCAGTCGTTGTACACTGTTAGGCGATTTATGCAGATCCCTAAAGCTAGCTTAAAGCCTGACATGAGTGCTTTGTATTCGGCCTCATTATTTGAAGCAAGGAAGCCGAATCTTAATGCCTTTTCGAGGGTGAAGCTGCTGGGGGAGCGGAGTGTGATCCCTGCTGCGCTTATCGGTCGAGGATCCGTCGTAGCGCAGGGTCCATGTTTGGAGATTTGATTTCAAGAGTTGGTAGTCTATCTTCGGCTCTTCTCTCCCAGTAAATTTAGCGATGAAATCTGCGAATGCCTGGGTTTTTATGGCGGTTCTTGGCAGGTAGTTTATGTCGAACTGCCCGAGTTGTACCGACCTCTTCACCATCCTGCCAGATAGCTTGGATTTATGTAATACCGAGCGGAGTTTATGTTTGGTTAGGACCGTTATAGAGTGGGCCTGAAAATAGGGCCTTAGTTTCTTGGAGGATAGGACCAGTGCTAGAGCCAACTTCTCCAAGTCTGGGTAGTGTGCTTCAACCTCCATAAAGGTTTTGCTGGTGTAGTACACTGGCCTCTTGGTTCCTTGGTCGTTTCGTCCGAGGGCCGAACTGATAGAATGTTTTGAAGCAGATGGGTATAAGTATAGTGATTCACCTATTGCGGGCTTTGAGAGTAGTTTAAGACTCCTCATATAAGCTTTTATGTTATCAAATGCTTGTTCGCATTCGTCGTTCAATGAAAACCCTTTGCTCCAGCATTGTCAAGTCGAAAGGCATTACCCTAAAGCTGTATATTCCTCCTTCCATCACAAAAGAGGTTTTCTCTTGATCTGGGGTTCATCAATATTTGATTGTAGCCTGAATAGGCATCCATAAAGCTGAGTAGGTCGTGTCTCGAAGTGGCATTTACGATCTGATCTATGCGGGGGAGAAGGAAGTTATCCTTTGGGCAGACTTTGTTAAGGTCAGTATAGTCTACGCACATTCTCCACTTCCCATTTTCCTTTTTTACCAGAACGGTGTTTGCCAGCCAGTCGGGGTATCGCGCTTTCTTGATCATGTCTGCGTCGAGTAAATGTTGTACTTCCTCATTTATGATCGCGTTCCTTTCGGGCGCCACAGACCTTTTCTTTTGTCTGACAATTTTCTTTGAGGGGTCAACTTCGAGGCGATGAGTGATTATTGATGGATCGATCCCTACCATATCGCGCATGGTCCTGGCGAAGATGTCCTGGTTTCGTTGTAGCAGCTTTGTAAGTTGCTTTGCCACTACCTTGCTCAGGCAGGAACCGATCTGAATGGCTTTGCTGTTCTGAAGGCTATCGAGGTAGGCCGTAACAGTCTCTTCATCTGGTTGTCTGGCATTGGGTCGGCCTTGAGGGCTTAGTGGTGCCTCGTCACCTGTTGTCGGCCATTTTTCCTTGATGCTTCAAGTTGAACAAAGGGCAGTGTTGGTCGTTCGATTGACGACTTGTTGAGGATGGTCGAGTGTTAAAGTTGTCATGTATTGGCATTCTCTGGCCGCTGACTGATCCCTTCTTAATGACCGACCATTTTATTTGTTGGGTACTTGACGCACTGGTGCAAGGTGGAAACCACTGTTCTCATCTGGTGTATCAAGGGTCTTCCTAGAATTGCATTGTACACCGAAGGTGTGTCGATTACTACGAACTCTTGAAATAGGGTTTTATGAGTTGGTTGTTCTTCCGCGATTACTGTCAGCTGTATCCTTCCCACTGGGAACCATTTTTTGCCACTAAAGTCGATAACTGGACGATCATCAGGACTCAATGCTACTTCATTTAGCTGGATGTTGTGGAGCGTACATAGGAAAAAGGACGTTCATTGAGCTCCTATTATCAACTAGGGACCTTCTTACCATCCAACCTGCTAGGGAAACTGTTTCCACCAGGGCATCGTCATGCGGGAGTTGTATGCCTTGGAGATCCTTCTCCATAAATACCAGCGGCGCAAATGGACCTCACCTCTTACCGTGTTGTGTTGGTTGCTCACCACATATCGCTTGGATCCTCATACCTCGTAAATCCCTTTTTCTGGACCTGTTGGATAGTTTCGACTCTGAATGTGCTCCGTGAAACACATGTATTCTTATGCCTAATGGCTCCCCGGGTTAGGTTATTCTTTGTTTCACTCTCATGGCGATGAAGTTCTGTGCTTGCTAAATCAGGTCTGTCATGTTCACCGGAGGGACTAGCGTCAAAAAGTTGTAAAACTTCCCCCTCCGCAATTCGTTAATGAAGGCCAAAATAGTCGTTGCATCATTGCTCGTGCGAATGATTGTAAACTCACTGTAAAGCGGGTTAGATACGTCACCAGCGTTTCATCAGGCCTTTGCTTCATTGATGTGAGCGCCCTCATTGTTGACAGAGAGTGTGCACAAAAAAAATCGTTCATCCGATTCGGGGTTAGGCGATGCTATCGTTGGCGCGGAGCCATGAGTTGGATGTCAGCGCATGACAAAAAATCGTCGAAACAGGCAACACAGAGACGGCCTGAGCATTGGATACGTTCCCTGGTTCCTCACTGCTGCGTGACCTGGTGGTCATCATTTCTATGTGTTATGAAAATAGACGACACTTAGTGTAAAGTTACGAGCTATGTCGTCCCCACGGACAGCGCCAAACTGATGCATTCATTTTTCGCTCTCTGCTTCGATCTGGTTCCTGCTGACCTGTTGACCTCCACAAGTAGCACACGTGAGCCACGAACTACCATTGTGGTGGCTGATGGCACTCCGATGCTAAAGTCAGACGGGGCTTTAAGGAATGTGTAATGCTGTAACAGGGAACTTCCGTACCTTGTGCTGTAGGAGGAAAGTTCCCTATTAGCTCTGCGCTCCTAGATACGTGGGAGATAATTCCCAATCCAAGAGCATTCCGTAGAAGGGAGTTTCCCTGTGTGGAAGATACTTTGGTGTTTGCTTCCTAGTTGGGTGCAAAGAGTAGCTGTAGTTGCCTGTCTGAAGCAGATCCTCGAGATACTTGCCTATGGAGGGCTCACGGGTATTGAGGACAGCTGTGAGACGTGTGGGCCTAGCGTGTTGTTAGAGTCTGGGTCCACCTGGCGAACTGAATTGAGCGGGCTTAGAACCGCTTGGGCCTGTTCGGTGTTGGGCTAATTTTGAAGTCTGTATTTCCTCGAGATTATCATGACACGTGTACGACTTAGGGGTGTGATCGTTTTTATGTATCATCAGACATGTTGCCACATGTTAGTCATTTATAGACTAGTAAATTGAGTATTATCCCGTAATATCGGGTTATGTCTTATCGTGACTAGTGTATCAGCCATGTCGTTGGCACGGGTACTGTGACATGCCTTCAGCATGCGACCTGGTCCCTGGGTCTTTCCTTCGGCACTCTCCATCATGTTTGTTACAGTGTTCTAAAAATCGGCCTAGGCAGAAGGTGGAAAACCGCCCAGATTAATGGCTGGGCGGGCAGTCTGGGCGGTTCTGAGCAGTCTGAGCGGTTCTGGGCGGTCTGGGCGATTTTTATTTATTTATTTATTTTTATTTTTTAATAAGGCTGATTGTGTTCTTATTTTATTTTTATTTCCTCTTTTTTAGAAATAAACTATTTAATTGTTTTTTATTCATTATATGTCTAAATGTAGCAAATGATAATTACTTAATGGAATTCTCAAAGGATCTGCCGGTACCAATTTTACTAATGTAGATTTTATCAAACATGACTGAGGTTATTCATGCAATTTGAAGAAAAATAAAAGAGTAGGTTTGGATATTTGTCCACAAATTCAATTTTATATAAAGTACATATCATGACCAACTTCAGTCATTTGAGTTTTAATAAATTTTGTTCATGATTGTTAATTTTTCATGTTATTAAATTTTGCATATGTATATTGGCATTAAATTGGATGTAATTGATAAGGTATTATGCTTAACTTTTGTAAATTATTAAAGTTATAATACAAAACCTAATACCGCCTAGGCCCCTGGGCGTTAGGCACCTGCTCGCCGCCCGCCCAACGCCTAACGATTTTTAGAACACTGGTTTGTTATATTTGAAACTTTGTATGTTTCACTTAATGTAGCTTAGTTGGGTGGTCAAGAGAACAACTGCCAATCCCTAACCCCAAGTTGAACAGTTTTGTTTACTAAAAAAACAAACACGAACCAAATCATAGTGCATCCATGTGTCACGTGGCTGATGTGTTACTACATTACCAAATAGGAGAACTTCAATAACATAAACAATTTACTATAAACTAATAGAAATTGAAACAATCAAATATGCCTCACTACATGAAGAAATTTACTACATGAGGATGCAATGCAACACCTTTTTTTCCTCATTCCAATCAAGAAAAATGGTCATAAAATTATTTTTACTTCACAATTCTATTCATAAGCCTGCACATGCAAGGTGATGTCGGGATCCTCTCCAATAAGATTCCAATTCACAGCTTCTTCAACTTCCTTGGAAGGAGATATAATGGCATCAAAACTACAATGCAAACTTGAAACACCCATTAAAGAAGATTAATGAAGGGTTGGAAAAAAATGGTACATTGCTCTTCTGTTTTGCAACCAAACTTCTACTTGTTTAGGTCTGAGATTCAGGTGTGTGTTGCTAATTCAAGATTTTGTTTATGATATTTCAAACAAATGGACAAATGGGGTTAGAAAAATTCACACATAATTAGGGGTGGGCATCCCATCCTATCCCACAATCTTGATCATGTCTTGGTCCTGTCTAATCCCGTCCCAATTTTTTCGGGTCCTTTTGGGAGTGATCAAACCCATCTGATCTAGAGTAGGACATGATCGGGATGAAGATTTTCAATCCTGCTCATCCTGTCTCATCCCGAACTTATTTATTTAATATTTATTATTATTAATTTTAATATCTTAGTTTCCAAATTTCATTTATCAAGTGTTTCAAAAGGTTGGGACTGGCGACATTTAGCTGCATGGACTAACTAGGGAGCCTTATATGTCATTGTCTTTCCACTCGCTCTTCTCATTGGGTTTAAATTTTCAACTGTATGCAAAGGTGAGATAGCTAGTTACTTAACTATAATTACCTATTGAAGTTTTATTTGATCTAAAAAACGTTCTAATGTGATGCAGCCATAGTAGTCAAAGCGTAAAGTTAAGGCGAAGCAATTTTCCATGGTTTGGCTTTAAACGAAAAGCGAAGCGCGAAACATTGGCTATACACAAGTAAAGAGACCCTAAAAATGATTTTAATATTATATAAAAAAATGTAAATACATGCTTATGTTTTTCTACTAGATTTAAAGGTGTTGGCTCAAGTCAATGTAAGTGTTGGTATTTATTCCAGTTATTTTGCCTCCATCTCATATCAAATGTAATTTGCAAAAAAAATCTCAGGAACACAACAAGGACATAAAAGAAGAAGAAGAAGAAGAAGAAGAATAGATTTGTACGTACGTCCAAGGATCCAATTGTTGCTCTTTGATTCATTGTCATGAAGCTCTGAAGAGTGAAAACTTGAGAAAGAAGACAAGAAACCAATCAAGTAACACATCCGAAGCCTCAAATCAAGTATAACAAAATTAAACTAAAATACCAATAAACGAAGCAAAACCTTAACAATGAGACGAACCCCATTTCTCAAAACTTCAAATCAAGAGAATAGATAAAATTGAGATACCTAGACAACAAAATGAGCAAAAATATAAAAAATGATCAAACCCCATATCCCAAATATTCAACTGAGAGTAACAAAATCTAAATTATACAAAATCAAGAAACCTCAAATGAAGAACAAAATAAGATACCTCAATAAGATATTTATTGAGGGTTCTAGGATCGTTTTCTCTGCAATATGGGTTTTGAAGCTCGAGAATGACCTTCAGGATTGCCAGGAAGAAGACTGAATTGAGGCTCTTCTCATGCTGTGGCAGTTGTGCTGGTGGGGTTGGCACTCAATGATGTGAGTTTCTTCTTCGGGGTCATGACGGTGAAAATTCTGGTGGCATCCATTAGAGAATTGTCGGAAGGTACAAGTGCAGAAGTTGTGTGAGTGCTTTCTCCTTTCAAAATCAACCTTTGAGAGCTCTGTGAAGAGGAGAACAAAGGGGTGAGCGAAGAAACAGAGAAAATTTGATTCTGCAATTGAGGAAGAAAGGAAAGAGATGAGATCAAGGAGAATAAGTGAAACTGAAATGTTGCTCTCTTGAAGCTCCCATGAATCGAAAGAAAGAAGAAGGCAAAAAGAAGAAGAAGGATAAAAGATTTGTATAAGGAGTAAGATTTCCAACTGCTGCTCGGTTGAAGCTCTCTGATTCAGCCGTGAAGCTTTAAAAAAAGAAAAAAAAAATTATGAGAAGAAGAAAGACAAAAAAGGAAAAAAAAAAATATTTTGTTTAGTGAAGCCATTGCTTTGGTGGCTTCACACTTCAACAAAAATTGCTAAAAATGGTGGCTTTTCGTGGCTTCAGGGTAGTGGCCTTGCTTTGACCAAGGTGGAGCAAGATGTCATGGTTTGGCTTGGCTTTTGACTTTAACTGGTGGCTTTGGATGCTTTGATTACATTGGCTGCATTAGTCCATGTCAAAGCCCTTATTTAGCTTTGACTACATTGCCTACAATTCAACTTGGAAACTTGACCTTCATTGAGAGTTCATTTAGCCCTTATTTATGCTTAGTATTTTGCATGCTTCAGTGATTGCAACAAATTTATAACATGCTTCAAGTTGTTGCTTGTTGAAAAAAGCACCAGTCAAACCAAGAATTCGATTATTGTTTCGCGTCGGAGACTGGATATCATTGTGTTGATGGTTTGTTTGACAACATGCAATAAAAATCTCACGGTGATTGGATTGTGACAAAGAATGGAAGGCGAGTGGGTTACAACTGTGTGTTTTTTGTGCTCATCTGCAGGTCTAGTGTTGGGGTTGTTGCCTTATTTGTCATGACTCATGATGTTGGGGATAATGTTGTGAATGGTGGTTGCACAATTGTTGTGCGGCATTGTTGGGTGGCAATTAATGTCAATGTGAAGTGTAAGGGTTGTTGTAGTGTTGGAAGTGGAGTAATTGTTTGTATAGGTTGTGGTGTTATTAGTTCTATTGCAAAGTTTGTTGTGATCAATGGTGGTTTTTATATTGTTGGCCTCTGTGGTAGTAGTGTTATAGCTAGTGTTGTTGGTGAAAGTACTGAAGTTGGTGTGCTGGTTTGTGATGTTATTGTGTGTGTGCAGATTGGTGTTAGTGTTGCTGTTGTTGTGATGGTGGGAGCTAGTATTCCACCAGTGAATGAATAAACACAAAGCATGATTGGCACTACTGGGAGTTAAAAAATTCATTCAAGTAGTAATACAATAGGCAATAATGTGAACCCTACTTGATTGCGCTTATCCTACATTATGCTTACCGTGTCCCATCCTGAACCTGTTTGGGATGGGACCAGGTTGAGATGAGGTCCAAGCCCTTCTAAAACTAAAGCAATGAGATGGGTTCAAGATGAAGTCCATCCCATCCAGTGCCCACCCCTATACAAAATCAAATAAAAATCATTTAAAAAAAATTATAGCTCTAATTTTCAAATTTACTTACTGGGTTGAGGTCCTATTTGATTTTGTCTTTCCTAGTTTTGTTTAGCTGAAAGTTCGCTCATTAATAATAGCCCATACCCCATAGTCATACTCGTACACTTACATAGAAGAGTCAAAAGGGATATTCTGATTAAATAAAATAAAATAAAGGAAGTTGATGTTATAGTTAAATGATGATATGTAAACAATAAGCGAAATCAAACTTTCATCTAGATAAGTGAATCATTTGAGTCAATGCCTGAGTAAATAAACTAAACATAAAACAATACTCACTGTGATAATGTTGTTGAGTGAGGTTGAAAGCAAGAGTTCAGTACATGGAAGATGCGATGATAAAATGGAATTTCATAAGAGATGGTGAGATTTTTCAAAAATTAAAATTGGATGAAGAAATTTTAATTTTTTTTTGCATAAAAAGAAATTGTTTTAAACCAAAAATCAGGGAAAGAATAGAAACAACAATTGTTAGTAGGAAGTTCAAAATTCATTGAGCAATTAGATTCCTAATTCAACCGTAGAACAAGCCTCCACTCCATCAACCCTCCTTCCACTCCCATCAATTGATTGAAGCAATTTCAACCCTCCTTCCACTCCATCCACCACAAAAAAAGACTCAAACCTTCAACTGAACATAATCCCCAATTTAACAACACCTACCCCAGAAGAGACCCAAAACCCTTCAATTGGAATTACTTAATCAAAGCCCCAATTCAACTACACTCACCACAAAAATAACCTCAAACCATTAGAAAAAAAAAATCTTTTGAAACTACAATCCAAAACTCGAGCAATCCATGACGGTAATTCTGTAAAGTAGATAGATAGAGGAAAGAACAAAAAACTTGGATAGGGTGGGAATTTCGTCAATTGGACTTGGGTATTTTTGAAAAATCAAAAAACATTTAGAACCCGCGAGCACTATTCTAAAATTGAATTTTTGTTATAAGTAGTAAATATATCTTGATAAATCTAAAATCTCCATCCATTTTTGGCCATTTTTTATTCTCTTCATTTTCAGGATGATATATCTATCCTACAATATATCTTATTGAGGCAAAAAATAGGAGATTTGATATATCGAGATATTTTAAACCATGCTCGTAGGACCTATTTCGAAAAGTCAACACCTACTATTTTCATACTTTAAGGATAATTTTTATATAGATGTTTTTATGTAGAGATATAATACTAATAATAATCTCTGCTTATAAATAGCAAAGCGAGTTCTATACTAGTGTCTTCAATTGATAGAACTTTTCAAACTTCTCGAAATACCCCTAATTAATTGATTTACTTACATATTGTACCTCTATATAATATTTTTAAGTAGCACCATTAAGCTAATATGTCATTGGTCCTTAGCAAATTATCCCCACGCCTTCAACAGATTACCACTCCTATTGCGATTATTGCTTTTTTTCGATCCTATTTTGTAAAATTCAGGACATTAGACAGATCTCATCCGACACTATAATGATTTTGAAAGGGCTAGATTGTCAAATTTTAAGAGCCTATATAATTTGCTTCACATTATTTATCGACCATTTTTTATTGTGATTTCCAAAATCCAACGTTATACACAAAAATATAACCAAAACTGACGAAAATGAGATATTAATTGGTCCAATGAAAACTAATAAATATTTACTCCTAAACAATTATGCACATAATCATGTACTAATCATTAATAAAATAAATATGAAAGTAACTCGAGTCAGAGATACGTACATTCAAAACGCTCGGATTGAAAAGAAAACTACAATAAATAACTATGCCCGTTAGTCAGACTTGCTCATGATCCAAGCTAATCGAACGAATACCAAATAAAATATGATTGGCTTAGTTGATCGAAGTCCTCGTGTTGATAACATGTAATAGATTAAGGGCTATTAAATAATGCATAACTAAAACCAAGCCCCTGTGTGATTCACTTCTGTTTCTTTCTTTGTATCTCTTATACATACTGGTGGAAAAAACCAAACCTATTTATAGGAAAATGAAATCCTGAATGGTTTGGACACCTCATGATACGAGCTCCCATGTGAGCTAATGCCATGCCACCTCGTAAGCATGAGGTGGATGGAGGTGGACATCCAACATGTTCTACAACATTCCACAACCAGTGGCACAATTTCAAGTAAAAAATATATTTTTATGAATTTAGTCTATTTTTTTCTGAAAGGCTTGTGGACATTTGATTTAATTATAAGGTTTTTTTGAGTTTGGCCCTCATTAGTTTATATTGAATAGAGTTTAATCCTCATTTTAAATTTTAATTAAGTTTAACACTCATTTTCTAACAAAACCGTTAGGTCAATGATGTTGATTGGTCAATATTTATTTAATGACTAAAATACCCCAATTCTAGATACACATGCCTTTTGCCAAAAACCATCGTCCCCAAGCCCTCCTCCTGAAAAGAATTGTATTGAAATTAGTGTGATAATTCTTTGACTGAATACAAGCTTATAAAAGCTATCCCTGACCTAACCTTGTGAAAACAGGAAACATAAGACTTTTTATTGTATTCTGACTTTCCTAACATATTCTATACTGACTTTCCTATTCTGTAACATGTGTAGACTTTCTTTCTTTAACACTCCCCCTCAAGTTGGCGTATAACACCCAACTTGCTAAGAAGATTATCAAATTGATAAGTGCTCAAAGCTTTAGTGAACAAATCTGCCAGTTGATGTAGTGTTCCAACATGCTTAATCTGAATAGTACCCTCTTGTATCTTCTCTCTAATCAAATGACAATCAATCTCGATATGCTTCGTTCACTCATGAAAAATCGGATTAGATGCAATATGGAGTGCATCCTTGTTATCACAAAACAAATGGGCTGTCTGAGGATGATTAATGTGCAAATCATTAAGAATGTACCTCAACCAGGTTAACTCACAACATGTGGAAGCCATGGCTCTATATTTTGCTTCAGCTGTAGATCTTGCCACTGTAGTCTGTTTCTTAGTTTTTCAAGAAATTGGTGAATCGCCAAGCATGACACAATAACCTATGATGGATCTCCTAGTATTTCTACATCTAGCCCAATCTGCATCACAATAAGCTTTCAACTGTAAGGAGCTGGTGGAAGAGAGAAAAATACCATGTCCTGGTGAAGCCTTAATATACCTCAAGACCTTGTTTGCTGCATCCAAATGTGGTATTCTGGGCTTGTCCATAAACTGACTTAGGACATGTACAGAATAAACAAAATCTGATCTCGTGATTGTTAAGTATGTCAACCTTCCAATGAGCCTACAGTATGTTGCGGGATTTGGTAGTAAATTTCCATCATCTTGTGTGTGCACCAAGTTTTGATCTATAGGATAACGTGAAGGCTTTGCTCCAAGATACCTTGTGTCCTCCAATATTTCAAGTGCATATTTTCGTTTAGATAAAACAATCCCTTTGGATGACCTCGCGACTTCAATGCCAAGGAAATATTTCAATTTTCCTAAATCTTTGAGTTTGAACTTTGCAGCCAGAAATTGCTTTGTTTCTTCAATGTATAGGATATCATTACCTGCCAATATTACATCATCAACATATACAAGAATTGTAGTAAAGTTGTTACCCTTGGATCGGACGAATAATGAGTAATCAGCCTTAAATTGATTGTAGCCTGCTGATATGAGAGCAAATAATAACTTAAGGAACCATTGTCTCGAGGCTTGCTTGAAACCATATAAGGACATGTTCAACTTGCATACTCGAGTCTCTTCCTTTCGGTCGAATCCAGAAGGAAGACTCATGTCCACATCCTAAAAAATATCACCATAAAGAAAAACATTGTTGACATCAAGTTAACATAAATGCCAACCCTGTGTGGCTGCAAGAAGAAAACAAACAATAGTCAATTTAGCAACAGTAGCAAAGGTCTTTTTATAATAAATACCTTCGACTTGACCATATTCTTTAGCCACAAGAGGGTTTTGTACCGCTCAACACTACCATTTGGATTGAGTTTGATCTTATATACCAATTTACAACCAACCGGATGCTTGCCAGGAGGAAGAGGTTGTAAAGTCCATGTGTTATTGGTTTCTAGAGTATCAATCTCACTTCTCATGGCCTGACGCCACTTTGGATCCTGCATAGCCTGCATATAATTGGTGGGTTCTTTGACTAAAGAAAGAGAAGTGGTGTAAGCCTTGTGAGAGTTGGATAAATGATCACAGGAAAAAAAAATCTTTAATGGGGTAAACAATACATGTAGAAGGCCCAACGTTCGAAGCAGACGAGTGGGACGATCAGGAAGGTAATCGAGCATCCAGATGATATTGTTGAAGATAAGATGGTTCACGGGTGGCATGAGTGGAGGTGTGAGGTGGGAGAGGGGGTCTAAGGGTAAAACAGGAGCAGGGGCGACTGCTTGGGGTTGGGATTCCAGGGTTTCCGACAGGTGACCTAGGCAATTGTGCCAATCATTTTCCCCGAACGAAGGTCATGTATCAGATAAGAATTGTTGAGAAAAATGGTGAAAGAAAAAAAATGCTTTATGAGTTTGCTAATGGAAATTAAATTAAGATTAAAAGAGGGAATACAAAAAAATCTTGCAATGTAAAAACAGAAGAGAAAGTCATGGTGCCAATGTGTGTAACAACAACTGAACCATCAGGAAGCTCAGCGGTTCGATTATGGACGGGTTTGAAAAAGGTGAGTAAATGAGGGTTATGAACTATATGATCAGTGGCGCCGCTATCAAGGATCCAAGATGAACGAGAGCCATGAGATTTGAGAGAATTCTGTAATAGAAAGGTTATTACCAATATTGTGAGCCTTGGACTTGTTGTTGGTTAACAAGGTCATGATTTGCTTGCACTTCTCGGATGTGAATGGAAAAGGATTGGATGGTTGCACATCCGAAGAAGTAGACACATTGTTGCCCCTCGGACGATCTTTCTGAAAATGTTGTTGTTTAGTGGGATCGACTTTCTTAAATTTTCAACAATTGTCGATAGTGTGGGCTTTCAATCCACAATAATCTCAAGTGAGATAAGAACGACAGTCAGCACTAATATGACCTACCCTGTCACATGTTCCATACTTGACGTTGGAATAAAAGGGCTTTCGGGGTCCTCCCGACTTGTCAATGTTGCGTGCACCTTTGGGATCAATATTTTGCATGGCAAAAGCTACAGCATCAGGTATGGTGGGTTTTCCAATATAGATCTCTTGTTGGCGGTCAGGTCGAAGCACAAGGGAGTAAACCTTGTTGAATGGAGGAAGAGGATCCATCAACAACATTTGGCCTCTAATAGAATTTTAGGTGTCGGTTAGCCCCATCAAGAACTTGATCGAGCGTTGACTATGGACATATGCAAGAACGGTGTTTATGGTGTTGCTAGTGTCTTCAGCAAAACCAACCATAACATCCAATTCGTCCCATATAGCCTTCAATTTTGTAAGGTAGGCACTCACATTCATCATCCCTTGTGTGCATCCATGGATTTCAGATTCAATATGATACATCTGCACGTAATTAGTTTGTGCATACCTTTCTTTCAAATCAGCTCATACATTATAGGCCAATTCAGAATACATGGCACTTGCCTAGAGGTCAGGTGAGATGGCGTTGATGAGCCGTGATTTCACCAAGCTGTTGCAACGATCCAATTGTAGTAGTTCGTCATTCTTGGCTTTGTTGCCGGGTTTCCTGATAGATCCATCAACAAACCCAATTTTTTTTTGGCTTTGAGAGCCATGGTCATCGCTCGACTCCATATGTTGTAATTGGTAGGAGTAAGTGGTTGTGAAACAAGAGCCACTCCAGGTTGATCGAATTGGTGAAAAAAGTATGGGTGATGAGGATTGTTGTATGGTGAGGTGGTGGTGTTTTAACCACTATTTGTATTGTCACCCATAGTGGCGGCGGCTATGTAGTGAAATGGTGGATCTGAACTCTGAGTCATAATAGCGTGTGGGTAGAGATATTGGACCACAACTTAAGAGAAATCAGGCCTTTCTCTTATTGCTTATTCTTCCTTTTTTATTTTTATTTTTATTTTGCTACAAATCTCAGACTGTCAAATCAAATCAGAAAAAAAGCTTATGTGGGTATTAAGAGCGAAATTGTATCTTTCTCCACTTCGTTTCACTTCAAGGGGTTTGGTGATTGGGATGATCTGATGGCTGGCGATCTGATAAGCAAAGATGATGGAGATGATCGGAGAAGATCTGATGGCTGGCAATCGAAGATGATGGACGTGTAAGTGAGAAGATTCAATGGACATCTGAAGATGTTGATCTCAAGATCTGAAGACACTGATCAAGTTATGTTGATCTGAAGACGTCTTGTAGTTGGGTGTTCTTCACGCACGGTGTTTGCAGGTGTTTGAACGATGGTGTTTGCAGGTGTTTGAACGGTGTCCGATACTTGTGAGAAAGAGTTAAGAAGAGTTTGTGTGTCCCTGTTTTGTTCGTATTGGAGAAGAAATAAGTCGTGTTGAGAGAGATATCTCTATGGTGGTTGCTGACGGCGATGAAGTGGCTGCAACGGATGCGTTGCTCTGTGTGCCTTTGCTTGGGGACATGGTGAAGAATAAGGTCTGGTTTAGTTCACCGGAGATGATAGAATAGTGGGTCTGGTTTAGTCCACTAGAGATGATAGAATAGCGTGGCTATGAAAGAAAAGATAATGATGATAACGTGGCTTGAAGGAAAATTGCTATGATACCATGAAATTTTTTTTATTCAAATTATTGTGATAATTCTTTGACTGAATACAAGCTTATATAAGGTATTTTACCTAACCTTGTGAAAACAGGAAACATAAGACTTCTTATTCTATTCTGACTCTCCTAACATATTCTATACCGACTTTCTTATTCTCTAATATGTGTAGATTTTCTTTCTTTAACACCTCCATATTGTGCTTTTTCCTTTCACCACCGTCAAATTCACTTACTTCATCCCTGATATTTGTCATTTCAAGCCTCAGGAGGCGAGGAAGATGGAGTATTTGCACACATCTCTGTCAGAGGTTCTCAGGTTGTATCTGTTGGAAAAATCCAACATGTGTGGGCACACATATGTATTTAATGTGTATTGTTATCTTAAAGTATAGCCCAATGAATTGTGATCTAATATGGTTAATTGGGCTAGGGTATTAAAATGTCATGGGTTTAATGTGTAGATACACTTAAGCAATTTCTAATTTGATGAGGGACCTAATTAGAAATTGGTAAGAATAACTGATAACCCAATCAGTTATAAATACAGGGTTATGGTCCCCAGTTGAGTGTATGTTTTGTTTCTTCTGGAATTTCCTTCTACAGAGAGATATACAGAAAACATACATTATCAACTGGAAGATCAAGACTCATCCCTTCCTTGAAGTGCTATTATGGATCAAGGTACGCTTCCGCTTTATTCTTGATTATTTTTCTTCTCATTGAATCAATATAGATCATAATTGTACTTATAGAATAAAGATCTAATAAATGGTATCAGAGCCTATTCCATGATTGATTCTTTGAGAGATTATGGAATTTATGAAGAACTTTTGGCATAAAATCAAGGTTTTTAAAAAAAATTCTTTGGTAGGATTTATTTAAAAGGGGTTTTTTTTCGTTAGATCTGCATCGTGATCTGCTTGGTTTAGATCTGCATCTACATGATCTGGTTCGTTCAAATCTGCATCGTGATCTGCCTCGTCAGATCTGCATGATCTGGTTTATTCAGATCTGCATCGTGATCTGCTTCATTCAGATCTTTCAGATCGTTCTGGTTCGTTCAGATCTGCATCTTGATCTGCTTGGTTCAGATCTGCATCTGCATGATGTGGTTCGTTCAGATCTGCATCGTGATCTTCTTCGTTCAGATCTTGATCATTAAGATCTTTCAGATCGTTCAGATCTTGATCGCTCAGATCGTTCAGATTTGCATCGTGATCTGCTTCGTTTTGATCTTGATTAAATAATAGGGTTTAATTTAGCTTGTTGGACCTGCTAGTGCATTGGACCCTTCAATTTTATTAAGGCCTGAATCAGATCTTGATCTGTGAGGTTGTTGGACCATAATTAGGCCCATGTGTATAACAAGTTTTAAGTTAAGGCCTGTATTTGACCCTTTAGTTTTATTTGAAATTTTCATTGGGCCACAACTTAATTGAAAAATATTTGGGCTATTGGGTCTGGGTCTGATGGGTTGCTTGGACAGGGTTAGACCTTGCTGGGTCAGATGGGTCACCCTGGTCCAGTTCAGAAAATCAGTCCATCCTGTTTTGGCTATTTGCACCCAACAGAATCTGTCTGAGCCACTTTGATAATTAAAAACAAAATCAGGAAATTAAATAATTGACCTTACCTCAAGTAAATCCGGTACATTACTAAGGTCTGTTATTTATTTATTATTTTTTTTATCAAGGCAATTTATTTGAAAATTCAAATATTTTTTGGGATGCATCTAATGACTGATTTAGTTTGTCTAACATTTGATTGAACTAATTGAAACAAGATGTCACCAAAGTGACCTCTCTTATGTAGATTAATTTATTGAGAATGTTAAGATGTTTGTGTTTGTGAGTTCATGCGGATATTACCTGACTTAAAGGAAGGATAATATTTGGCCGAATTGCATACACACCTGTAGTGATAAATATGCGACAATTATAAGGTTTCCATGTGAATAATAAGCCGATCCAAAGATAGACTAATTGTTTGACAGGATTTATTGTCAATATTTGATCACCACACCAAGATTGTTTGAATTAATGTTGATATTAAGCCGATACAAGTTAATATTACTGTCCAAAGACTTGATATTAATGTTGTGCTAGGTATCTTGAGATGTATTCCATAATTGTTTGAATTTAAAGATTTTTTATTAAGATTATGATGTGAACATGCATGCTTATTAGGTTTATTAAGATTGTTTGACATCAATCCATCATTTCAGTAAGGAAATCACTGGCCTTAGTTACCCCTTCAGATATTGCGCCTCTAAAGGCTTCTGGAATGTCTCGCTTAATGATCATTAACTCATGCGATTAGAACGTTCTCACTTCTCAAAGTTCCTTCTTTCTTCAGAAGAACTTTCAACCGTAAGAATAGTGGGTTGTTCTATCCTTAGTGCAAGGTCTAGATCTATGCAGCCAATAACGATTAAGACGTTCTCTTTCCAATCCTTGATGTTTGTCCCATTAAGAATGGGAATACTGTTTGCATGAGCAGATATTATAGTAGCAGACATAATAGCTGTACAGAGAATAAACCTAATGAGCATGCTATTCCGGATGATTACATGGTTTTTCTCCAAAAACATGAGAAAAAAATGATAAGGCTGAGACAAACACGCTTTTAGCTAGCTTGATTTCAATTAAGTACAAAGGCAAGGGAAACATAAGGGAATACATCATGGAGATGTCTCACATTGCTTCCAAACTTAAGGCCCTAAAGCTCGAGTTGTCTGATGACTTGCTCCTGCATTTAGTATTGATATCTCTTCCTGCACATTTCAGGTAGTTTAAGGTCAGTTATAGCTGTCAAAAGGAGAAATGGACTCTTAACGAGCTCATTTCATATTGTGTGCAACAAGAGGAAAGGTTGAAACAAGAGAGATTTGAAAGTACTCATCTGGCAAGTACCTCTAAGGATAAGGGCAAGAAAAGAAAGAAAAATGAAGCTGCTAAGGGTCCAGAGCAAAAGAAACCTAAGGAAAATCAAGGATGTTTCTTTTGTGGAAAGCTAGGACATGGAAAGAAAGAATGTAATAAGTATCATGCTTGGCATGCCAAGAAAGGAACATTATTTACTTTGGTTTGTTCTGAGGTTAATTTAGCTTCAGTATCTAGAAGCACTTGGTGGTTAGATTCTGGTGCTACCACTCACATAAGTGCTTCTATGCAGGGTTGCCTGAGCTACTGAAAGCCAAATGATATTGAACGATATATCTTTGTGGGCGATGGAAAGTCGGTGGATGTTGAGGCAATAGGTCATTTTAGGTTATTGTTGTGAACTGGTTTTTATTTGGATTTGAAAGACACTTTTGTTGTACCGTCCTTTGGACGGAATTTGGTTTCTGTTTCTTTATTGGACAAATCTGGTTATAATTGTTCATTTGGAAACAATCAGTTTAGTCTTTCATTGAATTCAAATATTGTTGGTACTGGTTCATTAAGTATGTTTGATAACCTATATTTGCTTGATACTATTGCATCATATAATGAAACCTTGCATGTGGATTCTTGGGGTACTAAACGCAAGCTAAACATAGAAAATTCAGCAAAAGTATGACACAAGCGTTTGGGTCATATATCCAAATCTAGAATTGAACGACTTGTGTCAGGAGGAATTTTGGATTCACTTGACTTTTCAGACTTAGATGTCTGTGTTGAGTGCATCAAGGGAAAACAGACCAAACAAAAGATATTAGGTGCTAATAGATCTTCAGACATCTTAGAATTCATACATACGGATATTTGTGGACCATTCCCTACGGCTTCTTGGAATGGTCAACGATACTTTATATCATTCATAGATGACTAGTTACGCTATGGGTACCTTTATCTCATTCATGAGAAATCAGAGTCACTGGATGTATTCAAATCTTTCAAAACTAAAGTTGAAAACCAACTCAGTAAGAAAATTAAGTGCGTTAGATCTGATCGTGGTGGAGAGTACTACGGCAGATATGATGGTTCAAGAGAACAATGTCCAGGGCCATTTGCTAAATTCCTAGAGGAATGTGGAATCGTCCCGCAGTACACCATGCCAGGTTCACCTAGCATGAATGGTGTCGCTGAAAGACAAAACATAACTCTTAAGGATATGGTGAGGAGTATGATTAGTCATTCTACCTTACCAGAATCACTATGGGGAGAAGCAATAAAAACAGCAGCTTATATCCTGAATAGAGTACCAACTAAAGCAGCTGCTAAGACTCTTTATGAACTTTGGACAGGACGAAAGCTTAGTTCAAAACATTTTCACATTTGGGGATGTCCATCCGAGGCTAGGCCTTATAGGCCAAATGAAAACAAATTGGACTCCAAGACAGTAAGCAGCTCTTTATTTATTATTCAGAGCGATCTAGGGGCTACAAATTTTATGATCCCGCAATTAGGTCTATTTTTGAAACGCGAACTGCGACATTTTTTTAGGATGTTGAGTTTGGGGGGAGAAATAAGGTAAGAGACATTGTCTTTGAGGAGGAATCGATTTCGAGTCCTACTACTGTTTTTGACAATGTACATGTTTCTGTACCTGTCATTGATCAAGAAGCAGATCTGGAACCTCAACAAGACAATGTTGAACAACATTCAAGTAAATGTTCCGAAGGAACAAACTCAACAACCTTAGGGACAAATGCCATTAAGGAGATCCACGAGAGAAAGAAGAAATGTTATTCCGGATGATTACGTGGTTTTTCTCTAAGAACATGAGGAAAATGATGGATTGATGGAAATTGATCTAATCAACTTCCATCAAGCTATGCAGGATTCTAACTCTTGACAGTGGATAGATGCTATGAATGAGGAGTACAAGTCTATACAAGACAATCAAGTTTGGGATCTTGTCCCGTTACCTAAAAATACAAAGCCCATTGGTTGTAAATGGATATTCAAAACCAAGAGAGATTCAAAAGGTAATGTGGAGAGATATAAGGCTCGTCTTGTAGCTAAAGGCTTCACTCAAAAGGAAGGCATCGACTATAAATAGACTTTCTCTCCGGTTTCAAAGAAAGTCCCATTTAGGATAATGATGACACTTGTTGCGCACTTTGACTTTGAGCTACATCAGATGGATGTTAAGACAACATTTCTCAATGGCGTCATTGATAAAACAATTTATATGGTGCAACAAAAAAACTTTGTGTTTGGAGACCCAAAGAATATGGTTTGCAAACTAAAGAAATCCATTTATGGGCTCAAGCAAGCTTCTCGTCAATGGTACTACAAATTTCATCAAGTAATTGTCTCATTTGGTTTCGAGACAAATGCAGTTGATAATTGTGTGTATCATAAGTTCAATGGGAGTAAGCATATCTTCTTCGTTTTGTATGTTGATGACATACTGCTTGCCACTAATAACAAAGACATGTTGCACGAAACTAAGAGATTTATATCAAAGAAATTTGATATGAAAGATCTTGGTGAAGCTTATTTTGTTTTAGGGATTCAGATACACCGAGATCGCTCTCGGGGTATTCTGGATTATCGCAAAAGAGCTATATAGAAAATGTGCTTAAAAGATTTGGAATGCAAAATTGAAAACCAGGAGACACCCCTGTAGCTAAAGGAGACAAATTCAGTTTTAAACAATGCCCTAAGAATAAACTTGAAGTTAAAGAAATGCAAGATTTTCCCTATTCATCAGCTGTTGGGAGTTTAATGTACGCTCTGATTTGTACACGTTTAGATATAACATTCATTGTTGGAATGCTAGGCAAATATTTAGACAACCCAGGGATGGATCACTGGAAAGCAGCCAAACGGGTTATGAGATATTTACAAAGAACTAAGGATTACATGCTCACATATAAGAAATCAGATCAGTTGGACATCATAGGGTATTCTGATTCTGATTTCGCTAGATGCCAAGATAGTAGGAAATCCACATCAGGCTATATTTATCTGTTAGCTGGAGTAGCTATTTCTTGGAGGAGTGCCAAACAGACTCTCATAGCTTATTCCACTATGGAAGCAGAATATGTAGCATGTTTTGAGGCATCCAATCATGGATTATGGCTGCGAGATTTTGTCACCAGGCTGCACATTCTGAGGAGTATTGAAAGACTACTAAAGTTATATTGTGACAATAACTCAACAGTTCTATATGCCAACAACAACAGGAGCTCATCTAGGTCAGATCATATTGACATAAAGTTCCTGGTTGTGAAAGAGAGAGTACAGAATAAACAGATTTCCATAGAGCACATTGGGACAAACTCCATTATTGCGGATCCGCTTACAAAGGGATTACCACCCAAGGTCTTTCATGAGCACACTGCTCATATGAGTGTTATATCATTTGAGGATATTTTGGTTTAGTGGGAGTTTGTATATTTGATTGCTTTATATGTTGATTTTTTGGACACATTTTGTGTATTTGAGTATTTTCTGCAGAAATAAAGTATTCAGTTTATTCACACTCTTATTTATTGTGTTAAAGTTCGATCTCAATAAAGTTTAAAGTAGGACCAATTGAAAATAGACATGTTTAGATCACGTTACATGTAATTTCCATGCTATGCATCCATGATTGATCTATGTCATTTGATTGTATGGGTATACATGACTATTGATGGATTTAGTTGCGCTAAATGTGACGAAAGTTCCTTTAATCCTATACCTGTATAGTCAATGGACGAGATTGTTTGGAAATACCTTCATATGTGATAGCAAATTTTGAGCTCATTAAGTTATACACATTTTAAGATAACATATGTGGCCCAAGTGGGAGATTGTTGAAAAAAATCCAACATGTGTAGGCACACATATGTATTTAATATGTATTGCTATCTTAAAGTATAACCCAATGAATTGTGATATAATATAGTTAATTGGGCTAGGGTATTAAAATGTCATGGGCTTAATGTGTTGATACACTTAAGCAATTTCTAATTTGATGAGGGGCCAAATTAGAAATTGGTAAGAATAACTGATAACCCAATGAGTTATAAATACAGGGTTATGGTCCCCAGTTGAGTGTATGTTTTGTTTCTTCTGAAATTCCCTTGAGAGATATACATAAAACATACATTATTAACTGAAAGATCAAGACTCATCTGCTATTATGGATCAAGGTACGCTTCCGCTTTATTTTTGATTATTTTTCTTCTCATTGATTCAATATAGAGCATAATTGTATCTGTAGAATAAAGATCTAATAGTATCCTCCAGTGCCTTTGGACCACAAGGAGGTATTCACCTATATTGATTTATTTTAGTATTTATCCTCGTGATTAAAGAAAGTTATGTAAAAATGATTGCCTTTTTTTTTTCTTTTTTTTTTTTTTTTTTTTTTTCAGGTGATTGAAGACGAAGAATTACCTGACGGTACCATACTAAAGAAAACAGCAAAGGTGACTTATGCAAAGTATGAACATAAGTAGGTTTTTAGCTACGGAAGGTTGGGAGAGGTTTAGACAAGAAGGTCCTGATTGAAGCCATGGAAGAGTGAATTAAGTTAGTGAAGATGTGATGAGATAGGGAAAGTTGGAGGTGAATTGGAATGAAAGAGTGTGGGGGGTGTTTGAAGATGAGGCTTCAATGATGGAAAGGGGAGACACGGGAAGGAATATAATGAGATAGAGTTCATTCTTTGGGTGATTAAAGATCATATCCACACAATTTGTCTGTGGTTCATGTTATCGAAGATGGGGTATTTTTGGGAGATTTTTTTGATTCTTTCTTTCAAATCTTTGGATATTCCATAAAAAGGAAGTAAGAAAATATCACTGAGGCGACTGTGTTGTCTACATATAGGACTTGATGAATCATAAATAAATAAATAAATAAAACTTTGATTCATATGAACTGGACTTCTGATTGTGGGTTTACAATGTCTACGCCCATTAATGTCTCCAGCAGAAAATGGTTCTTCTGTGTTTCAAGGTTTCAAGCTTCCTTTGATCATCTATGATGGACAGAATCATTTAGTAAACAGATTCTCAGGTCTGGTCACAGGATAGAAATGCTTTCAGAGCTTTACTGTGAATGATCAAACTAATGTTTTATGCATAAATCCAGTGTAACTGGCTTATTGTTGGACTTGATATGGCATGTTCCATCTCCACTTTGAAGGTGATCTGAAATATAGCTAAAAGCCTCCTCATAGGGGTAAAGTAATGCGTCGGCTCAAGAGTTTTTTCATAGCTAAATCCCACACCCTCATCCTATTTTATTGCTATTTTTTAGGAGTAATTAGATTTTTTAAATAGTTACAGACGTGGGAGAGATTTTTTTGCATGAATAAAGTTGGGTTGAAACTACTTAACTTTGTTAGGGAATCGAGTTTTGCAATCAGGTTACGTGACATAATCATAAGATGTTTTTATAACCTTAAGATACGCATAAACATTTGTAAGATTTTGTCATCGTTCTTAGATCATGCCACGTCACCCCAGTTGCAAAATCCTAGTTACAAAGTCTTTTTCGAAAACTATTATGGCGCACTATTGAAAATCATGAATTGAATACCCTTGATTTTGATGGATTTTAAAATAATCATTCACTTTCCATATTGGATATCCCTGGATTATATATATTCTTTTAAAATCCTAATTGAATACCCCTGAGTTTTAAAATCATTCACAATCTTTAATTGAATACACTCCCTTAAATTTTACCAAAAATGGCCTTGAAGGTCTGCTTTTATGAAAAATACATCATTTAGGTACCATAATTAGTGAAATAAGTACTAATTTTTCAATTCTAGAACCGTTAAGGCTCAATTTATTAACTATGTTTAGCCACCAAAAGAAAATGACAATTTAAACATTTTTAATCCCTAAACATATAATGTAAATCTCAAGATATAAGCCGCTACAAATCTACCTAATATTTTACCACAAATTTCTATGTAGGTCAATGGTGATCATGTCATCCTCTTTGTCCAAACTCATTTTTATCATCATCACACATCTTTTTCACCATATTCTTCTTTCTCCCTTTTTCATAACTCTTCAAAGCTCATTCTCATTAATTGATGAGATAAATCTCTTACTAAAGTATATAATGACCATCTTAAAACTCACTTTGAAAATCATAGCAGTGAGCCAGTGCGAATTTCAACACTATTAGACCCACAAGGAAAAAACAATATAGGAATAGTGGATCAAATATGGGAAGTAAAATATTCCAATTAAGATAATCAATATTTTAAAAAGGAAAAATGACTTTTACGGCCTACTTTTTTACAAAATAGACAATTTAAATACCGTAATTGACGTAATAGCTAATGTGTACATACTTTTTATACTTTTATGAACAACAATGACTCTTTCATTAACTCATGTTAACTTATAAAGTTATATGACATCTTTATCATTCCTAAAAAATAAAAAAACCTACTTTTATGACAAACAGAGACTCATTTATTAATTATTCTAATTATAACCAACCAATTGTTTGTTGGGTTAGGTTATATATGTTGAGAATTTATGGCCTTTTATTTGTACAATTTCTCACCAAAACATATCTAATGGAGCCATAAGTATCACAATGTACTTATTATTTATATATATTATTTATTATTAATTTAGTTACTATTAATATATTTTTTGTGTGTGTTGGGGGGAGGGGGGATGATTTCAGTTCTAAGTATATAATAGTCCTTACCTCTTAACTCACTCATTAATAGCTTGAAAACTTAAACTGTCAAATTTTTAAAAATACAAAGTTATCATTTTGTTATTGAACTTTGTAAATCGCAGGACTTCAATAATCGTTGGATCTCTTTGGGTTAGACTATATAAGTTGATGATTTTCTTCAATTTACACTTTTCAAAGCACGTCTAATGAAGCAAAAAACACCATAAACTTATTTTATTTATTATTATAATTCTTTTATTGTGTCATGATTTCAGTTACAAAAAGATCACAAGGGTTACCTATTAACTTAGATTGTTAATAGCCCCAAAACTTGTACTGTAAAAAAAATTCAAGAACATTAATCTGCATGAATAATACTCAAGTTTTTTGTTTTTAACAAAAATTAATATTTGCAAAACAGATAAAAAAAATTTGAGCTATCTTTCATTAGGGATACATCAAAGTTGACAAAATCTTTTCAACAAGTGACAGCGAAAGTTAAGGAGGCTTTCAAAAATAATAATAAAATATGATTGATAATTGTAGTGAATAATAATAATAATAATAATAATAATAATAATAATAATAATAATAATAATAATAATAATAATAATTTATGATACATAAAAATGGTCACACCTCTAAGCCAAACACGTGTCTTGATGATCTCGAGGAAATACGGCCCCCAGCATCAACCCAACGTTGATTCGGCCCAAACGATTCTAAGCCTGCTGAATTCAGTCCGCCAATCGGACCCGAACTCTCACAGGATGCTAGGCTCACACGTTTCACAGCTATCCTCATACCCATAACTCCTACGAAGGCAAGCATCTCGAAGATCGGCTTCAGATGGGCAACTACAGCTGTTTTCTGCTTCCAACTAGGAAGCAAATACCATAATACATTCCACACAAGGAAACTCCCTTCTACGGAATGCTCTCGTATTGGTAACTATCCCATGCGCATCTAGGAGCACATGGCTAATATGAAACTTCCCTCCTACAACACGACTCCTAATTAGAAGATGATTTCTACGAAGATTTCCTTCTTAAACTACGCCTACGATGGCCTGGTAAAACCAGAACTCCTTGCACTATAAATAAGACACGAGGTTGGTAAACTAAGGTACACTATAAATTCCTTGTTACAACATTACACCTTCCTCAGATCCCTGTCTAACTTTAGAATCAGAGTGCCTTCGACCACCACAATGGTGGTTCGTGGCTCACGTGTGTTACTTGTGCAGGTCAGCATGAACCAGGTCAAAGCAGGGAGTAAAAAATGACTGCATCAGTTTGGTGTTGTCCACAAGGACGATAAAGTTCTTGAGTTTATACTAAGCGTCATCTCCTTTCAAAACACATAGAGATGATGACCACTACGTCACGCAACAATGGAGAATCGGGGGACACATCGAACCTTCAGGTTGTCCCTATACCACCTCCATCAGCAGCTCTTGTCTTACACGAACAGCCCACTCACGTTCCCGCGCCGACGGCAGCAACGACGGACCCCAGAATCGATACGCTGGCATCTCAAATACAGCGGATCGTCAAGTTGGTGGAGGCTCTCACGCGATAGAATCCACCACCCGCTAATGGAAACCAGGAGCAGCACGAACCTCCACTTCCAAAAGATGATAGGGAGCAAGCTGAGGAAAGCCAAGCCCCCGCTAGTTCTTATTGGACTAAAGGAGGCTGCGCCGCTAACGCTGAGCTTGCCGCCAAGACAGAGAGGCTCGGCCTTGGGAACCCTTATCCGGAGAGGGGCGCATGATCCAAATGTACTGTACTGCCTCTCCGTCCCACCATTTGTAGACCGGATCATGAATGAGGCCCTTCCGATGAAGTTCACTCCCCCGAAACTCGATTCCTATGATGAAACCACTGATCCTTACGACTACCTGCACCATTACCAGCACGTAATGACCCTTAAAGAAGAATTTGAATCCATCATGTGCAGGACCATTCCCATTAGTCTGAAAAGCTCAACACTGACATGGTTCCACAGCGTTCCGCCGAAGTCCATCGACTCCTTCAAAACGTTGGCAAAGGAATTCCTAACACGTTTTTTCGAGAGCTAACGTTTACGAAAAGGCCCGCACTACATACTCTCTCTAAAACAGAGGTCCGGTGAGACACTCTGAGAGTATGTCACTCGCTTCAACAACGAGCTGACCCTCATCAACGGGTGTTGCGACGATACAGCCGTGACGGCCTTCACTGCGGGATTCAAAGAAGAAAAGCTCTACGAGAACCTCATCTTGGAGCCCCCTCTGGACATGGCAGAGCTTCTCAAGAGCGTCCAAAGACACATCACATTGGAAGAGTTAATGACCGTCAAAAAGGAAGCCGAAGGCGAGAAGAAGCCCTTCACTCCCAGGGACAAGAAAGAGGGAAAAACTTGAGGATGAGGAATGGAGCAAAAGGAAGTACAGCGACAATAGGCCGGACCCTGGTCGGTTCATGCCAGAGAAATCGTCCAACTATAATGGATCTAGAGCGGTGACACCCCTAAATGCTAACCTGTTGGACATACTAAACTCAATGAAAAGCTGGGAGGAACTGAAATGGCCCCTAAATACATGCGAAAACCCAGCCAAGCATGACAATGACAAGTATTGCGCATACCAGCCACGACACCAATGACTGCAAAAGTCTGAGGTATGAAGTTGACTACTGGATTTGCAGAGGCAAACTAAAGGAGTTCCTGAAGTCTGAGAAACGAACAGAACATGCAAAGGACAGGGGTGAGTCAGTTAAAGAAATAGATAAGCAGACTGCAAGGATAATATATGTTATTCATGGAGTCAGACCAAATGAAAGCCAGTCATACAGGTTCCGCAAGCGGACTCTACTGGACATGCGGACACAACCCGTGGATGAGGACAGACACATCTGCCACTCAAAGATTCAGAGCCCCATCCCCACCTTGACTTTTACGGACAAGGACCTCGAAGGAGTCCGAGCGTCACATAACGACGCCATAGTCCTCTCGATTTCCATAGCAATGTGGGAAGTAAAGAGAGCCTTGGTTTACACAGGAAGTTCGCTTAACGTTCTGTTCTAGAACGCATTCCACAGCATGGACCTCAAGGAGGAAAACTTGACGTCTTCAGAACACCTGCAGATCTGATTTAGCAGGGATAAGTGTTTTCCCATCGGAAAGATAAGGTTAGCTACGATAGCAGGAGAACCACAGCTTAGGAAGGTTCTATTTTTGGACATCATGGTGGTAAACGCACCGTCATCCTACAATTTCATCCTAGGAGGACCATGGCTCCACCAGATGGAAGCAGTGGTCTCCACCCATCACCAGTGTGTTAAGTATACTGCTGACCACTCTGAAGGAACATTACGTGGAGACCAACCTACGGCACGAGGCTGCCACTACGTCGCACTGAAACAAATAGAGTGCTCCTGGATTCAGCTACATCGTGCAGAGCAGCCTGACTCAGTGTAAAGTCAGACGATGGTAAAGACATCATTCTTGAGAGGTACTAAAGCAATAAGCTCTTCCGCCTAGCGAATCGAAAAGGCCATGGCAAGCAGGAACACATCCCCTGACATTCCATCGGCACAGAGATCCGTCTCTCTACAAGGTTTACTCTTTAGTAACCTATGTAACACCTCGACAGCCCGCTAAATGATCCGCGAGAGCAACTTGAATTCACTTCAAGGCCAAGATCAGTTTCTCTCCGTCGACAGTTAATTTGCGTTAAGTTATTTGTTTCCCTTTCCATAGTCAATATTGAGTTTTAGTTCTTAAAAGACTTATGTGGTTTGCAATCATTTAACAAATAAAGCAGGAATTACGAAAACAAACTCTATTGATTATTGGAAAGATGTAACAACAAGCACTTTGAGGCATATACAAAAGGCTACATAATACAAATCCCCTGAGGCAGATACAAAAGGCTACAAGTGTCTGAATACAGTGCGACATGAAGTAAAAGACTCGTTTAGACAATTCTACTACGAGAGGCATCTGAAGAAAACTTGCAGACCCTCCAATGAGAGCACTCTACAAGTGACAGCAAAGATACGCGAACGGACTTCGCTCAACTCCTTCCCAAGATAAAGACAAACTGGCAGAGGGAATTGAAAGGACTGAGCAGTCAGATTGCTCCGTCCCGAAAAGTGCATATACTACAACGTTGTGGACCTCACAACGATCTGCTGATTTCCTTAAGAGACATTCCATCCCCTTTCCAACTTTCGCAAATAACGTGGAAAAAGGCAGATGAGGATGGCCACAAGCAGCGACGTAGTCACGTTCTCACAGTGCTAATAAGAGAGGCCACTTTTCCCCATATGTGACACCAGGAGTGACTGAGAGATACCACTCCCGGAGACACCGCACATCGACTATCACTTTGATCAACCATTGATTAGCAGCGGGATTTGAGCACATGAAGGCAGAAGTGGTTCGATGTAACACCAAGGCATCTCCTATGGTAGGAAATTCGTACTACTCCGAAATATGAAAAGAAATTATGAGACCTCAGCAAAACAACTACGTGCCCACCCGTAATAGGTGACCTCGCATAACAACAACTATCACTATGCCTGATCAGTGCAAATGTTAGAATATTCGAAAACTCCAGAGATGGAGATCCACCTTCAGCCTTTGGAAAGCCCAAAGCATTTTCTTTAGCTTTTGGAAAACCCAAAGTGTTCTCTTCAAGCAAGAACATTACAGGAGATAAGCTCTGTGAAAGATAGTGCCTACAACGATGGGAAAACACCATTATATAGACATGATGCTTCACCAAGTAGGCACTCCAGCATTAACTGCCAAACATTAAATACCGTATGGGAAACGAGGAGCAACGATTCCCGCAGAAACTGCACAAACTACATCAATCAAATTGATGGCGATGCACGCAACTCCATCAATTGAGGGGGAGTAATCGATACTCAACCGTCACGCAGCCTACGCCATACACGTGTTACCGCGCAATTTACGCCGTACACATAGCGCACCATGCCCTAGCTCTTCTTCTGCTAGCCCATGGGCTCAGCCTATTACTCAAACAATATTCTGTCACATGCTTGGCAGGAGCACAAGAAATCCTAGTCAACCTTGACATACAGACCGCACTACAGATCACTAGCTGATTTAAGGTAACCTCGTCCACCCCATGCACCAAGCAGATGGATTAGGTTTTCACGCCCCCTAGCAGGTGAAACCTCTTTTCAAACCAGCCAAACTTAGTCGGCCAAAGCAGATGACAATAGCTTTTGGTTCAACCCGACACCTAGTCCGCTTAGCGCGAGCATCAACAGTTTAGGAAGTGGGAGTCTAATCAGAGCTATCACGACTATTGACGATGACTTACTAGGGATCATTGCCCCATTCGCACTCAATTATCGCCAAACTTAATCAGGTAAGCCTAGCTATTTACAACTAACAACAAAAGCTTCTGATCAAAACCTGGACTTGTAGCCCGCACTGCGAAGGTGTAGATAGTCCAGAAGGTGGGAGCCTAGTTAGTCCCGAATTGATTCCGACGGCTTGCCACGGGACCATCGTTTTTCAATGTGGCCGCCAAATCACCTAACATGAACATGTAGCCCGCGCTATGAGGGGGTAGATAGTCTAGAAGATGAGAGCCTAATAAGTCCCAAAATGATTCCGACGACTTGCCACAGGACCACTACTCTTCAGGGTGGCCACCGAAAACTCCCAAATTTGTAGCTTGATGCACACAGGTGCCGATGATTTGGAAGGTGGGAGCCTAGTTAGTCCCGAACTAATTCCGACGGCTTGCCACGGGACCACTGCTTTTCAGCCTGGTCACCAAACTCCTATCTCAAATTCGTAGCCCCCACCGCGCGAGGAGGGTGTAGATGGATCGAAAGGTGGTAGCCTAGTCAGTCCTGAACTGATTCCGATGGCTTGCCACGGGACCACTGGTCGCCAAACTTTCACTCCCCAAATCCGTAGTCCGCTTTTGTACGGTCATAAATAATTCGGAAGGTGGGACTCTCAAGCAGCTAGCCAGGGGACCTCCATTTTCCTTCAAAACAACAGTTGCAAACATGAATCTAGTTGAATCAGTGTCTCCATGTTAAAAAAGACTGATATTCTAATATTACCAAAGGTCATTTGTGCCGATACAAAGATCGTACAACCAATGCCCATATAAAAGCTACTTAGGATGTCGGACCGAGCTCACGGCACCTGACTCGTTACGAACGCTCTGACACTTACACTCGGCCATCGCAACTCGCCCATAGCAGCAACTGCAGCCGATCGGTCAGACAAACAGGGAAGCCTCCAGCAGCTTACACTACACCAAAAATACCCATTAGCAACGGTTTTAAACCGTGGGGGTAACCCATTGTCACGGCTTAGAGCCGTGAGCTGTAGAGGCGTCGCTAAATCCCCAGTAACGGCTAAAAACCGTGGCAAAAATATTAGCAACGGTTTTATCTCGAGGATGGTTGATGATTTAGCCACGGTTATAAACCGTTGCAACAATCTTAGCCACGGTTCTAAGCCGTGGCCAGGAGTAGCCACGGCTTAAAACTGTTGCAAGTTATGGCCATGGTTCTAAGCCGTTGCAATAATTTTAGCAACGGTTTTAAGCCGTGGCCAGTACTAGCCACGGTTATAAGCCGTGGCAAGGTAGCCACGGTTTTTAGCCGTTGCAATAATTAGCCACGGTTTTAAGCCGTGGCAAATTTTATTTATTTATTTTTTTTTTTTAAACTTTTTGGTCATGGCGTTAAGCCAATGCAGTTCTTGTATCTTGTAATTGTTTGTTGATCTTAGGCCTCTTTGCGGCTTGTTGAACAAATAAACCTTACACATAGTCCACACAAATGAGACAAAAGAATCATGAATTGGATGAACTATTTGCTAAGACTGGGTACAAGAAAATAAAAAGTTACCATTGTTTCCATTAGATTCAAAAGCATGATTGTCCCTCTTTTTTGAATAATCTCTCTTTTCAAAGAACACCATCAAGAATTAGACAAAACAATGCTTATACACACTCAATTGAACACAACTAACATATGGCATGTACTGTCTTCTTTGTCCCTCGTGTATTTGATCCATGCCCCACTTCTAGATATCTGCATGGGAGATGTGATTAGGGGTCTCCCCTTGATTGCCCAATGGCATGTACTGTGCCATGATCGCGCGGATCTCCGAGTCCATATATCTCTGCAGAAACAGTTTACAACATGAGTGATGTGTGGCAACGGCTAACAAATGGGTATGAACAATGGCAGCAGGCTAGAGTCTCAATGATGACGAAGAATTTCAGAATATAGATACGCCAGTGGGAATTTGTATACACATAAAATCTACTACAAGAAAGCAACTTTTTTTTTTAACCACATCATTTGTCAAAGAGGTTTGTGTTTTCCAAACTTAGGTCCGAAGACCAAGTTAAATTCTATCTAACGTGTGAAAATATAGACATGCTCATTTTCAACCCCTTTCAAGTTAAATATTCGGTGTTCTCTCACATCGGGAAAATCAGGGGAAATTAGTTCATTCGTCATAAAAATGATTTTCTCTACAAAAAACAGACTTAAGCAATAATAACAAGAAAAGAAAGCAAACAAAAAAGCATACCCTGATTCTGTACTTGTACACGGCATACCCTCCAATTGCAGTAGCAATCAACCCGAGGAAAATGACCCACACAAAGTTATATCATACCAAGGGACTGCCTGAATGCTATTGGAACATCTTGGAATAAGCCTTCCTCTCCAAATCACGTCTCTCAGCTATCTGTAACTCATATAGTAGCCTTTAGAACCAATTAGAAGTAACAAACTTTTGCAATAGAAATTTTCCTAGACGAGGAATAAGCTACTAACCTTCTTCATAGCAGCAGCAAGTTCCTTCTTTATAGCACCTGGAAGACCTAACCTTCTTCATAGCAGCAGCAAGTTCCTTCTTTATAGCACCTGGAAGACATATAGTCAAATACAAGAAATAGAGCTTTACATTCTTACGATTTCTAATTACTAATTAACTTGTACAAGCAACCTCATTGGCCAAACTAATTGAAGATATGGCGCTCAGTTAGTAAATAATCTAGTTTGGTCTAAGGCCATTTACAGTTTGAATGTGCTTCCCAAGACATGAAAGCATAGCTGTGCAGGGATAGATGTAGGATAAAAATCGGTATTTGCTTCAATCATAATAAAAGTTTTGATAAACCAGGTGTTTTAAACTGCAATTTGTGCAGGTGTTTTAAAACTGAAGCCAAATAAGAACAAGAGAAGTATCATATATAGTGCTTGAATTCAAATTATGTGGAAGTCACACAGTCAATGAACAAAAAAGATTCTGCCATAATGATTGCTGATAATCACTCACAGTAGAAAAGTCGGTTTCAGGAAGAAAATCTTGCGGATCACATAGTGCCAACACCAAAACATGGTTGTCTTTCCTCGTAAACATACCAGCAAGAAAACTGTGACATGGCAAATGAAATTAGCTTGGTTCAAGCTTGTTGATGTTTAAAAAGCTGAGGGAAATTTTCTTCTTTACCTTGAAATGTTTGTTTCCTCGAGTAAGTCAGGAAGCATATCAGATCTGCTGAAGTACAATATTTTATTGATAACAGAAAGGGCGCCATAACAAACATTCAAGTTTACACCAGAACTAACTACCTGTCATTGAAATGGGTAAGGGTGTTATAATAAACAAAATAATAATAAATAACATTGACATACAAAATCCAAATATAAAAGAGCAAACCTGGACTAAGACAGGAAGAATGTCCATGCCAAACTGTTGCAAAAGTTCAGGCTGATCCAGGACAAGCTTTTCCCTTTCAGTTACCGCCGGATTATCTCCAGTGTTTACTGATAAAGGAGGGAGTAGCAAATTGAGGAGCCTCAAAACTCTATCTATCTGCAGAAAAAAAAAGTTTTAATCTCCATGTTACTATCTGATAAAATTTAAAGTGACCTTTTGTTGAAATTTTGAAAAAACTGAAACAAAATCACATTTAACGATTTGCAAATGAATAGTTAGTTTGGACCTAACAGGAGAAGGCGAAGTAGTCATTGTTTCTGGACATTTTAAAATTTCAGAGTTCCATAGCCATTATGGCCTTCCCCCTATTCTTAATTGAGTCATATGATTCAGATGGTTCAATAATTAATTATGGCGATTTGAGAATGATTATGTTGACCCAGTTTTAAATTGCTTCGTAAACAGCCTGGTTCTGATTCTGATTAGTTGTTTTACAACATGTACTGGCTGGTAATTGTTTTGTGTTTTTAAATTAATCTGATTTTTCAGAACTAGGGAATTCATTACCAAGTAGAAAACTAGGTCAACAAAATCATTCTCTCCAACTCAACATTAATTTTTAACTAGATAACCCTAAGCCTCAACTTCTCCAATCATTAGAGCAAAATGAAAAGCTGAAACTCAACTTTTACCTCTCAAATAAAAATCAGGATTCTTACAAACTCCCCTGTTTTCCATGGAAAAGAATGATAATAACAATTTCTATAAGAAATTTTACGCGCTTCTTTTGATAACTCAAACGCTAAATTTTGATTTACATTTCACGTGCATTAGGAATCATTGTGGCCTACGGAAATGTATTTTCAAGTGTGTAAGTTTTGCAACAAGTATGCTATCTATTTCGCAAAAAGAAAAAAGAAAAAAAAATCATATTTATGGATTTGATAGTTGCAAGCAAACAATATATTATACGTACAAGTAAAAGCATACTAGTAATAGTCTGTTTCAAATAATCGACATGATCTTACCTCTCTCTCAATTTCATAATATCCGCATTGACCTTCCTAGGATGATCCAATTACGCGGTGCCTGACTCAGCTCTAATTCAGCCTGAATTAAACAAATTAATTATCAATAATAATTCAACATATTACAAGCAATTGGTCATCGTGATTGCTCCAAACCTCCAACATGATCACTTAATCAAATACATAATTATTCCTAATACAACTGGGTGATGTCCCTTTCAGAACACCTCCATGTTAGGCCAATTAGTTGCCTAGGTTACTAGATGCCAATAGATCCAACGGTTGTCGTTAACATCATGCAAAAAAGGTGGGGTCGAATCCATCAATGATTGCAGATATTCTAATGACATTGATGAGCAAATGGCTGAATACTATGTGAAAGAAACAAAGTTCTTGATTTGTACCAGTTGCTTCATTTGAATCTGTTCCAATTTCAACAAAGTCAGAGTTGCATGGGGCTTGTATGGATCCTACTCAGTGCCAGCACCATCACATGGATTTTATTAGTACTGTAAACCAACCAAAATATCTATTGGCGAAAAATAAATAATTATGAGAAGAAAAAAATCACACCTAGTTGCGCCACCTATAAAACCATGGGATTTAGACCAATGTTTGTGAAGAGATGAATACCAACTTCTCTTTCACCTTTCTTCTTTAAATACCTAGTATCTTCAGTTTCTGCTTCTCCATCTTCTTGTTCTTGTCATTCTCATAATACCTGCAAAAGGAGGTAAAGAGAAGCAGCAATCAGTAGATATGGCTATCAATAAGGATATTGAAAATGGAGGTCTTGATGTGTTGCAAGAACCATTTGTCCAACACAAAAAAATTATTGGCTCTGATGAAGATGAGAGTGAAACATGCAGCAATGTTGGATCCATGGGGATGGTTAAAACTTGGAAAAGTATGTTGAGGCGTCTTATCGTAGTTAAAACTTGGACTTAAAGTTAAAATCATCCTAGGGAAGGAGGCAAGAAGGATATTAACATTACCAGTAACACTGCGAAAATTAAAATCTGCTAGTCCTTTTCCAGATGAGTTCTGCCAGATAGCTTCTAAAGCTGGAACTATGGGAGCTACATCCGTTCCACTAGCAAGGAAACCAAGTCTGGTGAAATCATTTGCCATCTCAGCATAGTCCTCATTTACAGCATGGACAACAACATCAATCAAAATCTGTTTATTTTGCTGCAAATACAGAAGGATAAAGAGAGTGAGCACCATGTTGCAAATAGACCAGAAGGCAACCTGTTCCTGTGCATGTATATGTGTACCATATGGCACAGCACAACTTCTAAAATCTAAAAATAGTAGATTTAGGAATATCCAAAGAGATACCATATAACCATTCTGTTCTGAATGAACACATATTTGACAAGGAAAAATTCGGATTCAAGCTGATGAGAAACAATACGCACCACTGTGCGACAATTCATTTTTTCTTTTCCCTTTTGGTTTTTTCTCTTTTATATTTCATATTTCTTCCTATTCATAATCAAACTTTATTCGATATGTCACTTACATGAAACTTAGCAAATAGTTAATGATATCAAGCTAATATTAGAATGTGAAATTTTTTACAGAAGCAACAGAGTAAGTTCACTTACTGGAATTGGAGTTGCATATTTACAGGAAAGTGTGCAATTGAATGGCTGAAAGGGTCTCTGTTGGTATGAGTGCCATTATTTGGTTTTTGACCATTCCCATGCACATTTCTATCTCTCTATATATTGGAGATGGCAGAATCTAATATCTGGGCCGCTTCAGTTGGTGGATATTGTCTCTCAGAACACGCCTGTTCCGTTTAAATAACAAGTAACATGTCAGAACATAACTATTTAAAAATATACAAAAAGCTGTTGCTTTCGACTCTTTTCAGCTTTTGGATTATGCATGCATGCATTTAAGGTACACACGCACACATGTCACAGAACCTAAATGGAATTGACTGAAAAATGCACAGGACAGATAATTCAACCATATTCAGCACATGTTGTAAGTATGGGTTCCTATATACCTGTATCATGAGCAAAGTAGCAACACAGGAGGATATGAGGCCTGAAGGGATTTGTGCTTCAATGCTTCTCCAATCTTTTTTAGAGCATCCTCTCCTTCCTTAAAAGAGGACATCACCTGGAACAATCTGTTAGTGGCAAGATCATTGCCCGATCATGGTGATGTTGCACTGGTAATTTGGCTAGTCACTATCACTACTGTTCTTGCATCTGAAAAATATAAATAAGGAGAAATCAGATAACTTTATGAAGGATCTGAATTTCAGACTCTGAATAATCAGGCAAAAGATAGTTTTTGTACTAACGTCTTTTCCCTTCCATGGCTTCTTTTTTCGCTTGACAGTCAGAGCATAAGAATGGGCCATTCCAAGGACGCGCTTTTCCTGGATTTGATGAACCAGCATGCACCGATGTTCCCTTGTTCGGTTTTATTTCTACTTGACAAACCGCACACATGAACAATTTGAACATGTTGCATAAGGGATACTCTGTATTTAACCTATGATTCACATAAATGCATCAGATTCTGATAATTAGATTATCCACAAACAAATGCATATATCAGTTTTGAAGAAGAAAACTTTAATAGAAAGTGTGATGAAGCTTGCCAAACAATCAATATTCAAGGAACAAAGAACAAAGAAGAAACAAAAAAGTTTTCTTGCCATTAGAGAAATGTGGTCTAAACTGAAATCTTCATAACAATCATTATGACATAAATAAATATGGTTTTTATCGAACTTGGGCTTTGTAGAAAGGTAAGAGTTTGGGAAGATTCTATAGTTGAGAGTGGCAATAAATTCCCATATTGGTGATCATTGGAGAGCTGAGAATCGCGAAAGAAGCTGAAATGCAAGATAACAATCTAATCTAGGGTTTGAGTTTTGCAAAACTCACTTTTTTCAATACTCAAAGAAAGCGTAAAACAAGAACCATAAAAGGAAGAAAAAATGACTTACTTAGAGATGTATGAGTTCAGCATCTGAAATTCGTTGCTAAAATAAGACGTACTATTTCTTTGCGAATGATTTCCATTTTCTCCGAGCCTTCTGCTTTGAATTTCTTCTTGTAGTACCTTTCCCTCCATCCATGTAAACCCAATCTGACCTGCATAAAATATGTGCAAACAACCTCTCAGATTTACAAATTAGAATTATTTTCATCCTTTCAGAGCAGTACTCTGTATACATGAAGCAGGAAGTACTTCACTATTACATACACGAGAAATTCAAAAAGTGAAAGCACAGACCTTATCTGTCAATAATCCACCATGTTTGAATAAATCACCCTTCACACAGATCATATCCTTTAGCTGTCGTTTCAACTCCTTCGTGTTCTTCACAACCTAGAAGACAACAACAAAATATTTAGATTGAACTCTTAATCAAGTGGTTCCCAAAAAATTTCATGTGAACATAACAGGCACCAAATTCCAAATATAGCATTATAGTTATATAAGAATTAGCATACATCATCATCATCAAGTATTGAACAAGCATAACTATTATGACAAGGCAGTTTGCATATGATGGAAAAGACATCTTAACTAACTAAGCATATGATGGAATGTTGAGATCCTAAAGCTTTTTTAAGGCATTGGAATGCGTCATTAAAATGCTTGATTCTCTCAAAACAAAATTAACTCGTTAAAATGTTTCAACTTCTTAAAAATAATTCCTTTTTATTCTTGAGCATGCAGTGCAACAATTTTGTGCAAAACCAGACTGGAAAGCTTAGATCTAAAGTTGATTGCCAAAAAAACTATGCATCAAAAGGGTAAATTAGTAGTGTAACATAAAACCATTCAAATATCTGTTTACCTTAATTTGTTTTGCTTCACCTCCCTTCGCTTTCTTTAGGCTAATTACTGTCTTAAACCAGTCCCCAGAGCCCATATCTGTGAATCACGATGTTAGATAACTTTACAGAAGTGTCAATTCTATGGTACCTGGAAATTAAATTTCAAATTTATCACAAATGTGTCACCTGTGACCATCAAATTGTTCAAATACCATACCTTTCATGTGTTTGTGAACTTCAAAGAGACAAATGGATCTTCCTAAATGGTAAATGCATTTTCCTAAGATCAATAAGAAACGACTGAAAAAAGAAAGGGAATGCAGTTTGTAAGAGATTTACCAATTGAAACCAGAGCTCCTAAGGGAACTACCATAATTTGTTCACATTAATCATATTTCTATTATTCTATTTTATTTAGGATACACTTCGAAGTTTATGTGATCTCCTTTCATTTGTCACACTGATAGTACTCCTAGACCCATTTCATGAAACACCTTCCTAATGTCATTCTCGATTCTTCTTATTCAAAACCAACTTCAACATCAAATCATTTCTATCGAGTTTCCTAGATCAAGATTTGGCAAAGTGATTCAGAGCAGTTCCATACTTCAGAGCAGTTCAAATACAAACACTATGCTCTTGTGCATAGAAATCAGGCGAGGCGAGGTGACGGCGAGAGGAGAGGTGATGGTGAGAGAAGAGCGATAGAAATCAGGCTAGGCGAGGTGACGGCGAGAGGAGAGGCGAAGTGGGAGAGCTGCGTTTGTGAGGGCTGCGTTGCGTTTGTGTGAGGGAGAGTTGCGTTTGAGGGAGGAGATGAAATCGTGAGCCAAAAACGCGAGGAATGACTTTCGCCCTCCCGCTCGCGAGAGTTGGGGGGAGATGGAGCGAGAACGCAAAGCGGGAACCCAAATTTTTTTCGCCGAGAAATCGAATCGACTTCTCCACACATCCACGTGCAACACACGTGCAATGTAGCAACGATTTTAAGCCGTTGGGCACTATAGCCACGGCTAAAAGCCGTGGCAAATACACCAACGGTTTAGAACCGTGGCCAAGCCTTTTTTTAGCCACGGTTTTTGGTCGTTGGCCATTATAGCCACGGTTTTTGGCCGTGGCAAATAAACCAACGGTTTAGAGCCGTGGCCACCTCCGTGTAGCTAAACAGGCCTTTTGGTGTAGTGTTACCTCGGGGACAAGACACAGCTCGGGTGACTTAACCCCAAGCTAAATCGTCTGCAACATGCCCACTATCAGACATGACTTCAAAGCAATGACCCTGAGTCGTTCACAATACAAAGCGGTCAAGCTCGACCAGTCAACGTCCTATTGATTCAACCAGTCTGTGCCAAAGCAAGATGACAAGGCGAAATGAAAAAGTGCAATAGAGACAACAAGCACAAAACGGATAAAACTGTTTTCATTAACGATCAAAACGGAAAGGGGTACAATCACACCAATGTCACTCCTTATCAAGAGAAGGTACAAAAATAGAAAAACTAAGTCTAGTGGAAGATGGAACAGGAGTAGTGTCCACATGCGTCATGGCATGGACATCAGGGCCCTAACTGTTTTCCTCGTCCGACAACGCAGAGGTAACAGACAAGTCTACATATGACATCTTCTTATAGCGGCCGAGATCCCACTCCGGATGTTCCTCATTCATCAGCTCCAGCCGGCCATGTACAACCCAGCCGAACTCACACTTGCCTTGTTTATGAAGAAGTTCTTCCTCTCACACCCTCGCGTCAGCAAGTTCACACTCCAGTAGCTCCAACTTGCCAGTCAGCACGTCGACTTGAGACTACTCTGTAGCCAAACTGTTCTTCATATCACTAAGCTCATGCCACCCCAATTCGAGCTGGTCCTAAGCCTTTCTCACCTCGCGAGCATAGAACTCCACATCGGATTCCAACTGTTGCTTTTCAGCAGCTCAGTCGGCTTTCTTCGAAGCATTTTCTCCAGCAAGAGACCGTAGTTTAGAACACGCCTTAGCCGCAGTTTCCTGCGCAACCTCGACCTCTTGGCGGATCCGGCTCAACTCCTTCTCAAGTTCGTCCCTCTCGGTCACCACCTCTAACATATTATGTTCATTGTCCTCCAAATGAGCTCTCTGAGTCTAAGCGGCCACGGTTGACTAATCCAGCCTCTTCTCCTCAGCCTGCCTCTTCAGCTGCTCAATTTCATAGAGCGCATCAAAATAAAGCGCCTACATGTGCGAGAAGACACACTCCAAGGTGTATACCCTCTCACAAGCCGCCTCGACTTTCTTCCATGCAATGGCCGTGTAGCTCAAATGAGACATACCCAACATAAGGTACTTCAAGCCCTTATCCATACATCCTTCCAACGTATCCTCCCCGGGTTTTGGAGCGTAGTCCATCAACATACTCTATGTCCACCTCTCGGTGCTAGACCTGTGAACTCATCTTCACCAAGCCCGGCGCAAACCGACCTATCCGTGCACCTGGATGAAGCTTCCCCGAATCAGGGATTATGCCAGCAACACCCTTCACGGTTGCCACCATCCTAAAGCTCTCCTCTGTGGCTTTCCCCTTATCACGAACAACCGACCCTTTGGTATGAGACGGTTTAATGAGATCCGGAGGGAGATGAGGAAGCGAATTATCCAAAGGACCGTCCAAAACTTCTAGTTGTGGCCTAGAACGATACGGTGAGCAATTCGGACTACATGAGACATGGCTAGTATCGCGGCCACTCTCAGGTAATGCAACAATGGGGTGATCAAATTTTACAGCCTCAAGCAAATATTTTCAGGAGCCTTCTACAGGAACAGTCCCACGCGAATCAGCACTAGCGAAAACTGCCATTGCAACCCGCACCAGGCGGTCATTTAGAGCTTCGATCTACATGTCACTAAGGCTCAACCTATCTACGACTCCTGCAAATTGCAAGTAATCTTTCTCCAAGCCGAAAACGTCAATCTTCGCCCTAACAGGCCTAGCAGACTCGCATTCTTCCCTCATTGGAGCGGGTCGTGCCGAAGATGACTCGGTTCTAGCACGAAACCTCTTCCTCACGAAGGAGGCAAGCATTTCAGATGACTCATCCTCATCAGACAGAACGGGAGCTTTGGCCCCAGTAGCCTTCCTATTCCTTGAAGGTGCCCCATCTTCCAACTTGACTCGTGATGTTCAGTACAGAGTGGGGGCAACAGTCCAGTTGTCCCACAGCCTGCTACGGATGAAGTTCGAAACTCTTATGACATCCACCGCGTTCTTCTTTGGCAAGTCACGAAATGTCTCTTTGGTATTTTGCTCCTCTAAGGTAAGACGAGTAGTAAGAAACCTTCCTACAAAGAGACACAAGCAATAATCAGTCAGCCTGCTAAAAACCATATCAAAGTCACAAGAAAAGGGTTGAACTTACGAAGCGGCCTGTACTGTTGCTCGAGCGGATGACCCTTGCACTGAAAATACTTCGAATTCGCAGGAGCCAAGAAACAGTAATTATGCAAGAACTTGAATTTATCAAGCAGATTAACGAAATAAGCCAGTGACGTCATCTTACAAAAAACGTTACCCTTCAACTGGGGAAAAGTCAACAATTGAATTACCTGCGAAGTCACGGTGACATCGCCCCCCTTGGCACTCAGCAAAATCATGAGGATGATCCTATATCCATTAGGCCCCAATTGGGCCGGAGGAATCCCTAAAAGATCCAGAAACTCACAAATCAAGTCCAGAACTTGAAAGTGCACTCCAGTCTGAAGCATCGCACGATGCAAGCAGATGAAACCGACTAGAGGCGACATTGGTGTTTGGCTACCCATCAAGACGTACAACGGCAGGTCCTCTGGAATTCCAAACTTCGTACGAGTTCAGTGAGAACAGATTTAGACAACTACCTATCTTCAAAAAAACTCCAGACCCTTAGCCAAGATTGCGTCATCAAAAAGGCTTTGTTCGGCCATGAAGAAGATGATCATCCTTTTCTAGTAAGAGCGATATTCTCGAAAGCAAAGAAAATAGAAAAGTCAGACTCTACACTACGGACAACCTAAATAGAGGTTGGGTTCCCGCTTCTTTTTCGCCGAACCGACGTACGTTTCATTAATGCGGTGTGCGGCTCAAGAAACGATTCAGACTCAATCATCATGAGCGGCGCATCCCTTCAAGAGATGACTTAGCGAACCGATGTGACGACCCACTAACTCAGGGGGAGTAGCTGATAATACATCAAAACGGTCACACCTTTAGGCCATACTCGTGTCATGATGATCTCGAGGAAATACGTTCCCCAGCATCAACCCAACATTGATCCGGCCCAAGCGGTTCTAAGCCCGCTCAATTCAGTTCGCCAGTCGAACTTGAACTCTCACAGCATACTAGGCCCACACGTCTCACAACTATCCTCAATACCCATAAGTCCTATTAAGGCAATTATCTCGAAGATCAGCTCCGGACGGGCAACTACAGTTGCTTTCTACTTCCAACTAGGAAGCAAATACCAGAGTACATTCCACACAGGGAAACTCCCTTCTACGGATAGCTCTCGTATTGGAAACTATCTCCCGCGTATCTAGGAGCACAGGGCTAACATGGAGCTTCCCTTTTACAACACGACTCCTAATTAGAGGAGGATCTCCATGAAGATCTCCTTCCTAAACTACGCATACGATGGTCTGGTAGAACAAAGACTCCTTGCACTATAAATAAGACTTGAGGCTGGTAAGCTAAGGTATGCTACGAATTCCCTGTTACAACATTACACCTTCTTCAGATTTCTGTCTGACTTTAGCATCGGAGTGTCATCGGCCACCACAACGATGGTTCGTCACTCACGTGTTTTACTTGTGTAGTCAGCAGGAACCAGGTCAAAGCAGTGAGCGAAAAATGATTGCATCAATAATAATAATAAGTAAATAAATAAATAATAAAAGCAATGTGATACTTCTGGCTCCATTAGATATGTTTTAGAAAGTGATTATAGAAATAATATGCTAGAATTCATCAACTTATATAGCCTAACCCAACCAGCAATTGGTTTGTCATAATTATAATAATTAATAAAAGAGTCTTTGTTGGTCACAAAAGCATAAAAATATGTTTTCTATTTGTTTAGGAAGGGTAAAGATGTCCTATAACATTATGAGTTAACATATGTTAATAAAAGAGTCATTGTTGGTCATATTGGTAGGCACAAATTAGCCATTACATCAACTACATTATCTAAATGGTCTATTTTGTGAAAAAGTAGTCCTTAAAAGTTAATTTTCATTTTATAAATTATTCATTATCAAAACCCTTGTTCCCCATCTATGCAAACCTCTCACGTCTCTTTTATCACATTGTTTCCATCAAGCCATTTGTCTAATCCACATAAATCCACCTCTCTAATTTCTCCTCCTCGTAGTACTTGTAAGTAGAAATGTTTTTGTTTTGTTAGAATCTAATTATTTTGATTAGCAATTACAAGATCTGAAACATTTTCTTTTCATTTCCTTGTTATTTTCCACATAAATGGCAATTCAAATACTAACATCAATTGTTGTTTTTAAATTGTTTAAGCTAACAATAGTTCTTAAACAATCAGCTAAAAAAGGAAGAAGGAGAAGATGGCAAGGGAGATATGTGGTCAATGGTGGTGGATTTTAAAATATAAAGGGAAAAAAAGAAAGAAAAAAAAAATAACAGTAGTAGTAAAAGGGTTCAGATGAAGAAGATGACATAATCACCATTGATTTACATACAGAAACATCGTAAAAGATTAGATAGATTTGTAGTAGCTTCTGCCTGGAGATTTACATTATATGTTTAGGGATTAAAAAGGTTTAAATTGTTACTTTCTTTTGGTGGTTAACCATGGTTAACAAATTGAGCCTTAATGGCCATAGGATTGAAAATTTTAGTACTTATTTGTTATTTCATTAACTATAGTACCTAAATGGTTTATTTTCAGAAAAGTAGGCCTTCAAGGTCAGTTTTCAAAGATTTTATTATATGTCGTCCATCTCTTTTTTCCCAGCTAGTAAATGGATGGATGTATGCATCGCAGTTACATAGGCACTCGTACCTAATAAAAATCTTTGAAAAAACAATCCTTACATAACTTGTATTGAAAATAAAAACAAAATTGGTCAAATCCAACACGATGTCAAACGGCTTGACTTATAAAAAAATCTCTTTATCAATTCTTCGTTCACATATATTTATGAACGAATAAGTGATAACTAGCATATATATATAACCGGGAAATTTTTTTAGGTGGACATCATATTATAAAATCAATGAAAAATTACTTTGAAGGCCTACTTTTCTAAAAACAAACCATTTAGGTACCATAATTAATGAAATAGCAAATAAGTATTATTTTTTCAATCCTATGACCATTAAGACTCAATTTGTTAACCATGGTTAACCACCAAAAGAAAATAACAATCTAAACCTTTTTAATCCCTAAACATATAATGTAAATCTTCAGGCATAAGCCACTACAAATCTACCTAATCTTTTATGATGAATCTTTGTGTAGATCAATGGTAATCATGTCCTCGTCTTTGTCTAAACCTTTTTACCACTGCTATTACTTTTTCTTTTTTTCCCTTTGTATTTTTTAAATCCACCACCAACCACACATCTCCCTGTTCATCTCCTCCTTCTTCCTTTTCAGCCGATTGTTTAAGAACTATTGTTAGCTTAAGCAATTTTAAAACAACAATTGATGTTAGTATTTGAATTGCCACTTATGCGGAGAATAATAAAGAAATGGAAAAAATTTATTAAGATCTTGTAATTGCTAATTCAAAGAACTGGAATCTAACAAAACAAAAACACACTTCAGCTTGCAAGTATTGCAAGGAAGAGAAGTTGGACAGGTGGATTTATGTGGATTAGGCAAATGGCTTGATGGAAATGATGTGATAAAAGAGACGTGAGAGGTTTGCATGTATGGGGAACAAGGGTTTTGATAATGAAGAAATTTCTAAATATTGATCATCTTAATTGTAATGTTTTTCTTCCCATATTGGATCCACAATCTCCATATCATTTTCCCTTGTGGATCTAATAATGATGAAATCTACATTGGCTCGCTGTCATGATTTTCAAATCGGGTTTCGAGATGGTGATTATATACTTTAGTAAAAGATTTATCTCATCAATTACTGAGAATGAACTTTGAAGAGTTATAGAAAAGAGAGAAAAATGAAGAAGATGTGTGATGATGATAAAAATTAGTTTGGAGGAAGAAGATGACGTGATCACCATTGATCTACACATCAAGATAGAGTCCTATGCTTGCTGGCAAGTTTGATCTTACTCTTTTAACAGATCCTGGAAGTATCTCTAGAGATTTGTGGTAAAAGCTTAGGTAGATTTATAACGGCTTATATCTTGAGATTTATATTATATATTTAGGTATTAAAAATGTTTAAATTGTCATTTTCTTTTGGTGGCTAACCATAATTAACAAATTGAGCTATAAAGGTTATAGGATAGAAAAATTAGTACTTATTAGCCATTTAACTAATTATGATACCTAAATGGTATACTTTTCATAAAAGCAGGCCTTCAAGGTCATTTTTTTGTAAACAAATTAAGGATTGTAAATGATTGTGAAGAATTTTAAAATTCAGGAGTATTCAATTAATGATTTAAAAGAATACATATAAATCGAAGGGTATCCAATATGGATTGTGAAATATTATTTTAAAATCAAGGGGTATTTTATTCACGATTTTCAAAAGTGCCACATAAGAGTTGTCGAAAATACTTGGTAACCAGGATTTTGGAACTAGGGTGATGTGGCATGATCCAGGAACGATGACGAAATCCTACAAATGTTTATGCATATCACTTGGCTATAAAATGCTCTTATAATTATGCCACATAACCTGGTTGCAAAACTTGATTCCCTAGCAAAAGTTCAAGAGTTTCAAGTCACGTCAGCCTCACCCAACTTTATTCATGCCAACAAATTTCTCCCATGTCTCTAACTATTTCAAATTTCCTATTGCTCCAATTACTCCTAAAAAATAGCAATAAAATAGAAGGCATATGACAAATAACCCACCAGTGAAATTTAGCACCCATAACAACCCACATATGAACCCACGTTCAACAAAGCTCCTAAACTCTTGGTCATTTTAGAGTGATTTCACCATGAAGCTCGCACTCATATCCACAACAACCTTAAAATTCTTTCCTAGAATCTCATTTCATATAACATCACCATCATCAAAGCCTATTCTCGATACTCTCAAAGTCAGCTATATGTATTTTGGTTTTGCAAGCAATATGGTCTTCTTACAATCCAAGCTCAAAGAAGTCTTCATTCACCGCCTTCATCCAAGTTTTCAAAGGTTGTCCACTCCGTCTACACTCTCGACTAGGTTGCCATTAATTGGCGTCGTGTTTGGTCTCCTTCGTACATTACCTAACCACGTTAAACGCATTTCTATAATTTTTTCCTCTATGGGTGCTACACCTAAGTATCTCCTAATTATTTCATTCCTAATTTTATTCTTACGGGTTTTACAACACATCCATCTTAACATGCGCATTTCTGGTACCGCCATCTTATGTGTATGTTTTCTTGTAATTGCCCAACATTCTGAACCGTAGAGCATGGCTAGTCGAACAATTGTCTTATATCATTTCTCTTTTAACCTTCCAGGCATCATTCTATTGCATAATACTCCTGTCGTATTTTTCCATTTCGTCCAACTACCTTTAATCCTATGGTCTACATCTTATCCAATAGCCTCATTTTCTTGAATTATAGATCATAAATATCGAAAAGCCTCTTACTCTGGAACCTCCACGCCTACTATCTCAATTGAATTACTCATCCCTCGTGATTCACAACCAAAGTTGCACACTAGATATTTTGTCTTCGAATATTCTAAAACCTTTACTCTCTATTGCTTCCCGGCACTTATTTAATTTTCGACATAAATCTTCACTAGTTTCATCAATTAAGAAAATATCATCTGCAAACAACATGCACCAAGGTATATCTTCTTAAATATGTCTCGTCAACTCATCTATGACCAAAGCAAAGAGGTATGGACTTAAGATCAACCCTTGATGCAGTCCTACTAATATTGGGAATTCATTGGACATCCCGCCTACTGTGTGAACAATTGTTACAACCCTTTCATACATATCCTTGATGATATCGACATAACATTGAGACAATTTATTCCTTCCAAGCACCCACCAAATTAACTCTCTTGGGACTCTATCGTAGGCTTTCTCCAAATCAATAAAAACATATGCAAACTCTTACGTTCATCTCGATATTTTTCTATAATTTGCCTAAGCAAGAAGATGGCTTCCATAGTAGACCTACCCGGCATAAATCCAAATTGATTCTCCGAAAGTGGTTAAACCCTAAGTCTTTGTTCTATGACCTTATCCAAAAGTCGTTGTATGACTCATAAGCTTTATCCCTCTATAGTTCGAGCAATTATAAATATCCACCTTGTTCTTATAAATTGGTACCACAATGTTGTGCCTTCACAAATATGGCGTTTTTCTAGTTTCCAAAATCTTACTAAAAAACCTAGTTAGCCATTGAATCCCAACTTCTTCCAAACATTTCCACACTTCAATTGGCATATCATCTGGTCCTATTGTCTTCCATGTCTTCATTTTTTTCAAAGCTTCTCTTACTTCTTTGGCACTAACTCTTCCCTTCCTGCGAAGCATACGCCTCCAAGTTTAACTCCCCTACATGTATCCCATTGAGTAGGTTCTTAAATTAATCTCACCATCTATCTAAAATAGTTTTATCTTGTATTAAAACTCTTCCATCCTTATACTTAACACACTTAACATGACTCAAATCCCAAGTTTTTTGTTATTTTGCTTTAGCTATCTTGAAGATATCATTCTCCCATTCCTTTGTACCAAGCCTATTATACAGATCATCATATGCTTTCTTTTTAGCTTCCCCTACTGCTTTACTACTCAACCTCGTAGCTTGCTTATAGAGCTCATAAGACTCTAGGTATCTATCTCTTTGCCACTCTTTAAAACATATTTTCTTTTAAATAATGGCTTGTTGCACATCATCGTTCCACTACCACGTCTCCTTATCATATCCACCTCCTCCATTGGCCTCTCCTAACTCTTCATTTGCCCCTCTTCTTATTCGGTTTGCCAAATGCTTAAAAAGATCTGTGCTACTAATCATATCCTTTGGTTCTGGATTCTCCCAATCCTCTGTAACTGACTGGTTACCTAAAGTCTTCTTTCCAAAATTTTGGCACACATCTCCCTTTAAGGTCCACCATTTAATTCTCGATCAAACCTATCATTTAGCAATACGACCCCTACTCTTAAGACAAAAATTGAGGAATAACAACCTATGTTCATTTGTTAGACACTCCCATGCTATAACCTTACAATTTCTACACCTACCTAGATCGTGTCTCATAACAAGAAAATAATCAATTTTGACTTCTATTACACCCATCTGCAAAGGTCACCAAGTGATCTGTTCTCTTCTTGTAAAGAGTATCTACAATCCAAAATTCCTTAGCTAAAGCAAAATCTAGAATAGAAATCCCCATAGTAATTCGATTTCCAAAGCCTTGTCCTCCATGAACCCTCTCATACCCAACTATATCCTTACCAACGTGGCCATTCAAATCCCCGCCTAAGAAAACCTAATCGGGAAAGGGGATTCTATAAACCTACAAATTTTATTTATTCTAACACCCCCCGTCAAACTCATGATGGTACTGAGAAGTCAACTAATTGCTACTAAGACTGAACATATGGGAGTGATAGGGTGCCATGCTACAGGTGGTGACGAACAAAATGACAATCAATCTCAATATGCTTGGTACGCTTATGAAGTACATAGTTGCGTGGAATCTAAATGGCACTCTCGTTTTCATAATACATAGGAGTGGAAGCAGGTAGAGAGATGCCAAAGTCATCAAGAATCCAATGAAGCCAAACAATATCAGTCACGGTCGTAGCCATCTAACTTTTCTAAACGGTCCAAGAAACCCTTCTTAGTCTCATCGTCTAATCCCACTTGAGGTGCATACACGCTAATAACATGCACTATTTCTAGTTGTAAAACTAATTTAATACTTATGGTTCTATCCCCAAACCTCCTAAAGTCGACTACCGCATCCTTAAAACTTTATCTACTACTATTCTCACCCCATTCCTAGTTCCATTTGTTCTAGAACAGAAAAAGTTGGAACCCTCCTCCAAAAATTTTAGCCTTGTTCCCCTTCCACTTTGTCTCTTAGAGACAAGCTATGTTTACATTCCTCGTATACATGACATCACTAGTTTTATTGACTTACCCATCAAGGTTCTTACAATCCAAGAAGCTAATCTAATCATTCTAGCTCTAGCTCTAGCTCTAGACTGTACTAGCTACTTTGCCCACTCCTATCCAGAATGGTGTGAGCACTCGAGCGTAGGTGCAGTGTGTCGCTTATATCGGGGGACGCCCTAACTTCATGCATTAATCTTATTAAACCAAAATCCATGAAAAGGAATGTGAAATTTTTTTTTATAGTTGGCTGTCACATGCCTAACACTACCCTTCTCCTTTATCTGGGCTTGGACTAGCTGTTGCAATGGGAGGAGTTCATTTCATATAATGTGTATAGAAAATTCTTTTTTGTTTATATTATACACCTATTCAAAATGTTATTATTATTATTATTATTAATATTAATATTATTATTATTATTATTATTATTATTATTATTATTATTATTATTATTTTCTACAATTCCCTACATGTTTTTAGAAAAGAGTTGTAGATTGCAATGAAGTGTGTAAGAGAAAAATTATATATATGTATATAAACGAAGAAGTGATAAAGAGATTTGTTTATAAAAAAAAGGGTCAAGCCATTTGATATCGTGTTGGATTTGACCAATTTTGTTTTTATTTTCAATACAGGTCTCATATAAGGTTTTTTTTTTGAAATTTTCGTATTAGGTAATAGTGCCTATGTAACCGCGATGCATTCATCCGTTTACTAGGCAGGGAAAAAGTTAGAGGTGGACGTCATGTTATAAAATCTACAAAAATTGACCTTGAAGGCGCACTTTTCTGAAAATAAACCATTTAGGTACCATAGTTAATGGGAACCACTTTGTTAACCATGCTCTAGCAGGACATCAAGCAAAGCTGCATGGAAGCCCAAACGATATGAGTCCAATATTATGCCACACAGGGGCTATAAGCGTGCAACATCTCGCGTCCTTATTCTGACGGAGGAATATAATAAAGCCTAAATTTTGGCTAATAACTTTCACTTCTGCAAGACTCGACATAAAGGCATTTAGTTTTATATCTAAGAAGTGAAAGACCCAAACTCTGTAAGACTTGGCACAATGCCATTTTGTTTCTTTTTAGGATCGGGTTGAAAAACCATCATTTTTATTTAATTTTTTAGAGTTGTGGTAGTTCTAAAGATTTTCAAATTTGTTTCTACAAAATCTTAACACTTGTGCTTCGTGAAAATTATATCTTAGCATTATGTCTACACAACTTTTTTTTGGTACATGACATCCTTACAAAAATCTCAATCCAAACATTTAGTAGCCATGCAAAATACATAATCTTAAAAATACTAAAATAGAAATAATAAGATCATCAAAGTAAAATATCACTTTTGAAAATTGGATGTATTCCACCAAAACTCTCAATCGCCTCCTGGTCATGATCATGACATTAAAACACAAATCTAAATTTCAGTAATAATCATACGTTGAACATTTTTAGATAACATAAAATAACAATACCATGAATCAATTTGCATAACATAGTAATTAAACTGAATGAAACATCTCACAAATTACCAAAAAATTAATTTCATATCATATACAATACAAATAATGAGCGGTGATAATATCAATTTCAATTGCATTCACACATAATCCAAAGAACACTGCTGAAAATTTTTAAAATAATCATATCCTAGGATTTTTAAATCTAACCAGTTACGATTTTCCATACCTCAAGGGAAATCTCTCCATTGGATGGACTTCAAACCAAAGCTATGTTTCTCATACGTGGGTTGTGAACTTACAGATTAAATTAAAAAGGATTTTGACCACGGAAACATCTCGATCCATTGCAAAACCTAAGACAGTGTTGAACTCTACCCAAAAATCACTTATGGAATTTGATAAAAATGTGCAACCAATTCAAAACCTTGTAAGCATCACTATGAACAACATACAAAGCTAAACAATTATCTAAATACCTAGTTTCAGAGTGTGTATCTCAAATCAAAAGTTTAACAGAAACGAAAAAAAAATGAAGAAAACTCACCTCGAGTTATCATGATTCGACTCAAGAAACTCCCAAAAACTTTGACCCAAATTGTCCCTGAAGAATCACGAAGAGATTACTCCGTCAAGGAACCGAATATCGCAAATACAACTAGACACAAAAACATTCGCCAACACCGATAAGCACACATAGACATACGTACATGCGCAAGTGCTTTCTTTTCTTCCCTTTTCTTTTCTCCCTGTGCACAATAATACAACAAACACCGCCAACAGAGAACATCCCTCTCTTTCTTTATTCCTCTTTCATTAACCCCTAACTTACCCACAATCCCCACGACTCTGGGTTTTCTTTAACCTAGTGTGAGTATTTACCCCCATACTTTATTCTCTTAACACCATGTATATTACAAAAATATCTAAGTGCAATAAATAAATGGATAATCACTTAGAGTACAACCACCAACACAAAAATAATTTAATTTTATGAATCTACTTTTGCTTAAAAAAACAATACTAATAGTACTAATGAAGGCAATATCTTAATACGAAAAAGCAAATGCACCAAACCTAAATTTAAATAATATATATTTATTGCATCTAATAAATGAAAATTACGGTCGCTAAAATATATTGAATTTATCCATAGATAAATTGTGGCTACCGATAAATTGACGTTAAGTCCTTAATAACATATATATCTCTCACTTATCTGATATATCCAAGTTATCTTTGATTTTAGACAATTTTTTTCGAAATTTCTTCGATTTATCTACTCAGGGGGTCAATATATATCTTTTTCTAGGACCAATATATCTCTTCAATAAAGATATTTTGAACCATGCCTAAGAGTGTATACTTGAGTTTAATTTCTCATTTTCCTTCCCTTGATGGTTTCTCATACCGGACTAGTTGTGTGTCACTCCATGCTAAACGTAACAAACGAATTTTTTTTTAGGGTAGCTTGAGTTAGACGTCTAATCTTTTATTAATAAGGAACCTGTAACTAGAGGTAAATGTTTTAATAAACGAAATTGAGAAGTGTTTGTTTAAGCTCTAATAAGAACTTCTAACTCATGAAAATCATTGACTTAGAGGTTATTCAGAGCTTTATTCATGTCTAATGGAAGTCAGAGCCATTGTCTGCATCATTGCATTTTACCAAACACATCATTCAAACACTAAAATTCATTTTCTTGAATATTCAGATAGAATGTCTAATTTAGAGGCGTAAACAAACCCCCTGCTAAGTGTGTTGGACCTCACAAAACAAATAAAGCCATGTTATCATACCCACTTTCAATGTTTTTACCATGCTTAAATAGTCAAAAGAAGAAAATTCAATTCACAGTGTTTCGACATAATTAAAAGATGAACAAGTTGCTTAAATATCAAAATAAATTATGTTGTTGAAATGCTATAAAACAACATTTTCTTAGTGAAGGACCATCTTTTTTATTCCTTTTAAAATGCTTTGGGACAAAAAATTTCATGTTTAATTTTCTTTTTATATATTTTTTCATAAGAGATCATTGTGTTGAAACTTTGTCTAACCTCAATTTTGAAGATTGTGTAATATGCATGCTATAACCTTAAAAAGGCCTTATAACTTAACCTCAAAAAGTTGAGAAGAAACCCTGATAACAACACTATTTTCCTGCAACTTCTCACTGATATTATAATGGCAACAACTACTCCACACCACCAAAAGTGCTTTCTCACACCATTTAACTCTCCCACACCAACTACTTTCTTTCCCACACCACCTATATAAACTAAAAAAACAAAAAAATTATCTTCCCCATTCAAATCGAAACGCAATCCCCTCCCCTCCCCCATTTGAATCTCTTCCTTCTCCCACATTCAAATCTCTTGCAAATCTTTCCCCACATTCAAATCGAAAATCTCTTCCCCCTCCCTAAAAAATCTCTCAAAATCCACTCAAAATTGAAACCTTTAAAAATCAAACCCCAATTCGCAACCTCTCAAACGCAAAACGCAAAAATCGACTCCAAGCAATATAAACAAACAAACCAACATTTTTCTCCCCCATTCAAAACCCAAAGGCAACGCATCTTCCCTATCACATTCAAAATGCAAAACGCAAATTGCAAGCACCCGATTCTTCTTTCCCCTTCATTTGATTCGTTCGGCTGTTTCACTAAATTAATATTTTGTTAACATAACATTTGAAATTTCAGTTTCCTTGGAGAATTCATAATTTATTTAGTTACTACTCACTAGTTCATCAGAAAATTAATCAATTCGAGAATTATGGATGGAAAATGTATTGTTCGCACGAAACAATGCGAGAATTTGCCAAAACCTCGCAAAGAACAATGCAAGTCGCAGAGGTCCAGGCAAGGTTATTGCAATATCTCGCAAAGTTCCAGGAGAGGTTTTTTAAAAATCTCGCAATGCACATTGCGAGTCACAAGGCTCTAGGCGAGTTTTTTTCAAAATCTTGAAGAGGTCTAGGCGAATGGGTGAAATCAAACTTTTTTTCAGACAGATTTGTGCGACTTTGTTAAAATGACCATAACTTGCTCATTTCAAAACATTTTCAAGTGATTCAAGTTGTGTTTATTAGGTAACTCAAATCACTACAATTTTCGTGTTTTGATGAGGTTGAGAATCGATCTCAATCAAGTGTATAAGATGCAAACTTGCAAGTAAGTAAAGAAACTTCTATCATAAAAAAAAAGTCCCTTTTCTGAATATAATTAAAAGTGAACATTATTTTAATGTTTTTCTTTATCAAAAAAGTCTAAATTACATCAAAATACATCCCATCTCAAAGTCATTATTGTTATCGTTACCACTATTATTACTAGCATAGACTGATGCAACCAGCCGATGGGCTGTTAAGTTCAAGTTCATTCTAATGTGAATTGATCTGAAACATTCAAAATAAGCTAGTTTGTGTTCCAGCCAATACTGCCAGCTGCTGCCATGATAAATGTTCGCTTCTGCCATTGATCGCTTCCGCAATGTCTTTACTATCAGTTATCACTACAACATTTTTGTACCCTTTCTCCATCGCCCATTCACTTGTTAGTCTGACTTCATCCAGTTCTGTTTCAAAACTTGTTGTCATGCCTTTCCTGCACCATCCTTTATTGATACCTATTATTTTACCATTTGCATCAGTCGCATAGAATGCAAAACATTTATCACCCATGTTTATGTGGAAAACAACATCAGTGACCAACATAATAAAATCGTAACCTGCCAATATTTTTGCCTGCTCCATATTATTTCCAAGTGTGTCTTCTAGTGGTATGTTAGTGCTGGCATCAGTAATATCATATTGTTTCTCTTCCATATTGTTTGAAACCTACCAAAGATTTACCGAGCTATTTGCTAGCCTTTACTCTAAATTGTTTGTGTAAAACCAAGTTGTTTCTAGTCTGCCAAATATGACCAAGGACAAATGCTACTCTAATCATGCTTTGTTCGCTTTCATACCCACTGTTGTGCATTCTCCATAAGAATTCCAGAATATCCTTCTTATGAGAGAAATCAATTATATCCCATCTAACCGGTATATTAGAAATACTCCAAACTTGTACATCAAGAGGATACTTAAAAAGAACAGGCCTTGATGTCTCTTTTTCTGTGTTGCAAAATGGGCAATCATCGCTCACTGCTATATGATGTTGTTTAAGGATCTCTCCCACGAGAAGAATTCATTAGTATATTTTTCAGAGAAAAAGTTGAACATGATGAGGAATCTTGAGTTTCCAAATACCTTGTAGCAATCTCCTATCATCACCTCTAGATGAAGAGGCATTATTCAAAACCGCCGCCTCACTCCTGAAAAATCTATAACCCAATTTCACAGTGAAGATACCTTTGGTTTCATCCTTCCAAATAAGCACATCATGCTTCTCCGAATGTCTAATGGAAGTGTCGAGTATAGCCATAGATACATGTTGGTGGAAAAAGAGTTCTGTAGTAGGCTAGTCCCATTATTTATCTCATCATTTTTCCTGAATTATCATGTCTGACACAGAATCAAATTGAGATAAGGTAATCAGAGAAACATAATCTCTTAGAGGGACAAACTTAGATATCCACGGGTCCTCCCGAATAATTAAAGACTCCCCATTGAAAATCGTCCACTAGAAACCCTTGGTGAGAGTACTTAGAGTTTTCCCCAAACTCCTCCAAAGGAAAGAATATCCCGATTTGGTAAAGCAGACTTGGAAAAGGCTACAGCCTTTGAAGTAAATAGACTTGAGGAAAGTTGGCCAAATGTCATTTGGTCGCTCTAAGATTCTAACCACCATCTTGGACAACAGAGCAATATTTTTAGGTTTGGAAAATTGGATATTGACGCCACCATGTTTTAGAAGCAGACTAAATCCCATTTAGCAAGAAAAAGGGGATTTACTGTTTTTGGTACCCTTCCACCAAAACGACCTATTTAATGAATCCAACTTCTTTAGGATAGATGTTGAGAGTAGGAAAGATTGCATAGGATAGGTGGGAATGGAAAAAGATACTGATTTAATGAGAGTCGTTTTACTAGCCTAAGACAAAAGTTTGCATTTCCAGCCAACAATGTATTTTTTCATCCTATCAATCAAATATGTGAAGTCTTGGGTTTTGTTTCTGGAGAGAATTAGGGGAAGACCCAGATATTTCTCTATTTTATTAACAACTCTCATACCCAGGACCCTCAGGGTCATGCGTTGATGTCTATAGTGGACATTGGGGGTAAACAAGACATAGGATTTGTCAAAGTTAATAAATTGACCAGACACAACGCAATAATATTTGAGAATCTTCTTCACTTGGTGGCATTAGTCAAGGGAAGTTTTGCAAAAAGGATGAGGTCATTTGCAAACATCAAGTGATTGATTTTTGGGGAAGACCTCCTTGCTTTAAAGCCACTGATCTCCCCATTGGCTTGGGCTTTCATCAACATTCAGGAAAGTGTCTCGGCAAAAACACTGAACAGGAAAGAGGGTGCCCTTGTCTAATACCTCTATTAGGTTTGATGAAAGCTTCTGGTTTCCCATTAACAAGAACATTGTAAGCCATAAAAGAAAGGCAACAGTGTAGGAAACTGCACCATTCACTGGAGAAACCCAAGGTAGTGAAAAGCTCTATAAGAAAACATCATTCAACCCTATCATAAGCCTTGTCCATGTCCATTTTGATGCTAATCCAACCATGCTTTCTCCTTCTATATTTTTTTAAATGAGAGCATCACTTCCTGAACCACCTTCGTATTATCCCCAATCGGCGGCCTGAAATGAAAGCCTCTTAAAATGGTGATATGAATTTAGGGAGAAGGGTTTAAGTCAGTTGGCTAAGATTTTAGAGAAGATTTGTAACAGATGTTACAAAGACTAATGGGTCAAATTGTGATACTTGGGTAGGATTGGACATTTGGGGATGAGAGAAATATATGTGAAATTCCAAGCTGGGGGGACATGTTTATTTATGAAAAAATGTTGGACAGTGTTGATGATGTCATATTTGACTATGTTCCAATACTTTTTGAAAAAAATTCGCTTAGAATCCATCCGAGACCGGTGCTTTGAGGTTCCCAAATGACTTGAGAGTGTTCCAAATCTCCTCCGCACCCCATGTAAAAGTAAGAGCATCGTTCTATTTACTACTGATGCAAGGTTGAAAGAGTTGAAGTATTTCAGAGTTTGAGTCTGGTTAAGAAGATGTAAAGATGTCTTGAAAGTAATCTTTGATAAGGGTTGTCACATCTTCTCTATCAGAGACACATTGACCCTCCCTATTTTTGAGTTTGGAAATGGAATTTTTCTTACCCTTCAAAATAGTGGAGTTATGGAAGAACTTGTTATTCTTATCACCAAGAGTAACACAATTGTTTCTAGAGTGTTGTTTCCAATAAGATTCTCTCTGAATCAAGAGTTCTTCGAGGAAATTATTGAGATTTACCAATTGGAGGGTATCATGTTCGGTGATGGAAAGTGAAAGTAACTGGTCAATCTGGATCCTCACCCCCTTAATGAGATGGAAAATGTTACCAAAATGTTCCTTATTCCATAAGGAAAGATTATGTTGAGCTTATGGAGTTTATTAAGGAACCCAAAAGGAGGAGCAAGTTGAGGATATAGTTCAGAGATATTATTCCACGTGTGATCAATCATGTATTATGCCTATTGCCCATGCAGGGCTTGTTATTAAGATTGAGAATGATAGCTCTATGGTAACAGTGAGCAAAAACAAATGATTGGTTTGCTAAAAAAAAAAGTTGGTTCCAATCATTGCAAGACAAAGCCCTGTCAATTCCTTATCTAACATGGTCATTTTCTTATTCTTTTATTGGTCCAAGTGAACTTCATTCCTTGGAAGGAAGGTCAATGAGGCCAAAGGTGTCAATGAAGTTTTGAAGTTTTGAGGATTGTTTCTTATTGATGTGTCTGCCTCCTAGTTTCCCACTAGAATACGACATAGCATTAAAATCCCCTAAGATCAGTTAGGGAGATAGGATGTAAGAGCCCAGACATTCCAGGGAGTCTCAAAAACCATTCCTAAGCTTGGGTTAGGATTGCAGTACACAAAAGACACAAACACAAGGATTAGAAACATGATATTCTATAAAATAAGCATGAATAAAATCTTGAGATGAAGCAATAATGCTAATGTTAACATTTTTTTCCATAACAAAGCTAAACCTCCAGAGTTACCCACTGATTTAACTACATGACTATGAGCAAATCTAATACTATTTTTTACAAAGTTAACACGTTCCGATCTTTGGTTTCCATTAAGAAGATCACATTAGGATTGAAGGTCCTTATAGAATGAATTGTAGAAGAGGAGCACAACCCCTACAATTTCAGGAATAAATCATTTCCCTTGTGATGGCTTTTCAGGGGAAGCCACAACCGGAACCTCATCAAAGTAGTGTAAAGGCAAATAAGAGTATCTGTGTAAGAGTGAGTATTGTGTAGAGTTTGAGTGAAATAGTGGAACTGGTGGTGTGACATTGAAAGCATAATGTGATGCAGGTTTAGTAAATGAAACAAATTTTAGAATGTGAGTAAATACCTCAGCAGGTGTAGTTGAAACAGGGGAAGACTTACTAGCACTTTCATTTCCCAACATCAGCTCCTCATAATTCATTTGCAGAGTCGAGAGTGTAGGAAACACAATGTTGCCTAGTCCGTCCTCTTGACTACCCACTTCACTTGCTATCTTCAGTTATGTCTCCTTATTTCTTGCATGTCTATCAAAGATCAAACCTGACATCCAAAGTGCACTGGTTGTAGTTTTTTTCCTTGATGTACCACTGGTCCCAATATTATATGCTCCAATCTAGCATGCATCTGGGGGCGAATTATGCAGTGTTTTTTTTAAATCTCAAATTTCCTTCTTTTCTAATCTCGCTACTATCAATTGCTTGGATTGGATATGTTGTTTTTATCTGCTTCGTCGTCCTCAAGAAATGTCACAATATACTTCAAATTCTCATCTTTTTGGTTTTTCAGTGAGGAGTGAAGAGAACCAAATGTCATCGTCAGGTTCCTCTTTCTAGAGATTAAAATGCCATTATGATTCTTTGATGTTGGGCTATTCACAATGTTCATGGGGAAGTAAGTGGCACAATTGCGCCCATATGGATGTTTCCTGTAACCGTATTGTCTTTCAAGTTAGAACTCTTAATACCCTGGTTCTGGCCCATCAATAGTTCTAGATGTGTGACTTTCCATTGGGCTCGGAGGGGGTCCAAACTATGAAAATACTTAGTGGACTTGGGAGGTGGGTTGGTAGTATTCATGGGATCTGGGCTTTGAGGGTCCAAGAGGGGAGGGTTATTTAGTAAAAAGGCTGATTAGTGAGGGTCCAAATAAGGAAATCACTCCTAAAATATCGCCCTTCAACTGCTGGGAAACATGGAGACATGAGGGAGGTCGAGGGTTGGCTCTGGTGCTGGCGTTGGCATTGGCATTGGCATTGGCATTGGCATTGGCTAATGCTTGAATCATGCCAGATCTTGAAAGCACAGAGGATAGTAAGGGTGAGCTATGATTAAGGCGCATGGAATGTGGATCAATTTGGTGTTGGGAATGTGATGAGTGAATGGTTAATTGAAGGTCTGTGATCACGCCCTTAGACGTTGGATGAGAAGAATCGACTGGGGTTTTTCATTTTTGGGTTACAGATATTGAAGAGGTAAGATCAATAACTGGAATGTGATTTGGTTTGTCATCAATTATTGATTTGCTTTCATTGTAGGGAAGGAAAGGCTGTGTAAGAGTTTTGGGTAAATGAGGAAGTTTACGGATTTATTTCTCACCTTCAATTTGTTTTCAATTGGGATGAGTGGGAGTGAAAATTTTTGAGTTAAGGATGGAAAGTGGTTGGAAAGGTTGAGTGATTGAAGGAACAAATATTCCTCCTTTGATGATAAACGGTTGAGTGGTGGTCGGTGGTATTCTATTTGAATGGTGGTCGGTGAGTGATGAAGAAACGTTCACCTCTCTCATTTGAATGAGAACTGATTTTCCGCCCAACTTGCTAAGATTTGTAACGACTTGCGTTTGATCTCCATTATGTTGGTACGGTGTGTAGCGCGGAGTGGGTGCGGAAAAATTGGTCTCAACCTCCACGATGCACGACAGTTTACTCGTGCATGTTTTCGGATTCATGGTGAGCTGTGAAGGAAGTCTCGCCTGTGGATCCTTCTCTGTGTTGTTGGGTTGTTCTCCATTTTCCAGAGTGTTTCAGACTCCCACAGTAGAAGCAAATCATCGGAAAGCTTTTATAACCAACAAATATCTCAACGTGTTTACCTCTTTGAGAAGAACTTCTTATCACTAATGTTACCACCAATCGATGCTCCGTTTGGTACACCCTAAAAAGTAATGTTTTTGCATTCTTTTACAGGTGGTTACACAAATATAGGTGTTTGGTATGATTTGCAAAAAATAGTTTGTGGAATTCTAATTCCACGCCTACGAATTTTGTAGTTAAGTGGTCTCGCAAATTTTTTCGGGTTAAAATCTCTCGTAAAATTTTGCAAGTCTCACTCTTTCCTTCAACTTCTACTCAGACAATCAACTTTATAAGGAAACAAGTTTTTTTAAGAATTTTTAGCTTGTATGGAAACTGTGAATCAGGTAACTCACGTATTTCCTTTCTCTCATCATGGTTTTCAGATATTGTATATCATTCGGTTTTGTTAATTTTTCTTCTCTTGCTCTGTTTTTGTTTTGTTTTCAGCAAACAATTACTCTTTAATTAGATTTTCATTGGTGTTTGATAGCATATTTTGACATTAAATTATTAGTCATTATTGATAAAAAAAAATTCTGTAGGTACATCACTACATTGTATATATTATTATTATTATTATTATTATTATTTAAGAACTCTTGTTATAAAACTAATGAATAATAGCAGTGGGGAAGAATGAGTTAATTATAATTGTTTTAACATTTTGATATAGCTGATGTTTGCATAAATGCAATATCCGAGCCAACCAAGCAAATATTGGGTGTATACATTATTTTTCATTAATTGTTACCAAGCAGTTATAAAGCAATGCACTGCAAATTAATGCATATACAAACTAATGCAAATGCAAAGTTTTACGGTGTACCAAGCGGAGCCCTAAAATCCTTGCTCTACATAATACATCTTTGTTGTCAAATCTTTTGGAGAGGTCCATGTCTATAACTTCCCCGATAGTGCTTGGCAAACCTTGAATATCTTTCAAGGTGAATTTTTCAAGGGGATTTTCAAGTAATTGAATCCACACTGGTACCAAATGAAATTCATATTCTATCAAAGGTGTTTTTGGCTTCCAAAGTGTAAGTTGATATAATGAAATTGTTTATTTTTCAAGGACTATTGTTTAGAACTTTATCCATGTCTTGTTTATTGTCAAACTTGAAGAAAAAAACACATGTACTGAACCATGTGGTACTAACTTCTTCAAATGGAGCCCACTATTTGATAAGAGCTTTATGGATGTCCTCACTTTTCATTTCAATATGTGGCAAGAATTTTCCCAGATAAGCTGTCAAACAATGGAAATCCCTTCCTCCTCTGCAAAAGTGAATTCTTTACATGTGTTGAGTACAAGAGTGCCTGATTGACTTTTCGAGAGAATTCATCTCAAATGAAGATGGAACAAATGTTATTTTATTGTCAATCATAAAGAAATTAACTATTTGTGAAAATTGTACAACGACCTGTCCAGATGATTTACAAGCTGTTTCAAGTTTGTTAGAGAACAAAAGAACACAGTTAACTCATAAAGATTTGACAAAAGAATGGCTATACACTATGACTAACAATTTCCTTCTGAACAGTACACCAACTAGTCTTTGTATCCATGTATCACAACAAAACATCTGTTCCAAATTTGCACTGCTGAAAATCTGTGTATCACAACAAACATCCGTTCCAAATTTGCGCTGCTGAAAATCTATGTACTTTCAAGAAATCCATCAACTGTGAGCCCTAAATTTACATATATGGAGGTGGCTTCATCCATGCTGTGTGCGTATTAGTTATCCAAATCTACCATAAGGGAAGTAAAAAACCAACGTACTTGTCTAATATCACTGACTGTTTCGTGTATTAATTGCACGAGTTTCTAGCTCATCACTTGTGTCCTCTTGAAATCTTTAGGGCATCTCTCTAGAATTGTATTCACCACTATACATGCCGTATTCACCACTATCTTCACCACCAAATGCCATTTTTTGGAATTTCTGCATTTCTGATTGTTGTCCACCTTCATAGACAGTACTCTGACCATATTTCACCCCGTTTGTGAGATCAGGCATGTCACCATCCGTGTCTAACGCTCTCAACACCTGAAATAACAAATATAGAACCGCTGAGTTTAAATCCTTATTCAGTCCTTAGAAGCGAACTCTAACCTGCTTAAAAGATTACATATGCATATTCATCTTTTATTCTAAGCATTTACTCGAGGAAAAGTTTCTTGGGAAAATTTGACAAAAATGAGAAGGGGGAGGAAGAGACATAAATTTTGTGATGATTATCCTCCTTGGTTTGTTATTTTCTTGGGAAATTTTGACAAAAATGAGAAGGGAGAGGAAGAAACATAAATTTTGTGATGATTATCTCTTGGTTTGTTACAAAATTGTGGAAAATGTTTTCTTAACGGGGAGGGAAGAATTTTTTTTGCCAAAAATAGAGTCATCTTCAAGCTCAAGATGAAGAAAATTTCCCCACTTCCTCTCCTATTCTTTTCTTGCTTTTTTAAAATTTTCCATGGCATTTCCTTGGAATTTTTGAAATTCATAGGGACCAGTTTTCTTGATTTTCTAATGAAACAAAAGGAAGTTGACGATATCGCCTGGTAAAATAGGAAAATCGGGAATCAAATATTATTTTTCTCACCTGCACCATGCGAGGTCTTTTGGGAGCAGAATGACGCACACAAGCAGCAGCAGCCTCAATCATTCTGTACATTTCACTTTCCACATATCTTTTTTCAAGCTGTGGATCTACCAATTCCGATACATCTCCTGTTTGAAGAGCACGGCCCAATAGTGGGCGAGCCTGCGTAGCCACGAAAACTTGCACGTTCAGAACAATACCATTAGCAACCAGTCAAACTACCCAACTGTTCACAAAGTGATCATGATTTCCAGATGTGTTTGGTCCAGCTGAGAAGTATGATGCCTGGATAAGGATATGGAATACAACAAAACATAAAATAAAATCTAGGACATGGATACGAGTTAAGAGTGTTCAATCTAAGTTATGATGGCTGCAGTATAGTCCTAATATTTATTGTGTTTTTTCTCCAACCCAAATGCGTAATAGACTACATAATTTAATTGAAAGATAATTATAGATTAAAAAAAATGATAATAAAGAAGAAAATTTTACAAACAACGTGTTAAGTATTCTCGGGAACACCAACTCCCAAAAGGGACAAAGATAGCTCAACTTATTCCCACAGTGAAATGTTATATTTGAATTTTTTACATGTTAATATTAATTAACAAGAGAAAAAAGAAATGCCTTTATATCTCATTAGAAATGCACTGGAAGTTTAAGCAACATAAAAGGTGTGCATCAGATCGCTATATACACATTATTTTAAATATCAAGCAGCTTTGATACAGCAATCTTTCATGTTATAATAAACGTTTGGGGTCCCTTGAAACCCTTGCTTGTTCTGCCAATCAAGCTGATCTGAAAGATAGAAGGAAAAGCAAGATGCATTGCAATCAACAAGAATTGAGAAACAACAACCAACCAAGAAGTGGCACAACTTGATTTTGGCGAAAAGTTACATCTAAGAAGCGACATACCATAAAATCTAAAATACCAAACAACGGTTTACACCCATCAACATAACAGCATGAAACACCAAAAATCAAACTTACACTAAATCATATTAAACATGCATCAACAGCCAACATTGAACATGAAGATCAATGCCTCACCAAGTCAACCATCAAGGTCAAAACAAAACAACAACAAGTGAACAGGTTCCAAGCAGAATAACCAGGTTTCAAATCAACTGAGCTTCTCCAACAACCCTACAAGAGACTAAAAGCTCCTCAACATAGGTTCTAACAAATTCTCCAAACAGGACAGCAGTATGATCTTCAAATGGTGAGATCCCAATCATGATCAAATCAACAAGGTGATACCTATGTATTGGCAGGGGTGGCATGCACCTCAAGTTTCCTCCCATCGCCTAGCCTTTCCAAAGCGGATCCAAAAGGCATTGGTCAAAGCCGCCTTGAACCACAGATCTGGCACGTGATTTTTTTCTTTAAGTTAATGGTCAAAGTCAATTTATTTAAGTCATATGACTTAAGTATCAAAACCCACATGAAACGCAATATCTATTGCGACCAGTCAAGTCAACTAGCCATATCAAGGTGGTTTTTGAGGTTGGTTCAAGTCGACCGGCCCTGTGAGGTGACTTCTGCTTCTTCGATTTTGTTGAACTTAGATGTTTGAATTCCATTCATGGTGGTGGTTGTCGCCTTTTGACTTATTTTTTTAAGGAAATTATTGGATCACGATAATCAGTGCTTCAAGTTACAGTTAAATTTGTGTAAAATTGGAATTTGGAATGATGCATATATAAGAGGCCATTAAAATTCCTAGAAATAAATATTAAAAAAAAGGAAGCCTAAAAGACCTGCAAACTAGCCCAGAGTGCTAGGCAAAGCCTAGGTGATCTAGGGCCAAGCTGTCGCCTCATCCGGCGACTGCGACTATGGCGATAGATGCTCAATTCCATAAAGAGAGGGCCTATTTATAGGCTGTCCCAAGACCAGAAGTTTTCATTCAACACGTCCTAGCTTTTTTAAACAAACCGGGACAATGATATAGCAATCCCAAACAAAACAAAAAACTAAATTCTAACCCATCTACAGGAGGTTTCAAAACCAAAACACACAAGTCCAGTTTTCCTCAAGTAGTTCGATCCCCAAAACAATCAAGCCAAAGAATTGTGTCAATATCCACCTCAACGAGACTCGGGCAACACTGTCCTTGAACCCAATCAAATCTAGTAACCCCCTAACATCCCACCTTAGAATAAAAACAATCAAGCCGAGCCAACATGAACTCTTCGTTCTAAGTAACCTCTGGACTGCAAGCAATCCAAATTATTTTGCCAAAATCTTTAATTGCCACTTCCAATGAACTTTGCATCGCCATTTCAAAAGCTTGTCATCTTTCCTCCAAATACCAAGTCTAAAGAAAATTGGAGATTCTGATACTAGTTTGGCGCTGAGACAGAACCAATAATTCATCAAAGGGAGCCAAATTGTGGTTTTGTTTTTCGAGTTAATTTTGGTTCCTGATTTTAAGAAATATTTCAGTGTGTAAAGAAAAAACGTAAAAATTTCAAGGATATATGAAATATATAATGAATTTCTAGGGTATATTAAATATGTGAAAAAATAATATGCAAGTAAATAAATGTATTCAAAATACCTTTAACTAGAAAATCAAGGGGTAGTTTAAAACTTCAATATATAAGTAGAAGAAGTGATAATTAGGTAATTAGGGGGTGGTTTCAAAAAGAAATAAATAATTAGAATAAATGATAATTAGAAGAAAAAAACTCGAAATTTACGAAAAATCCTTGAAAAAATGTAATTTGTAGTAGCTGGTTTTTGTATTTTTACGAAAAAATCACGAAATTTACGAAAAAAACCTAAAATTTTTTCGAAAAACCCCTCGAAAAAATGTAATTTTTTCCTTCACACCTTTTCTTTTCGTAATTTCAAAAGAACGAAAATTTTGGCAAAATTTCGTTTAATTCTGCGAAATCACAATCCTTGCTTGGAATAAATTTGACGGTTAAAACCTATGGAAATTGAAGATAGCATGCTCAATAACCAATGTAAGCAAATCCTTAATAAAGGAGAGAAATATGCATGACAGATTTTTAAAGAAAAATACTCTAGGGAGGGAGTTTCTTTTTTCTTTTATTTTTTAACACGTCAAAATAAGGTTGTCTTGGAAACCATAGGTAGAACAAAGCATTATCGTTAAAGCGTTGAGGCAGAAGCAAGGCAAACGGGACTTAAAACATTTGAGGTGTGAGGCGAGGTGGACACCTTAATGAAGTGAGGCGGTCTTAAAATTTTTTAAACATTTTTTTTAATAAATTGAAACACATCAGCACAGTAGTATACATCATCATTTTGATAAGTATCATAAACAAATATGTACAAAAAGTGACACAACTACCTAAAATCGAAATGGAAATATAATAAAGTTGTATAGGATAGTGAAAATATGCACTACATAAATGTCAAGTAACTTGCAAACATTCACTAAATTATTAAAAATCAATAATTTTGAAAGAATAAAAACTTGAGAATATTTAGCATTTATTAGAAGAAATTGTTGGAATGGTTGGTAAAAATCCACAAGTATGATTACTATTGGTATTCCAAAAACATAAAAATCGTTAAACTGAAAAATCAAGATTGATGTTGATCACAGATTGATCAAAACATGATATGTTTTCTCCAAGAATAAATAAAAAAAAAGTGTGAAAACTTTATCAAAAGTTAATAACGTTTTATCTTGTTTTGATCAAATTTCTCAAATATTACCACAAGAAACATAAAACCCTATTATAGAGTGGGTCGCAACCTCTTTTTGTTACAAGTGAGCTGTAAATGGGCTGGTTGTAACCATTTTTGGGCAGAGGCGGACGCCTCATTTCACTGCAATGCATTGCCTCACTTTGAGGCGACATTTTGTAAAATCGCCTTGAGGCACGTCCAGGCGATCGCCTTGACTACACTGGAACAAAGAACTTCCATTATTATAAAAGACAATATAAAATGCCTTCACTAGTAACATAAACACCAATAATGGAGTGTGGATGCACTCTTTAGAAATCATAATACATAACAACACTTCAGTCATACTAGGATGCAATAATCAATCATATAGAAACTCCTTATTTTGAATGCGGATCTTTGAAAATACAAAGCAGCAAGTCAAATATACCAGTGCATCCACAGGAATGCACTAAAATCACACACAAAACCCTATCTGAATTGTGGAAGCACTAATTTGATATCAGATTAAAAGCATCATTTCAGCATACTAGTGCAGTGCTTGTGGTATATTACAGTACGTGGATACCCTGCTGGGCAATCTAAACAACTGATGTTAACATTTTTGCAGGTTGTAAAAACTACTTCTACTTGTACAATACATACAAAATAATGGGTATATGAGACAAAATAAGTCATACGTAATGCTATAGTTTTGTACATTGTGTGTGAAGCAAGTACAAAATGCGCCAACTTTTGTTTCTTTCAAAAATTTATTTATTCAACTCCTGACTTTTGTACTTTTGCACTTGGTGTGCAGTTAACATCATCACATTCATCTATTGCACTATAATTCACCGCCCAAAACATTTCTAACCAAAACAATCAACACTAAACTTTTCAAACAGCACAACATAAAAAAATGAGGGCTTCTCAATAACAAAGATGTTAACTTAGAGCATCCATAGCAGGAGGGGAGGAGAGTGTTTTAGCAGGGATGCTAATTTACTATTTCTATATGTTTTCCGTCCGTGGCATGTATATCAAGGCAGTGGAAAATGGAGTTCCACAATAAGCAGGAGCTTAAATATGCCATTTTCCAGGTCCATACGCCTACTCACTTCACATGATTGGATTGGAATGTCCAAAGCCAATGGCTATGCAACAGGGTTGAGAAAAACAAAATTTAGGGACGCCTATCAATGGACACGTGCAAATTTAGCGGAGGGTTGTCAATTGCTATATGTGCAAGGGTGGTAGCAGGATTTGCATTTTAGCAATGTGTTTGGCAGACTTTTGAGGTTGATGGGTTGCCATATCGACAATCACTTAGTTGTGAGTATAACAACCCACAGTGCGAATTTAGCATGCTATTGTTAATTCACTAACCAGAACCCCAAATTTGGAACCCTTTTTTTTTACTCACAAAGTGCGTCTTGTATTAGCTTTATATATTTTTTTTTATTTCAAAGCTAAGAAGGAATGATAGCCTATGACAAGAAACACAAGGCTCTAAGGCGATTTGAGGGGTACAAACGTCCTGTTTTTTCTTGGCTAAACATGATCGTGCAATCATCACGATAGGTGATCTGAGCCATCCAGGGTAGGCAGCATCCTTTTCTCCCATGGTGGCGCAGCCAGCTGCAAATGGAGGGAAATCCTTAGCTAAGCTTGGACGCGGCTCAGCTAAGGTGAGTAAGCTTCTTATGTCTTTTTCGCAGGCTTTATGGCCTTTAAACAACCTTCTTTTGACGATATGCCAATGGAGGGTATTAGGTTTTGCAAAGACGGGAGTCCGGTATTTTCTTTGTCGTTGTCGGATGAGAAGCATGTTGTTGTGCTAAAGTTTTCAAGCTTTCGTCCATCCCTTGAGGCTATTAGAGATGCGATCCATCGAACATGGGTTATTAATGGTGATTTCCCTAAGGATTTATTGGATCCACGACATGTGATTGTTAGATTCAAATCGGAGATGGAAATCAAGAAGGCTCTTTCTCGAGTCATTCTTCATACGCAGAGTCTGCCTTAAAGCTTTCAGATGGCATGGCGAATTTAATCTCAAGGCGGATCCGATTCGCACTCCGTTGTGGGTAGAGTTGCCGGATTTGCTTTTGAAGTTCTTCCATCCGATGATTTTGAAGATGATAGGGATTCCTTCGGCACCTTTCTGCGCACTGATGATAGCACACAGTATTTTACCAGACCGACCAAGGCTAGATTATGTGAGGAGATGAATCTCTCTGTGTCTCTCCCGCATAAAAACTGGATTGACATTTGTAGTTCGAAGGGCTACTACAAAATTTAATTTTCCCTGGATTTAAATATTGCAATTTTTGCTCGCTTATTGGACATGATGTGATGAACTACAAAAAGAAGTTAGCTTGGCAATGACAGAAGGATGGGGGAGTTACCAAACAGATATATAGACTTGTGGTTAAAAACACAATGGCGAATGAGGCAGGGATTGGGCCGAGTAGAGCAAATAACGATAAAGGGGAAGAAGTTCAAAGTTGTCAATTGGTACTAGCCCCGAAAGTAGATGAGATGGCAAGGTGGGTGAATTACACTCAAATAATCCTTTTCATGCTTCGGTGGATGAAAATACGAATGGGGATAAAACATCTTCGGTGCCAGTAGTTATTATTGAAAATAGTTGCCCGGTTCAGATGGATGCTCAGAGTGGTAAGCAAAATTTGCATGAGTCAGGGAAGCAATCCAATACAACTAACGCTATGGCGGACAAAGGTGGAGCAGAGGGAAACACTTTCCAGATTGTCCCAACACAATTGGAGAAGGAACATATTATAGTTGAACTTAAAGAGACAGGGTCCACTAGTAGTGTCACCCATCGTGCAATAGAGGATTTCTCAATTGAAACGAATGTGATGAGTTTGAAGCGAGATGTAGCAGGTGTTGTGCAGGGATTTTTGGACGAAATAGGGGCAGAACAGAGCATTGTCCCAGTACAGAAACCTACTTTCGATGGTGCACAGAATGTTGCAGTGGAGATGGCGATAAATTTTGACCCTGATTCATCGCCTTTTAATCATTTGGTGGTGTTGGGTGATAACGAGGTAGAAACAGGAGTCATACCCAGTAATTTCATCCAGGATCAGGGTGCGAGTTTGGAAAAATGTATCGAAAGAGAGTAATCAGTTGGTGAGTAATGGGGATGTACATTCGGGTGCTAAACCACGAGTTTCAGCAGCAGAGTTAGAAACTAAATATCAGGGATGTAATGGGGATGTACAACTCTCATGCTCAGAGCCATCAAGTTGCTAAATATCAGAGTGCGGCGGTTTTGGACGTGAAGGGAGCTTAGTTGCATGTTGATCTGTCTGATTATGAATTGGACGTCATGACAGGTAATGTTTCGGATGGGGAGGAGTATTATGGAGGAATCAAGTCTGATGTTGAGGCAGGTGTCATTTCTAAATGAGAGAAGAAAGTGAAAGGAAAGAAAAAGAAAAAAAGGAAGCTGCTCCAGTCAGAGAACACCCCCAAACCAGAAAGACTGCTGCAAAAGCCTCAAATTATTGATAATATTGTGTTCTGAAATGCGCGGGGCGCAGGGAATAGAGTGACTTGTAATAGAATTAAGAAGTTAGTGCATGAGAATAATGTTAAATTATTGGTAATTCCAGCCAATGATCGAGGCTGCCAGACATAGAAATGGGAGTTAAGATAAATCTTTTGTTTTTTTAACTCCAATGAATTGTTGGGTGGCAAGTTATGGATTTTTTGGTCCAATGATCTGGAGGTAAACATTTTGGGTGTCTGGCCAGATAATTCATTGTTCAGTGAAGCTTTTCGCTACTAATCAAAGATTTTTGGTGTCTTTTGTTTACGCGAAATGTTCCATTTTGAAGAGGCATCTTTTATGGGAGGAGATGGAGCAATATGCGATGGGTTTGGCAGAGCCATGGCTAATTAGAGGGTATTTCAATGTGATTTTGGAGGGAAATGAGTAGAGGGAGAAACCCCTACCCTATGGCCTTGCTTGAATTTAATGGGTGTGTTTCTAGTTGTGGACTTTCTGACACAGGGTATGAAGGACCTAGTTTCATGTGGTGTAATAACCAACGAGGAAGTAATAGAATGTGGGCTAGACAGATGAGTCGAACACCCTAGCCTAGACTGGACATGTTTTTGGTTAATCCAAATAGTTGAGTTCAATGCAAAACACATGAATCAAACACCTTCTTAGAAATTGCTCTAATCACGCTTCTCTTCTGGCTTCTCTTTTGGTTTCCTTGCCCGTGAGTTCCCGTGCAGGTATGTCTCTTTTTAGATTCCAAAGAATGTGGACCACTCACGCTAATTTTCTAGATTTTGTTGCTAACAATTGGAATGTAGAATGCATGTTTATGAGGGCCATAGATAGGTTGGATTTTAAACTGAAAAACATGAGGCGTTGTTTGAAAATCTAGAATAAAGAATGCTTTGGAAATGTATGAGATACAACAATGGGAATATGCGTTTGTGGACGGGTGGGATGTCAATGCAAGTGCTAATTTAAATAAATGTCAGGCAGACTATAAATTGGCTATAGCATGGGAGGAGATTTATTGGATGCAGAAACCGTGTAAACGAGAAATGAAATAAGGGGATGCTTGCACAAAGTATTTTATTTTCCTTTGTCATGTCAAAACAAAAAAGGCGGGGAATTTCTATAATCATTAACAACCACAGGGTTGGGATCACTGACATAAGAAGATTTTAATGGATGCGAATCAGTTTTTCCAACATCTGTTGACTTCAAAAGGGTATAGGGAGGACAACAGGTGTTAGATTGTATCCCACTGTTAGTTAAACGAGAGGAGTGTGATTTTATGATGAGCCAGCCAAGTTTGGAGGAGGTTAGAAGTGTGGTTTTCAGTGTACCGAAGGATAGACTCCAGGCTCGAATGGCTTTACCGCGGGTTTTTCCAGGTTTGTTCGGACATTGTTTTATTGCATGATCTTTGGTGTGCGGCTAAGGAATTTTTTGTTTGCCAGGTACTTTCACTGCCAATTTTATTACATTAATTCCCAATGTGGATGAGCCGAAATGTTTTACGGATTTTCGACCAATTAACCATGTAATGTGGGTTATAAAGTGTTTTGTAAAATCTTGTGTGTGAGACTAGCATAAAATCTAATTACACATGACCAAGGTGTCTTTGTTAAAGGGAGGTTGATCATAGAGAATATTAGTCTAGCCCAAGAAATGATGTGGTCCATTGGGAAAAATGTTGTGCGGAATAATGGTATTTTTAAACTAGATATGGACAAGGCTTATGACAGAGTAGAATGGAAGTTTCTTTTTGCCATTCTTAGGCGGTTTGGCTTTGACAACAGTTTTTGTTTGACTATCTCTAACTGTATTACTAATTGTGGTTTCTCTGTTTCAATGCAAGGAAGATATGATGGTCGGTTTAAATCATCTCGAGGCTTACAACAGGGCGACCTCTATCTCCGCTTTTGTTTGTTATTGCAACAGAAGTCCTAAGTAGGGGCTCACCAGAGTGTTCCATAATGATGAAATTGATTTTTTCCATACTCCAAGATTATATGCCCCTATTACTCATTTGTTGTATACGGATGACTCCTTGATCTTCCTTAATGGCAGGAAAAAGTCAGTTGCGGGCTGTATAGAGTTTCTTAACAGGTATTGTTCATCTACTAAAGAGAAATTCAATGTGGAAAAAAGCTCGTTTGTTATGGATGCTAAAGCTCCGGAGGAAAGAGCGGTTCCCATTAAACAATGGACTGGATTTCAGTACAAGGCATCACCAATGAAGCACCTGAGGGTTCCATTATTTCAGGGGCAGTGCAGAATTAGTTTTTTTGATGAATTAGTCAAGAAAGTGCAAAATAGAGTTCAAGATTGGAAATAACGTCTTCTTTCTCCGGGCAGACATTTAATTTTAATCCGGTATGTTTTGTCATATTCCTATCTATACTATGGCAACAAGTTCTGTGCCCGTCAAGGTGATAGTCAATTCAAACGATTATTTTGTATTTCTTCTAGGGAGATCACAAAGGCAAACATAAGAGAAAATGGGTCACTTAAACTGGCGTGCCGGTTGAAGGAGGGGATTGGGAGTCTGTGTGTTTGCTAATGTGGTCAATGCTTTTAGGGTGAAAGCATTATGGAATTTAGTGCACACAAATTCACTTTGGGCAGTCTTTATGAGGAATAAATACCTAAAAAAATAAGTGTCGTTGCAACAGCAGGTGGTTTAAGTTGGGTCGTCCCCTTTCATTAAAGAGCTGATGGAGTTGCGTTTTGTTCTTTCTGATTACTCTACTTGGAAAATTAGTGAGGAAATGTTAGCTTTTTCCAAGAATGTTGGTCGGTGGCAGTGATGTTTATCAAAACAGATGGCCATTGCTGCAAATAATGAGTAGCGAACGGTTTGTCTCGCTGGGTGAAGTGTTACAGCAGCAGGCTCTGAGATTGTATTCGCAGAGACTACGAGGAGCAGAAAATGTGCAGGATTCCAGGGTCTGGACGTTGAGTAAGGATGGGTCGTCTACCATTAAGTCTGTAGTTGAACTCTTGCGGAACAGGGGTACGGTCGACCAGTTGTCGAGTTGGTTATGGCATCCTTTATAATCATCGAAAATCTCAGTAATGGTTTAGAAATCCATCAAGAGGGCGTTGCCAGTTGATGGTGAAATCAGGCGTATTGGTTATAATTTGGCTTTAAAGTGCAGTTGCTGTCATAATCCGAGAGATGAGACGATAAAGTATGTACTGATTATGGAAGAGCTTGCAAGGAGGGTTTGGTCACATTTTGAGAATACGTTTGATGTTCACATTCGCAGATTAGTTGAGGTATATACCCTGTTATCAGTTTGGTTCAGGCAGGCTCATTGATCCTCTCAAGTTGGTATCCTTTATAACTCCTATTTTCATTCTTTGGGAAACCTGGCTCCAAAGAAATTTAAAAAATTGTATGAAGGAAAGGATGTGTGCTCCAATTATGTGATCATTAAAGTGTACCATTGGTTGAGGTTGGTCTCAAAGTTGGTTGTTCTCACAGAAGAAGAGCGAAGATTCATGGGTCCTGCAACGTTTGGGATTGAGGGCGTCGATGGTTTCGTCATCGCCCCCAATGTTTTTATATTGGAGATTCCTGCCAGCAGGGTGGTATGCTTGAAATGTGGATGGCTCTTCAAAGGACAATAAGGCTGCAAGTGGAGTTGTTATTCAAGATAAAACAGGCGAATGCATAGCAGCCAAACAAAACTTATTTGGCAATGGTTCTAATAATGTAGAGGAAACAAGTGCGCTTTTGGAAGTTGAATTTATGTAGGAGCAAGGGGTTTAGTCGATACTGGGTCCAAACGGACTCGATGCTTGTCAGCCAATGGCTTCGTAAGGAAGCTAAGGTTCCTTAGTTCTTAGAGAATTGGTGACAAGATACAAGGGACACTAGTGGTACTTTGGATTGTATTTGCAGCCATGTTTTCAGGGAAACTAATGTCATGGCAGATGCTTTGGCAAGTTTGGCTCGTATGGAAGAGGTCATGAAGTGTAGGAAGTCACTGCCCAATAAACCAAAGGCTTTGCTTTTTCTTGACATGAGGCGGACTGCATATACTAGGAAGAGACAAATAACTGTAATTGTTTTTTCCCACAGTAAAGTCGTAATGAATCCCAGTGTGTTTTTATCATTTTTGGACAAGTAATAAAGGTCTGGCATTCCACAGGTACCCTTCGTACTGGAGGTTTATTTTAAAAAAAAAATTAATTTCCAAAGCTAGGAATTTAACTAGTAACATTACGTTGTATTACATAACGGTGATACTTTGAGCATTAAAAACCCGGAACTATAACCTCCCAATTAACAAACAAATTCTCAAAGAAAATCCCTCTGAATAGGTGAGACACCCTTCCCCAAAGAGTTATAAGGACCTCCATGATCACTGATTCAATCTCCGATGTCTTATCACAAAAAATAGTGTTGTTCCATTTCCTTCCACATCATCCAAGACACAATACAAGGGAGCAACTTCCATAATGCCTTCCCTTTTAGGAAAGATAATTAGGTGTCTTCCAACTTCTTAATAAGTCTCCATGGAAGCAAGTAGTACTCAATTCAGCCCAAACAATCCGATGAAATGCATCTACATCCTATTAACCCATCATATGAGGAAACACCAAGCTCTCTCAAGCTAGTCCACAAAATTACTATCCATATTTGATGTACATATTCCTGTGAGTCAATTCTACTTGGAAGGGAACTGATTCCAAATGAAAAGAAGACACCCAAGAAGGTACCCCCTTTATCCAACTCAGTTTTACTGGAAAATTATGCAATGTAACTTTGGGTCAATGAGCCATGGCCAATCTCGAGAAGAATAGTCCAACCTTTCACTGTCATCCTTCCAAACCTACCAATAACATTCATTTCCCAAATAAACACCCAACACCCTAGTAACAAAATCATCCACCTCACCAACTGAAAGAACATTCCTACATAGATGAAACTCCCACTGCACTAAGCTGTTAACTTGCCTACCAAACTAAGCTCCCTTGCCACACTTCCTATCACATAGTTCAACAAGTCTTGGGAACATATCTTTGAAGCCACCCCAAACATCTTCCAAGAAATTAACCTCGTCACCTCTCCCTAATACCAACTAAACCCCTTGAATGAGCTAATCCTTACAAATAGAGGCTGATCTCAAAGTACAGGTGCCACATGAGAATTCCTCGGATGTCTAAGGGCTAGTTTGCACCAAAATTAATCATACTTGGCTATAAAACTTCTTCCTAGATACAATCCCCTTTTCTACCATATCTCCACTACTACTTGCATAAAAGTGCCTTAATAAAACCTGAGCTACCATGTCCTTAGGCTTGCACACCAGTTCAAATTTAAAACATGAAACCCCTCATCCTCTTCCCCACAAAACCACAGAAAATTCCTAATTATCCTCGCAATGCATTTAGCTACTGAAACAGGCATACAGAATAATGACATATAATATACGGGCATCTTTGCCAAAGCATTCCTGATGAGCACCAGTTTAACCACGATCAAGAGTAATTTGGTCTTCCAGATAGCGAGTCTCTTCTTGACCATCTCCACTACCCGATCGTACAAATGCACATTTCCATCCTGTGTCCCCAATGGGATGCCTAAATGAAGAATTTTTGAACTTCTTTATTGAATAAAAATTGGTACTACATCTCCATATATATACAAAGAGAATGTCTAATAAAGGAAATAACTAATTAGCTTGATTCTTTCCTAAAATTAGGAAACAGAATCATAGGAGAAGATCACAACCGATCTCTCCTTTTATTCCTAAGATACTTTCCTAAAATACTTCCGAATATAGAAAACAGAATCATAGGAGAAGATCAAATTTGCTACGATGTTGAGGATACACATGAACAAATGCCGTGCAACCAAATACCTTGAGTGGTAAATCAGATGAAGCTGCACGGGTGTGAGGAAATTTTTTCAGAAGAAGATGACGTGGAGATTGAAAGGTAAGGACTCGGGATGGCATACGATTAATCAAATAGGTAGTTGTGAGAATGGCTTCCCCCCAGAAATAATTTGGAACATTAGAGGAAAACATAAGACACCGAGTAACCTCCAAGAGATGTCTATTCTTGCGTTCAGCCACCCCATTTTGTTGAGGGGTGTCAACACAAGAACTTATGTGGAGAATCCCGTGGTTCTGAAGGTAGGTATTGAGACTGCTAGTGAAGTATTCCCTAGCATTGTCTGTCTTGAGTACCTGAATTCTAGAGTTGAATTGATTTTGAACCATAAGATTGAAGGTTTTAAAAAGTTGCACGGCCTCTGACTTGTCTTTCATAAGGAAAACCCAAGTTACCCGTGTATGATCATCAACGAATGTCACAAACCATCGAGTGCCAGAAACATTTTTTATCCGTGAGGGACCCCACACATCACTATGGATCAAAGAAAAAGCAGTGGAAGGTTTGTATGGAATTTGAGGATATACTGTTCGAGTATGCTTTGCAATCTGACAAATTTCACAGTGAAACAATGCGGGACTTTTATTGATAAATAATTTGGGAAACAATTTTGCAAGATACACAAAGCTAGGATGACCAAGACGATAGTGTAACAATATAATTTCACTATCTTTATTGACATTGGAATGGGACACAGAATTGAAAGACTCTAACAGACTCTGAGACTGGACACACCTTGCTTGAGAAACTTGGTTTGAGGATAGGCCACATGAGAGGAGATAGAGCCCGGAGCACAGTTCAGCACTGCCAATCATCTTCCCCAATTTCAAGTCCTGAAAAACACACAAGTTTGGATAAAATTTAGTAACACATTGAAGGTCACAAGCCAATTTGCTAATGGACAAAAGATTACAATCCAAGTTTGGAACATGGAGGACAGAGTCAAGATACAACTCTTTAGTAAGTTGGATGGAACCTGTCCCAGCAATTTTTGAATTTGAACCATCAGCAATACGGACGGACGAGTGACCACTACTTGGCTTATAATTGTGGAGAAGGGCAGCATCTCCTGTCATGTGATCAGAAGCACCAGTGTCTACTATCCACGGCCTCATTCCTCCTCTGTTAGCAGTGAAGGCGGTATGTGAATCCGTTTAGCAACCAAACCAGTCCCAGTAATGCTACCATTGCCAACTTGATTAAACAATTTCTGCAGTAAATCCATCTGCTCTTTGCTGAATGGCCTAGGCTCGGGAACAGGAGCACTATCAGAGTTGGAAGCCATATGTGCTTTGCTGTCTCTATCAAATCGTGCCTTTGGTTTCCAATCAGCTGGTTTGCCATGGAGCTTCCAGCAAGTCTCCTGGTAAAGGCTTGGTTTCTTACAGTAATCACACCAAGGCCTTTCCCGTTTCTGTCGATCTCCACCATTACTGTTAGATGATCGGACAGCAAGGGCAGATGCATCCAACGTTGAGGCAGGTTGTTCCTTAGATCCCATCATCACTTTCTTTCTACTTTCTTCATGCCTAAACTCTAAGAAAGCCTCCCTGAGACTGGGCAGTGGTTTAGTGCCCATGATTCGACCTCGAACATCATCCAACTCCCTGTTAAGTCCTAAGAAAAACTTGAACAACCTTTTTTGTTCCACAATCTGCTTGTACGTTGCTGCATCTTCCGGACATTTCCATGAGTGAGTCTCGAATAAGTCAAGTTGCTGCCAATACCGTGTGAGCGTGTTGTAATACTGAGTAATAGACTGCTCTCCTTGTCGGAAGTCATGAAGTACTGATTCAACCTGAAACAGTTCTGAAGTATTTTCAGAGCTGGAGTAAGTCTCTTTGGTTGCATCCCTTATTTCTTTTGCAGTCCCAAACAACAAGAAATTTTCACCTATGTCATTGTTCATGGAATTGATAAGCCATGACATGATCATACTATTTTCAGTCTTCCACTTTCTGAAACTCGGATATGTAGTCTCTGACATGGTTGTTGCTCCTGTAAGATACTCATCCTTTCCCTTACCACAAATGAACAGCAACACAGATTGTGACCACTGCAAATAATTATGGCCATTTAATTTGTGTCCTGTGATGAGAATAGGAAAAGAATGAGAGTCACCAAGATTTGGAATTTCTGAACTGCCTCCTGATTCTTGTGCCGTGATGTTGGATGTTTGATGATGAGGCCATTCCGTATTTTGTCATGCTCCAAAGTTCCAAATATTGCGAAGAAGAAGATGAGGGAGAAGGCCAGAAAGAATGATGGCCAGAGAGAGGTGGCCTGAAGGGATTAGGGTTCACAGAACTAGCTCTCTGATACCATGAAGAATTTCTGAACTTCTTTATTGAATAAAAATTGGTACTACATCTCCATATATATAAATGTCTAATAAAGGAAATAACTAATTAGCTTGATTCTTTCCTAAAATTAGGAAACAGAATCATAGGAGAAGATCACAACCGATCTCTCCTTTTATTCCTAAGATACTTTCCTAAAATATTTCCGAATATAGGAAACAGAATCATAAGAGAAGATCACAACCGATCTCTCCTTTTATTCCTAAGATACTTTCCGAATATTCAACACTAAATAAATAGCCGTAACTCCCACTTGACACCCTAGTAGTCATATCCCCACCTCACTATTAACTCCATCTCCAATACACTACACTTTATCTTCAAACCCCAACATGCCTGAAAACAACAAGATACGTCAAGTTATCCATTTAAGACATATCCTTATCCAGGAAAAACATGTCCTCAGCAAACTTTGAGAAAGACGTAAAGGGAGATGTTAAGTTAGCTTTCACCATTTGAAAATTTAAGTACCTATACACACACATTTTCACATAAGGTTGAGTTTAACCATTTCTTCATCATCTAGGTGATCTCTAATTCTACAATATTTCTCATACATGTGCACTGTGTGAACATGTGTATGCTTGTACATATAAATAGATACATAATCAAAATTTTAGGAAGAGCCATACTCCCTCTCACCCCCTGGTTCCGCCCCTAATTTGTTCTGGAACAAAGAATGTATCAACATCTCTCTCTCTCTTCAATGAAAATATGTAAGAATAATCAACATGGAACAAGAAGGGGCGAGGTTTACATTTGAAGGCTATGCAAACCAATAAACTCACTAATATCCTCAAAGCAGATCACATTGTAATCAATATAACATCTTTCTCCAACAAATAAAATATTTGATACATCATAAAAATATTTCTCTTACTGTGAACTTACCATTAACATATATAAACTTTATGAGTAATCTATCTTTTTTTTTTCTTAATTCCAAATAGTATTTTTATTACTTAAATATACACTTCTAAAAGGCTTACGCCTCCGGTGCTTATCCATTAGAACGCCCCTTGTTACACTTTCACGTTTAAAAACCTTGCCTATCATGAACATCGAATGCTAAACATTGCCACTATATGAACTATTGGCTCAAAACATAGCAACACAATGAAAAATTCCAATTGGAAGAGAAATAGGGTAAACATGTTCCACGGAACAACTAACCAAGCTCCAACATCCAAAGGCAGAAGAGGAGGGGGGAGAGTGGAGGTGGCCTTGAGCCCCATAAGCTTTTGAGTTTATATTGATTACACGTGTTGGCCGCTTTGCCATTTGGAGATTGAAGGACTCATCAATTGATTTTTATGACTCTATGTATCCCACATACAAGTGGGGGCACCTTTAGTGGGATCATATGTTTCTAAGAATTTAGGGGTGATATCATACTTTAGGTATTTTATCTTACCATAATTATAGTTAGGTTTTTGTTTTGGATTATTTAATTAATTTTGTGTTTTCTGCTTTGCAAATTTATTTTGTTTATAAATTTTTCTTTCCAACGAGGTTAGACCCATGATCTTCTAAAGAGGGAGAAATCCCAAACCAATGATCAAAGTGACAGGAAATTGATGCACAAGTGGATACTGCAGCAAGGCCATGATTAAATGGTCAACACATCCTAGCTTATCAAAATCAAGTGAAATTCAAAATAGGAACATAATAGGAATCAAATGTTGCCAGTCTAAACTGGCCAAAAATAGAGGGGGGGGGGGGATTTCATGAGAAAAAGAATCACAATGACCAATATAAGGATAAAAGGATTCCAGTTACAACTCTGCATCATATTGATTGAGTGCGAACTTCACACAAACAGGAACTAAAAAAGGAGGGTCAATAATAACCGTCACGGAAGACACAGAGGCAAAGTTATAAATCCATGGCATCATACAAGTCAGTGCTTCGAATTGTACAAGAAGACAGAGAATGATAGACCTAAGGAATATACTAAAATAACATAAATAATCAATCCACTAAACCAGAGAGGGGAGCAATCCACTGAAACATTAGGTAGTGGGAGTCGATCGTCTGTACCAGTGGGTGGAGGGAGGCGATCGATAGAGGACGTGGTTGGTGGGAGGCGATCAATGTGACCAATGGCTCGAGGGAGTCGATCGACTGAAGCAGTGAGTGATGGGAGGTGATCGATTGAGGAGGTGGCTGGTGGGAGTTGATCGATAGGTGCGATTGGCTGGGTTGAGTTGCCTACAGGGAGAGAAACTACGACGATTGACTAGGTTGAGCTGCCTGATAAGAGAGACTGCGACGATTCACTTGTCTGTGCACTGCTGCCGGTAGTGCTCTGGTAGGGTCCCTACGGTGCTGGAGGCAAAGGTGTGACTACTTGTGGATGTTCGATGTCATCTTGGATACATTCTGTGATCAACAATTTTAGCCCATTCATCTCCCTTTCCACTGCCTTTGCTACTGATATCTCTAAGGCTATATCTACCTTGATCTCAATCATTTCTTCCATCCATTGTTCCAGCCCGGCTAGTTTGTCTTCCAATCTTTGTCTCTGCGAATCCTCTTCTACTCAATCTCTCTGTCTAAGGTACTTTTCGAAGTCTTCAATTCTTCCATGGCTTCAACTACTTTGGTTATTTCTTCCTCTGTCATCTTTCAAGTTTTTTCTTCTGCATATATGTCTTATTTTGTTTGCGTCGTACAAAAGTAGCGCTTTGGCTCTGATACCTATTGATAGAACTAAGGGATAAACTAAAATAACTGAAACAGTAAATTGAAATAAACGAATAGGAATCAAAATAATAATGATAAAGGCTAAAGGAAAATAACTAAGAAATCAAATATTTTTTCAATCATCAACTGAATAACATTAAACCTTGCCTTATTTATAGTTGTCCTAATTTATTTGGCATGTTAATTGACCTAACTAATTGGCTAATAATGCATTAACTACTATTTTGGTTTCTTACTAAATAGGTTCAATTATTCTTAATATTATTATTACTAATCGAATACCATAATATTGCTAATATTGTTTACATCAAAGAATTAATTCGTCTTGCACACAACTACTAGGGAAGGTCAGATAAAGGAGATCCCTTAGACCACTTCTAAACTGAATCCAGAAGAGTAGGATTAATGTGGAGATAGACACCAAAACTTTTCTGACTCAAGCTATAATACTCGAATACTTCATTTTGAGAAGCGTATCGTGTTTAATAAAATGTGGGCCCTTATAGTCGGTAGCCTTGTCATAAAAAATAAAATAAGAATTTACTTCTTCCATACTAATTCTTAATGATACAAAACCTATTTGTTGTATGCATATATTTCATGTGACCATGCTGATAGGGATTCTTTGTTGCTTTCAAGTGGTGTCAAGTTTGAATATAAACCTTCAGAAACAATATATTTGTCGTAGGTGAGGTTCAAAACAAGGAGTTTGCCAACATTTTGGGATGTGGACTAGGCGAGTTTCTTGGCAAATACCTTGGGATCATCAGTAAATATATGTAAATTTGGGACCTGGACAAGGAGACATTTAGGAAGAAGCTTGTTACTTGAAGGGGAATTCTAAAGGAGGTAGAGTCACTGTCACTAAAAGTACTTTGAATTATTTTCCTATGTACTACTTTTCTTTTTTAAAAACACCTAGTACATGTTAAGGAGCCTCACAATATTGAAAGGTTTAGGACGGATGGTGGGTCTTGGGATTGTGGATTTTCAGATTATAACTTAAGTTGTATTAAGTAAATGGATTCAGAAGTTTGGGAGGAAGGGAATGGTCTTTGGAGTACAGTTATTGTGACTAGTATGGATGTAAAATGGGTGGTTGGACGAGTGGTGAGGTTAAAAGCCCTCGTGGGTGTGGTATCTGCAATTTTGGAGGAGACGTGGTTCAAGGAGGATAGAGGGAATAGATGTAGACTCGAGGAGGATCGTTAGTGCAAATCATTTCCTCTGCTAAGATCATAGATTTTTTGGTTCAAGATGTTATCTCCGAGTCTATAGAAAAGCTATTTGTGGTAGATGGGATTTCAAAATAATGTTAACTATTGGGAGTCTTGCTTCTCACTTAGTCTTGATGAAGGATCTACCACAAGCTCATGTTGCATTGGATTCTCGCATATAGGCAGATTTTGGACAACCTACTAATTTTTGCAATTCAAGTGCCGGAAGTAGACCTAGGCAACATATGCCTTGCACTAGGGATGACAGTGGGGCGGATTTTTACGGATATTCGCTCCATCCAAACTGTTTGGGGCGGATTTGGATTTACCTTAACAGATTTTGGACGATTTCGGAGCGAAATCGAGGATTCAAAGTGTATCCGACAAAAATTTGGGGTGGATACGGATTTAACCATATCCACCCCCACACAACTAAATTTAAATTAGATTAATAAATTAACAATAAAGGACAAGAGGTTGTGAGAGATAAAGATATTTAAATTTAATAAAATACAAGACATGTCACATGTGGGTTGCGTCACCCATGTGACCCTCCCACATGATGACATGATTTCACTTTTCCACTTTCACTGTTTCACTTCTCTTGAATTTAGGACTCAATCTTGACCGTCAGATTGGGTTTAGGATTCAATCTAGACCATCAGATTTTAGTATTGCAGTTTTTTAACATCAAGTGTTGTTAAAATACTAAAGAAGGCTAGAGAGAGAGATAAAGTAAGAAAAAGAAATGAATTGAAGTCTTCCCACAACGCTCTTCGTCTTCCCACAACAAAAAGCAGAGAGACCTTGATTTAAAGTCTTTCATTTTCTTTATCTTCTGCTTTCAAGTAGCTTGCCTTTGCCAAGATTCTCTATAAAGCCAAAACTTATTGGTTGCAATGATAAAGCCGGTGGGATCGATGTCGGTGCAATTGACAATCTCAGACGTCTGCTACGACTCCATTGATGGAGTTTGTATATTTAAATAAGTCAGAAACAAAGGGAGTGAGGGGTTGTGGACAGATTGAAGGGGGTTGTTTGCTTATGACTGTGTGTGATGAGAACTTCTCTAGATGTGTCATTCTGTCCTAGCAATGCTTCGAGCATCGACGAAGTAGCAACTCTGTCCGATCTCTCTCTTGTTGGCTCTCTCTGTCCGAGCCAATGAAGCGAGCAACACCGGTTTGTCTTCAAGGGGTGGAGGGGTTCAAATGAACAGGCCTAGAAGCCATGGAACTTTTTTTTGTGTTTTTGTATGTTGAGTGTGAATGAGGGGACAATTTTTTGTTTTTGTTTTTGTTTTTGTTTTGTTTTTTCTTAACGGATATTTGGGTGGGGTGGATATCCACCAATCCGTCCGGAGCGGATATGGTTTTTAAAAAATTATATAAACGGAAAACCAGGGCGGATTTGGGGATCCGTAATCCCCAGCGGGGCAGGGACGGATTTGCCCAAATCCGCCCCATTGCCATCCCTACCTTGCACATGTTTTGGATTATGCAAAACACATCTTTTTTTTTATAACCTTCCACTACTCTGAGCTGAAATTTGAGAAAAACTACGCATTCACATCAGAAACATGTTAAAGTTTCATAATCATGAAGCTAGCGAGGACCCACCTTGGGTGTGACACAGGCCGACCGGTGCCCAATATCTTAGACTGCCCAAAGAGGTGATCTTTAAACACCCACAACAATCGTTTATCAGAATATTTAATGGCGCAAACCTAAACATGTATCTCGACGAACAATGTCGGAATGGGCTGTTAATCCGTAATATTCCTCAAAATTTAAACTCAAATGGATTAACAAACAATTTCTTTTAGTTTAGTATAGACCCGAAATCCAAACTATGGGCTTGTCCTGTTGGTGCTAGAATAATAATATTAGGGAGTTGAAATCTAAAGCCCCTTAGAAATAATCAAAATCACTAAATTCAGAAAATAGAAAACATAAAGTCATCGAAGAAATGTAGGATTTGTTTTGTTAGCCATTTCCAAAATGGAATCCATTTCCTCTGTTATACAGATTTTCACTGTTTGGTTGTCTATTTACTTACAGGATATCTATTCTTCCTAAGACTGTTTTCCCACTACTCATTGGAATCCAAATCCGAGGGGGAGGGGCTTCGGAATCGAATTAACATAAATGGTTTCAATTTCCATTTATGTTTTCTGTGTAACCAAACAGACCCGTAATTCCTATTCTTATGTCCTACATCAGATCATCACTTATTATACATACCTGCACAGCTGCACTATCCTATTTCTTTCCAGATCAAGGTTTACATCTTCAGAACAAAAAGTCACCAAAATCTATAAATAATTTTTTAGTGATTCACATTCAAATCTTGTCTTAATCCTCCTAACCACACTAAGTTTGTTTAAATACTCAGATATCTACTTCTGGATCACAAATCATAAGTAAGACTGGCAGGAATTCCTATATAATTGCTTAAAGATTTTCAGACTAATAAAGAAGATTTACATAATTTGAACTTACCCATTCAACTAAACTCTCATCCCCTAAGGGTTGAGTCTGATCGACAGGCTTTCGTCCAGTTACAATCTCTAGAAGCACAACTCCAAAAGAATACACATCAGATCTATCAGTCAATTTGCCACTTGCTGCATATTCCGGTGCCAAGTACCTAAGCCGAAGATTTTAATATCATCAGATTATCATCGTAAGGTTCTGTAAGAGTCAAGATACCATATAGAGAAACAAAATGGGTGGTGTATATGCACTCTTCAATAATGAGAACTAATATGCACTTGCAGGGGGGCGGGTCATTTTTAATAGTTGGCTCCGTGTTGGAGACTTTCTATTATGTGGATTAACATTTATTTGTAGAAACATTTTAAAAATTAAGGCAGATTACTTTTACGGACCAAAGAATTGTAAACAACATAAGTTTACAGCTAACAGATGTATAGATGAGACCTCCTGAGAGAACTCTCTGTATGGTTCCTTACCCCTGCTAGCGAGTGACATATACTAAAACGATTTTGTTCATGGTAATTCATTTGCAGTTGGTATATCTCTAGTTCTATAATGACAATAAAAAAAAAAAGTTTGCAAGGCTCAACAACTCATACACAAAAAACTGTGCATGACCTACCCAAATGTCCCCATCACACGGGTTGACACATGGGTATATGTGTCAGTTGATAGTTTGGCCAGCCCAAAGTCTGCAACCTGCGTTTGACGTGGGTCTGAGGTTAATACCTGACCTTGGCATTCAAAAGCACTAGTATATTTAGGAGCAGCCAAGGACCAAATCGAAAAAATACATGCCTGTGCCTCAAAATCATTATCAACTAGGATGTTTGCAGATTTTATGTCTCGATGGATGATCTTTGGATGACCTGGAAATGAAAAAGATATTGGTGTAAGTACATGTCACCAATAAGTAAATACAGCTAATGCAGATATAGTGACATGCCAACAGCAAAGCATGGGTAATGTTAACAACTATTGGGTCCGGGAGTGAAGGTCGCTAAGCCCCCCGGAACCACCACCTCACAATGTGCACACAAGATTGCTGGATAACGGACATGTCTCAAGCAACAATATTGTCCCCAACTTAGACACCTAGTGCGCCTGGGTGTGGGGTTTTTACAAATTGGGCTCTACCACCCCCAAAAGGCATCATAACTATTGAATACATATCCAATCCTTTATTAACTTCACATGATGTTGCTCCTTACACGACGTGGGACTAAACTTGCATGCTCAACTCGAGCCAACATCTCCAACAAACAACATGGAACCATGAATACCAACTTGAAGTGCACATATGGACTTGCATGATTATATTCGTGCACGCACATGCAGATAAAAACACATGCACATAATTTATATAATAGGGGTGATGAATATATTTTGAAAGCACCTTGGGAAAAATCCAATTCAAGATTGAAGATTGTCATTTTAGAAGGGTCTTGAGAAACACATGACATAGGGGGCTCATTTTTGTTAATCTTTGATTGTGAATCAAAGAAATACTTTAGCTTTCTTATTCCTCTCATGTACACATTTCGCTCAAAATTGAAGTATACAAAACATTGAGTGATCAAGGAACCAAAATTGAAGTGTGTGCTTGCAGCTGGAACAAGGATATTTGACATGTATGACCGGAAAGATGGAGTAAAACTTAACACTTTCACTAATTAAGTATGACTGACTGGTTATTGCAACATAAAATGGTCATGACCCAGAAATTAGGTGCAGAGGCTCTTAAGGATCCTAAAGGTACAAAAGAGCATGAACTGATGTAGGAGTAAAGATGTGACAAAGCATTATCTGTTGAAAAACATCGCTCCAGACAGAATTGAATGGACGGGCAGGATTCTTGCTGCCTGTGCATAGGCATAATATGATGTTTATGATACAATTCACAGTTAAAGATGGACAGAGATCCACTGCTCTGACACAAGACTTTGCTTGCTGATTCAATTCTGAGTTTTCTTCAGTATACGCTACTTTAAAATAATCATCCGTTATTCAAATCTAAGGTTGAAGATTTATATGGCTGGTTTGAATTTTAGGTTAATGCACAATTCCATGCATAAATGGATCATCTGTAAACCAATAACAAAGTATGCAGTAGGATTTATAAACCTATAGGTAGCTTTGCCTCTAGATGATTCACACGCAGAATTGAGCGACCTCAGAGGCAATTTGGATGTTCTTGGAATAGTGAATTCATCAACAAAAAGAGAATGTAATGGAGTGTCCTTCTAGAGAGTGAAAAAGCAACCAGCATTACATACAGTCTTCATGTAGATATGCCAACCCACGAGCAGCACCTATAGCAATTTTGACTCTTTTTGACCACTCCATCACAGGCAATCCCACCTCTGTATGATAAACATCAGTTTCGATTACAACTTAGTAAGCACAAAACTAGAACTAGATCTTCAATAGATATAAAATATTATGTTAGAGATGCCAATCAACCCACCGTGCAAATGGTATTCAAGAGTTTTATTTGGAACAAACTCATAAACAAGCAATCTATGATGTTCAGCAAAGCAATAGCCAACCAAAGACACCAAATGCCGGTGGTGAACTCGGCTAATGATCTCTACTTCCGCCCTGAATTCCCTTTCGCCCTGCCCACTGCCCACCTTAAGCTGTTTGACTGCTACTAGTCTTCCATCTGCCATCTGACCCTTGTGCACACATCCAAATCCACCCTCTCCGATAATATTATCTCTAGAAAACCCTCTTGTAATCTCCATCAACTCTTCGTAGCTAAAGAATGACTGAGAATTCCCAAATGTACCCGAGTCTGGCCCCATATTGACCGGTCCTCTGGTGCTCCCAAAGCCATTTGTAAGCCCCAAACTTGGATTTGGTGGTGGTCTTCCATAGTATTCCTGAGAACGGGTTGGAACCCCAACTTGGTGTTGTTGTTGTGGACCTTTTGGTCCATAGTAATAGTCATCTACAATAAGAAAAATCAAATGTTTAATGAACAAAATGAGAATCAGAAAGATTACAAATTTTCTAGTCCAATACCCGTTCTCACAGAGAATTGATCAGACGCTGGTCCAAAATGAGTTGTATAGACCATTTTATTCCGTCTTTTCCTCTTGCTTCTAATGATGAAAAAGATGGCAATCAAAACAATGAGTATCACACATGCCACTGTTGCGCCAACTACATTTCCACCAGCAGAACTTCTACCTGATGTTGGTGAATCACTAGATTTTTTTGAGGGAGATGAACCAGAATCATTCTCACTGTCTTTGCTATTGCCTTTGGAAAGACTCAACTTTGGAGACTTAGCAGAATCACGGGAAGATGATGAGGTTGAATCACGATCGCCATGCTTTGGAGGAGGTGGAGAGGAGTCTTCTTTTGAAGGTGATGATCCTGAACTTCCATCCTCAGGTGGTGGAGGAGTTTTTTTTTCCAAAGGAGGCGATGATCCTGAAATTTTATCAGGTGAAGGAGAATTACCAGAATCTTCTTTTGGAGGTGACGTGGACATTGTCGGAGGAGGAGGGGACTTAGAATTTTGAGATGGTGGAGATGAGGATTCTTCTTTGGCAGGTGGAGGTGGTGATTTTGGGGGAGATGATGAACCTTCTGATGGCGGAGATGACTCATCTCCCTCGGGAGGAGGAGGTGGAGACTTATTAGATGTGGATGGAGGAGGTGGTGAAGAATCAGATTCTGATGGAGGAGAGGATGAAGACTGTGAGTCGGACTGTGGTGGAGGCGGGGAGGATTTAGAATTTGATGAAGGTGGAGGTGGTGACGACCAAGAAGAAGATGAAGATGAAGAATTGTCTTTTGAAGGAGTGGCTGCTTTCGATTCATTTGTAGGAGAAGAAGAAGAATCATTTCCTTCTCCTGAGGGAGGTGGGGATGATCCATTGGAGGAACTCGGAGGGGAATCCGACTTTGATGAATCAGATGGAGAATTATTCGAAGGAGGAGAATCTGAAGATGATGAACCCGACTTTGATGAATCTGGTGAAGCATTATCTGAACTTGAATTTGATGAAGAAGAATTCATGGACAACGATGCCGAATCAGGAGGAGAGTTTTTTGAAGAGGTAGAAGAATCAGGTGGAGAATTGTTTGAAGAAGAATCGGGAGGAGAAGAATTATCGGAATTATTTGAAGAAGAAGAAGAAGAATCAGACATTTTTTACAAATCTTCTTCTCTTAAATACAGCCAAGTAGGCAATTCTATACAAGTGTCGATTAAAAAAAAAAAAAACCTAGATAATCTAAGCAGAATGGACGAAAGGGTAATGAACAGGAAACCCTAAAAGAAAGAGAGAAGGGAAACCTGTTCTTTGTAAACGAAGAAGAAGCTACATTGACTAGATGTGAATCAAATGGATCGCCATTGAAATTGAAAAGGAGAAGACGAACAGATTTGGAAGCGCGCCCAAACAATGATTCGCCCAAATTTAGGGAAACTGAAACGAATGTCTTCGTATTTCTTCTTTCCTTCAACACCCACGACCAACAAACCAAAAATTTTCTCTCTTCTTCTTCTTCTCTCTCTCTTTCTTCTCTTCATCATCCCTAATTCCTAGGGTTAACACCGCGCAAACCATGACAACCAATTTTGGGTGTCACACGCGTCTCAGATTATAAATCTAACCACTTTTTGAAATTTTAAATCATAAAGACCGTTGAACTACAGACTGTCGTTTTTATCTATTTCATTTTTTCTATTCTACTCATCCTATATTCTATTTTACAATATTCATTTTTCCTATTTCATCCATCTTTTTTTTTCCTTCTATCTTTCGTGATTTATCTTCTTGCCATGCCCACTGTCAGGACTAGTACCATTGGTCAGGGAAATCAAGGTTCAGAGGTCTTTCAAGACTTTCATAATGGTCTCAAAACTTAATGTTCCCTTTTGAAAAGTGCCCAAATGCTTAGCATCTATATTATAGGGGAAGGTTTGAGCTCTTGACTGTGAGGACGTGTTGCCTCCATTGCATAGTCGGGCCAGACTGTACCGCTAGCATTTTTATTGTTTTCTTTGCATTGCTTTTCAACTTCAAACTTGTATTTCCATCGATCGATAGCATCGAACTAGTCTTGAGCAACGTCCTTCCGAACGTTCCTCCCCATTGTAATCTATTGAATGTTAATGTGAGCTTTTGCTGACTATTGTGCATTGTTATATTGTCTACAGATTGATATTGTGCATTCTCAAGTTAATATTTGTGCCCGTCAAAGTAACTACTCATAGGCTTACTAGTGAACTTGATAACTAGTGTCGCACGGATTGCTAGTCCGTGACAGTTGGTATCAGAGCCAGAGCTTGTTGAATGCAAACCAGGATGCAGGAACTTAGTGAGCGCCTTAGCGCTGTGGAGGAACGACAGGCTAGTCGAATGCATAGACTAGAAAGCAGAATGGACCAGTTGAACACTTTGGGAGAACAGATTAGTCGGTTGGATGGACTCTTTTCACTGGCAGACAGATTGGATTTGCTGGCTGAGCACGTTGATAATTTAGAGGGACGGACAGTCGCTATGGAAGAGTCGCCTCACCCCACAGCTCAGGTGATGAGTGACTTCCAATTACAGCTGGAGGACTTATTTGCAAGGGTTGGCTTGCTGACTAAGGCCACAGGGACGACTGATCACCCTAGGATGAAAGTGCCTGAGCCCAAGTCATATGCGGGGGTACGAGATGGGAAGGAGTTAGAGAACTTCTTGTTTGATCTGGAGCAGTATTTTCGCGCGGTGAACCCCGAATCAGAAGAAGCCAAGGTCACCATGGCGACCATGTACTTAGCAGGTGATGCGAAACTATGGTGGAGAACCAAATATGCAGATATGGAAGAAGGTCGCATCCTTATTAGAACTTGGACAGACCTCAAGAAGGAACTCAGAAATCAATTTTTGCCTGAGAACACTGATTTCTTAGCAAGGAGGAAGCTCCACACCATCAAACAGACAGGCAATATTCGAGACTATGTCCGACAATTCTCAACTTGCTTGCTAGATATTCGAGACATGTCTGAGAAGGACAAAGTTTTCTGCTTCATGGAACAAGCTCAGCCGCTTCTACAAGCATAATTGCAAAGGCAGAAGGTGACAGATATTACCAGTGCTATTGCGACAGCAGAAAGGTTTAGCGATTATATGCCCATGGCTGGATCCAATTCGCTCAATCACTCCACAGCTAGAACTGGCAGTACCAATTCAAGCTCAGGGTCGAATGCTCGATCACCTCACCAAAACTGGGGAAACTCAAGTCAGAACCGAGGAAACTACAATTCTCGGCCGTCCAACCAGAATTGGAGTTCCAACAAAAATTGGAATGCCAGCTCTAGCAACTCAAATTACAACAATAAAGGAGGGCAAAACTACTCTGGGCAGTGGAGACCATCTGCACCTGCCCCATGCATTCTTTGCAATAGCAGGGATCACCCAACAGGCAAATGTCCATCCAAACCAGCTCTACACTCATTAATGTCCTTGCTTCAAGCAGAACCTTCTAACTCGACTGCATCGAGCTCGAACCCCACCAACAATGAGACCTCCCAGATGGGAGCTCTACGCAAGCTCAATGCTGTCAAAGGAGAAATGTATGAGCACCCACACAAGAAGGCTTTGCAATACATCGACATCACTATCAATGGGCTCCCTTCCCAAGCATTGTTGGATTCAGGAGCGACAGACAATTTTATTGCCCCAGATGAAGCTCGACGTGTGGGTCTGAACTTAGAAGGAGATGTGGGTAAGTTGAAAGCTGTCAACTCTGAGGAAATCTCTATTAATGGTATGGCTAGAGCTGTGCCACTACAGGTTGGTCCATGGGAAGGAAGATCAAACTTCTTAGCCGTTCCACTTGATGATTTTAAGGTGATTCTTGGCCAAGAATTCTTCCGAGGAGCTGCAGCAGGACCATTACCTTTCATGGACTCCTTGGGGTTTTTCGGACCCAGACTACGCATTGTACCAACCTCAATTCGACCAACAACTCATGATAGAATATTGTCGGCGCTTCAAGTCAAGAGAGGCTTGGCCAAAGGAGAAGATACATACTTAGCTGTGGCAAAGCTAGAGATGGAAGATGATATTAGCAAAATCCCTGAGGAAGTTGCCCAAGTTATTGCTGACTTCAGCGAAGTGATGTCGAATGAATTGCCAAAGAATCTACCTCCCAGAAGGCTCATTGATCACGAAATTGAGTTAGTGCCTGGTGCCAAGCCGCCCGCACGTAGTCCATATCGCATGAGCTCTCCAGAGCTGACCAAATTGAGAACACAACTAGATGGCTTGTTGGAGTCGGGATTCATTCGGCCCTCTAAAGCACCTTATGGGGCACCTGTTCTTTTTCAGCGGAAACATGATGGCAGTCTTCGCCTTTGTGTTGATTATAGAGCCTTGAACAAAGTCACTATAAAGAACAAATACCCGCTGCCGCTCATTGCAGACTTATTCGACCAACTTGGATCCGCCAGATACTTCACAAAACTCGACTTGAGATCAGGTTACCATCAGGTCCGCATTGCTGCTGGTGACGAACCAAAAACTGTTTGTTCTACTAATATGGGTCATATGAGTTCCTAGTAATGCCCTTCGGCTTGACCAATGCTCCAACTACATTTTGCACCCTTATGAATGGCCTGTTCCGTCACCTTCTGGACAAGTCTGTGGTTGTCTATCTTGACGACATTGTGGTTTATAGTGGGACGATAGAAGAACACCTACATCATTTGCGAGAAGTGTTCCAAATCCTTAGGGATAATCATCTCTTTGTCAAGAAGGAGAAGTGCTCATTCGGCCAGACCCAGATCAATTTCTTGGGTCATGTTATTGGCAATGGCAAGATTCGGATGGACATGGAGAAAGTCAAGGCAATCCATGATTGGAACTCTCCAAAGAACGTGTCTCAACTACGTTCTTTCTTTGGACTCGCAAACTATTATCGTCGCTTCATAAGGGACTACTCTAAGAGAGCTGTTGCCCTGACAAATTTGTTGAAACAAGACCGAACATGGGAATGGGATAGGCAGTGTGAAGCTTCATTCCAAGACTTGAAATTGGCTGTGATGAAAGATCCAGTATTGGCCTTGTCAGACATCACCAAGCCCTTTGAAGTACAAACGGATGCATTTGATTATGCCTTAGGGGGAGTTTTACTTCAAGATGGTCACCCGGTAGCATATGAGAGTCGAAAGTTGAATGATACAGAGTCTCGTTACTCAGCTCAGGAAAAGGAATTGCTAGCCTTTGTACATTGTTTACGGGTGTGGAGACACTACCTCTTGGGATCTCAAGTCCTTGTTAAAACGGATAATGCTGCAGCAAGCCATTTCCTTACTCAGAAGATGCTAACCTCCAAGCAATCTCGATGGCAGGAAAAATTAGCAGAATTTGACTTAGTATTGGAATACAAGCCAGGGCGCACTAACAATGTAGCTGATGCACTCAGTAGAAGGGCAGACCTTGCAGTGCTAACCCATACTGGTCCGAGTCACACCATCTTGGAGAAGATCAAAGTAGGCCTACTGACAGATCCACAAGCGAAGGCGATTACAGAGTTGATCAAGCAGGGCAAAACTCGACGGTTCTGGATAAAAGATGGAGCAATACTCACAACTGGTAATCGCCTCTATGTTCCAAGAACTTCTGGTTTGAGGAAAGAACTTTTGAGAGAATGCCATGACACCCATTGGGCGGGACATCCAGGTTGGAGACGAACACTTGCATTGCTAGAGAGGGGGTACTATTGGCCGCAGATACAGGAGGATGTCATGGCCTATGTTCGAACATGTCTTATTTGCCAGCAAGATAAGGTTGAAAGAGATCGACCAGTAGGCTTACTAGAGCCCCTGCCTGTTCCAACTCGTTCTTGGGAAAGCGTTTCCATGGACTTCATTACTGGGTTACCGAAAGTGGAGGATTTCAGGAGTATCCTTGTAGTTGTTGACCGATTCTCAAAGTATGTGACCTTTGTGCCGACCGGACTAACTTGCACAGCCGAAGATACGGCGCAATTGTTCCTCAAGCATGTAGTGAAGTATTGGGGACTGCCCGAAAACATTGTTAGCGACCGTGATGCTCGATTCATAGGAAAGTTCTGGAAGGAGTTGTTCAAGCTCTTGGGATCCAAACTTAATATGTCGACAAGCCAACATCCCCAATCTGACGGACAGACTGAGCGCTTTAACTCTATGCTTGAAGAATACCTTCGTCATTTTGTAAGTGCAAACCAGAAAAATTGGGTGGGACTACTTGATGTTGCACAATTCTGTTTCAACTTACAAAAGAGCTCAGCTACTCACTCCAGCCCCTTTCAGTTAGTCACTGGTCAGCAACCATTGACACCACATACAGTGCTGACCGGATACCAAGGACCCAGCCCAAGAGCTCTTGAATTTGTCAAAGCCTGGCAGAAAAACATTGAAGTTGCTCGAGCCTATCTTGAGAAAGCCTCCCGTCACATGAAGAAATGGGCCGACAAGAAACGACGGATCGATCCTTTTGAAGTCGGGGACTTGGTATTGGTGAAGCTAGATATGTTCAACAAGTATAAACGGACAACTAGAGCACACAACAATCTGTTTCGCAAGTATGAGGGACCGGTACAGATTATTGAGAAAGTAGGCAAAGTCTCCTATCGCGTCAAGTTACCACATTGGCCCCGTTTCACCCATCATGTCTTCCATGCAAGTAACTTGAAGTCCTACCATGCCGATGCCGCTGATCCCACAAGAAATGTATCTACCCGAGCATTGCCTAAGCATCCTACTAAGAAAGATCGAGAAGTGGAAGAAATCTTAGCTGACCGCCTCATCAACAACACAGGCCCGGATAGAGAGTATTTGGTCAAGTGGCAGGATGAACCTCCTTCAGAGATCAGTTGGTAGCCAGTCGAGCATCTGCTGCCATACCTCTCAAAGCTGGAAGAGTACTTGGAAAAGTTCGCTGCGAGGGCGTCAGCGAATTGAGTGTGGGAGAGTGTCAGGACTAGTACCATTGGTCAGGGAAATCAAGGTTCAGAGGCCTTTCAAGACTTTCATAATGGTCTCAAAACTCAATGTTCCCTTTTGAAAAGTGCCCAAATGCTTAGCATCTATATTATAGGGGGAAGGTTTGAGCTCTTGACTGTGAGGACGTGTTGCCTCCATTGCATAGTCGGGCCAGACTGTACCGCTAGCATTTTTATTGTTTTCTTTGCATTGCTTTTCAACTTCAAACTTGTATTTCCATCGATCGATAGCATTGAACTAGTCTTGAGCAACGTCCTTCCGAACGTTCCTCCCCATTGTAATCTATTAAATGTTAATGAGAGCTTTTGCTGACTATTGTGCATTGTTATATTGTCTACAGATTGATATTGTGCATTCTCAAGTTAATATTTGTGCCCGTCAAAGTAACTACTCATAGGCTTACTAGTGAACTTGATAACTAGTGCCGCACGGATTGCTAGTCCGTGACACCCACCATGTTCGTTCTCAAAAAATCAAATCATTTTTTTTTTACTGCCCATGATCTTTTAATGAGTGGAATATTCCATCAAAACTAGTGTCAATGGGAAGAAGCCGAGAAGAAAGCAAATTGACTGTAATATTTTTCTAAAAATGGGAACCGAATTAAATTGAAATTTGAATGCTATTAACCCAACATAACTGACCCGAACTTACAAATGACTCATTTCCACATTTTATTTGATGAATTTCATCTAATCATTAGAGTTTTAGTTTGCATGTTAGTTCGGTTAGTTGCAATTTCAATTAAAGTCGTGATTCAATGAGGTTAACCTCACAGGACTTAGTGGGGTCAAGACTCTCCACCGTTGATTTTAATAGACTGATCTCAGCCAATTTCTCCCTTCAACGATAGAAAAAGTTAGTTTGGTACATTGTACAAAATTAACTCCACATCTTCACATAGCTAAATCACTATAAATAAATAAAAATAGTCACATTAGGTCTCTCTTCCCACTTGAATTTCTTTTTTCCCTTCACATTCAGAAACTCGCAAACTCTTTACAATTTCTTCCTCTCTGCAAACTCTACATTATTACTCTTATGCAAAAACTCTGCAAACTCTACTGAGATTCTTTTAAGTTGTTTATGTTGAATGATTGATATGGTTTTCATAGGAACGGTGGTGGAACAATAAAAAATACATGTCAAAATTTAAAAGTAGGTACTACATGTCATGGGTTTCAGGATGTAATTAGGTATTAATCATGATGATCACAGAAATGTATTAATCATTGTGATCACATAAATAGGATTCAAAATTTTTTTTCTTTTTACCTTATGATGTAGTCGTTTTTTGTTCTCTGCTTTGACCCAGTTCCTGCTGACCTTGTGTCTTATTTATAGTGCAGGGAATCATGGTTCTACTAGGCCATTGTAGGCGTAGTTTAGAAAGGAGATCTTTATCTAATTAGGAGTCGTGTTGTAGGAGGAAAGTTCCATGTTCGCCCCGTGTTCCTAGATACGCAGGAGATAATTCCCAATGCGGGAGCAATCCGTAGAAGGGAGTTTTCATGTGTGGAATGTACTCTTGTATTTGCTTCCTAGTTGGAAGTAAAGAGCAGTTGTAGTTGCCCATCCAAGGTTGATCCTCAAGATACTTGCCTTAGTAGGACTTATGGGTATTAAGGATAGTCGTGAGACGTGTGGGCCTAACATGCTGTGAGAGTTCGAGTGCACCTGAAGGACTGAATTGAGCGGGCTTAGAACCGCTTGGGCCGGATCAGCGTTGGGCTAATGTTGGGCCCGAATTTTCTCGAGATTATCATGACACGTGTGTGGCTTAGAGGTGTGACCGTTTTTATGTATCATCAGCTACTCCCTCCGGGTTAATAGGCTGTCACATCGGTCGCTAAGTCATCTCTTGAAGGGATGTGTCGCTCATGATGATTGAGTTTGAATCGTTGCTTGAGCCGCGCGTTGCATTAATTGAACGTGTGTTGGTTCAGCAGAAAATAGGTGGGAACCCACCCTATATTGTCATCCGCAGTGTAGAGCCTGACTTTTCTACTTTTTCTGCTTTCGAAGATATTGTTCTGATTAAAAAAGATTGTCATCTTCTTCATGGCCCGACAAAACCTTCTTGACGACTCGATATTGGCCAAGGGCTTGGAGTTTTTCTAAGACAGATTATTGTCCAAGCCTAACCTTGCTGAAATTCGTACAAAGTTTGGAGTCCTTGAGGACCTGTCGTTGTATGTCCCGACGGGTGATCAAACGCCAAAGTCACCTCCGGTCGGTTTCATCTATCTACATCATGGGATGCTTCAAACCAGAGTGTGTTTTCCAATTCTAGACGTGATTTGGGAGTTCCTGGATCTTCTAGGGACTCATCCGGCCCAATTGGAGCCTAATGGATATAGGATCATCCTCATGATTCTGCTCAGTGCTAAGGAGGCTGATATCACCGTGACTCCACAGGTAATTCAGTTGATGACTTCTCCTCGGTTGAAAGGTAACGTTGTCTGTTATAAGATGACGTCGCGGGCTTGCTTCTTTAATCTGCCAGATGACTTCAAGCTCTGGCAGAAGTACTTCTTCTTGGCTCGTGCAGATTCGAAGTACTTTCGATGCAAGGGTCGTCCGCTCGAGCGACAGTTCAGACCGTTTCGTAAGTTCAACCCTCTTCTTGTGACTTTGATATGCTTGACAGCGGGCTGGCTAATCGTTGTTTGTGTTTCTTCGCATGAAAATTTCCTACTACTTCTCTTACCTTAGCGGAGCAAAACACCATTGAGACATTATGTGACTTGCCAAATAGGAACGCGGTCGATGTCATAAGGCAACTTCATCTGTATTAGGCTGTAGGACAACTAGCACATTGCCCCACTCTGTACCAAACATTGCAAATTAAGTTGGAAGATGGGTCCCCTTCAAGGAAGAGGAAGGCTGCTGGGACCAGAGCTATCGTTTTGTATGATGCGGAGGAGGCGTTTGAAACGCTTGCCTCCTTTGTGAGGAAGAAGTTCCCTGTAAGGACTGAGTCGTCTTCGGCATGACCCGCTCCATTGGGAGAAGAACGCGAGTCTGCTAGGCCTGTTGGGGTGGAGACGATGTTTTCGGCTTGGAGAAGGAGTACCTGCAATTTGCAGGGGTTGTAGACAGGTTGAACCTTAGTGACGCGGGTCGAAGCTTTGAATGACCGTCTGGTGCGGGTGCCAATGGCAGCTTTCGATGGTGATGATTCGCGTGGAACCATTCCAGTATAAGGCTTTCATGAAGATTCGCATGAGGCTGTAGAATCTGATTGCCTTATTGTTGCTTCACCTGAGAGTGGTCGCGGCACTGGCTATGTCTCCTGTAGTCTGAGTTGCTCACCGTCTCGCTCTAGGCCACATCTAAAAGTGTTGGAGGGTCCTTTGGATAATTCGCTTCCTCTACCTCTGGATCCCGTTGAGTCGTCTCGCAATAAAGGATCGGTTATTAATGACAAGGGGAAGGCTACGGAGGAGAGCATAAGGGCGGTGGCAACCGTGAAAGGTGGCGCTGACATGATTCCTGATCCAGGGAAACTTCATCCAGATGCACGGATAAACTTGTTTGCACCGGACTTTGTGAAGATGAGTTCACAGGTCTGACACCAAGAGGTTAACGTGGAGTATGCTTCGAGAAAACAGTTAAGCAGGCGTCATAGCTAGATGATGGATTTGTGTTCTGAAGCCCAAGGAGGATACGCTAGAAGGGTGTATGGACAAAGGCTTGAAGTACCTTATGCTGGGTATGTCTCACTTGAGCCATGTGGTCGTTGCTGGGACGGAAGTCGAGGCGGCTCGTGAGAAGGTATACACCTTGGAGCGTGTCTTCTCGCACATGCGGGCACTGTATTCTGATGCGCTTTATGAAATTGATCAACTACAAAAGCAACTACAGAAGCGGGTTGAGGAGAAGAGGTTGGATACGTCAACCATGGTCGTTGAGACTCAAAGGGCTTGTCTGAAGGTCCTTGAGTGTGATCTGTCTGAGGCGGTGTTTGAGAGAGAAAGACTCACACAGGAGTTGGACCGAATCCGTCGAGATGTAGAGGTTGTGCAGGAAGTTGCGGCTAAGGCACGTTCCGAACTGCAGTCTCTTGTTGAGGAAAATGCTTCAAAGGAGGTCGACTGGGCTGCTCAAAAGCATCAATTAGAATCCGATGTGGAGTTCTATGCTCGAGAGGCGAGAAATGTCGATGACCAGCTCGAATTGGAGCAACATGAGCTTAGTGTTGTGAAGAGCAGTCTAGCCTTAGAGCAGTCTCAGGTCGATGCGCTGACTGGCAAGTTAGAGCTATTGAAGCATGAACTTGTTGACGCGAAGGTGCGCGAGGAGGAGCTTATTCAGGAACAAGGCAAATGCAAATTTCGTTGGGTTGTACATGGTAGGTTGGAGCTGCTGGCACTGATGAGGAAGGAGCATTTGGAGTGGGATCTCAGCCGCTATAAGAAGATGTCGTATGTAGAATTGTTTGTTACCTCTGCGTCATCGGACGAGGAAGACAGTGTGGGCCCTGATGTTCAGGCGGTGGCGCATGTGAACACAACTCTTGTTCCTTCTTCCACTAGGCTTAGCACTTCTGTTTTGGTACCTTCTCTTGATAAGGAGTAAACTTTGTGTGTTTGTACCCCTTTCCGTTTTGACCTTTAATGAAAACAGTTTTATCCGTATCATGCTTGTTGTCTCTATTGTATGTTTTTCGTTTCACCTTGTCGTCTTGCTTTGGCATAAGCTAGTTGAATCAATAAGACATCGACTGGTCTGTCTAAGATAGAGAGCTTGATCGTTTTGCACTGCGAATGACTCAAGGTCATCGCTGTGTAGTCATGTCCAATGGTGGGCATGTTGCGGACAGTTTAGCTGGGGTTGAGTTGCTCGAGCTGTGTCTTGTCCCCGAGGTAAGCTGTTTGAGGCTTACCCTGTTTGTCTGATCGGTTGGCTGCAATTGTTGCTATGGTCGAGTTGCGATGGGCGAGTGTATGTGCAGAGCGTTTGTGCCGAGTCAGGCGCCATAAGCTCGGGCTGGCATCCTAAGTAGCTTTTATCTAGGTATTGGTCGTACGATCTTTGTATCGGTGGGAATGGCCTTCGCTAATAATATAATGTCAGTCCGTTTGAGCATGAAGACGCTGGCTCAGCTAGATTCATGTTTGCGATAGTTGTTTCGAAGGAAAGCGAAGGTCGCGTGGCGAGTTGCTTGAGACTCCCACATTCCGAATCATCTATGATAGAGCAAATTGGACTACAGATTCGAGGAGCAATAATTTAGCAACTAGGTTGAAAAACAATAGTCTCGTGGCGAGCCGTAGGAATCAGTTCCGGACTGACTAGGCTCCCACCTTCTGAATCGTTTAACTGAGCAAAGTAGACTACAGATTCGGGGAGTAAAATTTGGCAATAAGGCTGAAAAGCAGTGGTCCCGTGGCAAGCCGTCGGAATTAGTTCTCAGGACTGACTAGACTCCCACCTTTCGAACCATCTACACCCTCCCCGCGCGGTGGGGGCTACGAATTTGATAGAGGAGTTTGGAGACCAGGCTGAAATGTAGTGGTCTCGTGGAAAGCCATCAGAATCAGTTCGGGAGTTACGAGGCTCCCACCTTCCAAATTATCTACATCTGTGCGCATCAAGCTACAAATTTGAGAGTTTTCGACAGCCACACTGAAAAACAGTGGTCTCATGGCAAGCTGTTGGAATCAGGTAGTGGATGACTAGGCTCCCACCTTCTAGACTATCTACACTCGCGCAATGGGGATTACAAGTCCAGGGTAGGTGATTCGACAACTACGCTGAAAAACATTGGTCTCGTGGCGAGCTGTCGGAATCAGTTCGGGACTAACTAGGCTCCCACCTTCCAAACCATCTACACTCGCGCAGTGGGGACTACAAGTCCAGGGTTTTGTGATTCGGCGGCTACGCTGAAAAGCGGTGGTCCCGTGGCGAGCCGTCAGAATCAGTTCGGAATTGACTAGGCTCCCATCTTCCAAACCATCTTTACCCGCACAGTGAAGGCTACAGGTCTGAGCTTTGATCGTAATCTTTCGTTGCTAGTCGTCACTAGCTAGGCTTACCCAATTATGTTCGGCGATCATTGACCGTGAAGGGGACAATGATCCCTGGCAAATCGTCATCACTAGGCGTGATAGCGCTGATTAGACTCCCACTTCCAAAACCATCGAGATCCGCGCTGAGCGGACTAGGTGTCAAGTGATTTTAGAAGTCTTCTTCATCAGCTTAGGCTAAATGAGCTTGCTCGGTTGGAGAGGTGTTCCGCCCATTTGAGGGCGTGTGAACCTAGTCCATCAACATGGTGCATGGTGTGGACGAAATTACCTTAAATCAGCTAGTAATCTGTTGGTACGATACGTATGTCAGAGTTGTCTAGGATTTCTCGTGCTCATGCCAAACATGTGACAGAATATTTTTTGAATAATAGGCTGAGCCCATGGGCCCGCAGAGGAAGGGCTAGGGTTTCCTGCACAGTGCGCTGCATGTACGGCGTAGATCGTGCGGTAACAAGTGAACGACATAGGCTGCGTGACGGTTGAGTATCGGTTACTCCCCATAATTGATGGGGTTGCGTGTAGCACCATTAATTTGATTGATTTGGTCTGCACAAATTCCTTGGGAATCGTCGTCTCCTCGTTTCCCATACAATATTTAATGCTTGGCAATTAATGCCGGAATGCCCGCTTGGTGAACCATCATGTCTATATAATGGTGTTTTCCAATTGTTGTAGGCACTATCTTTCATATAGCTTATTTCTTGTAATGTTCTTGCTTGAAGAGCAAACATTGGGCTTTCCAAAAGCTGAAGAAAATGCTTTGGATTTTCCAAAGGCTGAAGGTGGATTTTTGTCTCTGAAATCTCTGAATATTCTGACATTTGCACTGAACAGGCATAACGATAGTTGTTGTTATGTGTGACCACCTGTTATGGGTGGGCACGTAGTCGACCTGCTGAGGTCTTGTGACTTCTTCTCACATCACGGAAAAGTAGTACGGATTCTCTCCCAAGGGAAGAGTCTGTCGATCATGTGCTGGTGCCTTATCGTTGTTCCTGAATGTTTAAATTCAGAGATAACACCAGCGTCCAACTTTGTGGTGGCTGCCTTCGCCGCTTCTCGATTAACCCCGTTGCCTCGCCTTGAGCTGGAATTCGGAATCTCGAGATGAAGAGGAGTTGGACATGGTCCATGGATTGGGCCATTTGACTCCTGGACTCCCCTCTTATCCCTGCAGCCGAAAGGTGCACTATACCTGTGTCCACCTGACACTTGTCCCAAGTTCACCCGTTTCGCCGAATTGAGCGTGTGAGTCGGCTGTATCTGAATGTGGCTCGTCGTGGGACTCCCGATTGCCGATTTGTACTCCCGCAAACCATATTTGAGGGTCGCATTCACTGGAGCGTGATCTGAACATGATGTTATCATCTTGATCTTGCTCAGTTCAGACTCTTCAAAGAAGTTGAGGTTGAAGTCTTCTTCGGATGTTTCTTGTAGTAGAATTGTCTAAACGAGTATTTTACTTCATGTCGCACTGTATTCAGATACTTGTAGTATGTAGTCTTTTGTATCTACCTCAAGGTGCTTGTTGTTACATCTTTCCAATAATCAATAGAATTTATTTTTGTAATTCTTCCTTTATTTCTTAAATGATTATAAATCACATAAGTCTTTAAGAACTAAAACTCTACATTGATTATGGAAAGGGAAATAAACAACTGAAAGCAGACTAACTATTGATGGAGAGAAATTAATCCGGACCTTGAAGTGAATTTTGATTGCCCTTGTGGATTGTTCAAAGGTTACTGAAGAGTAAACCTTGTAGAGGGCCCAATCATTGTACCAACGGAATCATCGGGGGGATATGTTTTTGATTGCCAAGGCATCTTCATTTCGCTGGGCGGAAGAGCAGATAGCTCTCGCGCTATTTGAAGGTGATGCCTCCGTTGTTGCATGGCCTGGCACTAGTTAGGCAACCCTGCAACATGTAGCTGAATTTGGGAGTATTCTATTTATTTTAGTGCAGTGTAGTGGGGCCTCCTGCCGAAGGTTGGTCTCCACATATTGTCCATTCGGAGTGGGTAGCAGTATACTTAACACATTGATGAAAGGCGGAGACCACTGCTTCCATCTCGTGGAGCCATGGTCTTCTCAGGATGAGATTATAGGATGATGGCGCGTTTACCACCATGAAGTCCAGAAATTGGACCTTCCTTAGTTGCGGTTCTCCAGCCACCGTAACTAACCTTATCTTTCCGATGGGAAAGCATTTCTCCCCGCTGAATCTGATCAGTAGGTGCTCTGAAGATGTCAGATTTTCCTCCTTGAAGTCTGTGTCGTGGAACACGTTGTAGAACAGAACAATATGTAAGCTTCCTGTGTCCACCAGAGCTCTTTTTACCTCCCACATTGCCATGGAAATCGAGATGACTAGGGCGTCATTATGTGGCGCTCAGACTCCTTCGAGGTCTTTGTCCGTAAAGGTCAAGGTGGGAATGAGGCTCTGAATCCTTGAGTGACAGATGTGTCTGTCCTCATCCACGGGCTGTGTCTGCATTTCCAATAAGGTTTTCTTGTGAGACCTGTACGACTGGTCTTCATTCGGTCCAACTCCATGAAGGACTATATTATCCCTAGAGTCTCATTTTCTACTTCTTTAACTGACTCCCCCTGTCCCTTGTTTGTTTTGTTCGCTTCTCAGACATCGGGAGCTCTTTTAATTTTCCTCTACGGATCCACCTCATACCTCAGACTCTTGCAGTCATTGGTGTCGTGGCCGCCCTCCTTGTGGTACGCGCAGTACTTATCGTTGTCACGCTTGGAGGGGTCTCTGCGTGTCTTCGGGGGCCACTTCAGTTCCTCCCAGTTCTTCATGGATTTAAATACGTCTGACAGGCTAGCATTTAGGGGTGTCACAGCTCTGGATCCAACATAGTTGGATGATTTTTCGGGCCTAAATCGACCAAGGTCTGGCCTAATGTCACTTCGCTTCCTTTTGCTTTGTTCCTCACCCTCGCGTCTCTTGCCCTCCTTCTTGTCCCTAGGGGTGGAGGGCTTCTTCTCGCCTTCGGCTTCCCTTTTAACGATCCTTGACTCCTCCAGGGTGATGTGTCTCTGGACGCTCTTGAGGAGCTCCGTCATGTCCAGAACATGGCTCTAGGGTGAGGTCCTCGTAGAGCTTTCCTTTTTTAAGGCCCACAGTGAAGGCCGTCACGGCTGTATTGTCACTGCACCCGTCAATGAGGGTCATCTCCTTGTTAAAGCACGTGACATATTCTCTGAGTGTCTCGCCGCACCTCTGCTTTAGTGAGAGTATGTATTAAAGGCCTTTTTCGGAAACGTTGGCTCTCAACGAAATGTGTCATAAATTCTTTTGCCAGCGTTTTGAAGGAGTCGATCGACTTCGGCGAAAGGCTGTGAAACCACGTCAGTGTTGAGCTTTTCAGATTGGTGGGAAAGGTTCTACACATGACGGATTTAGATCCTTCTTTAAGGGCCATTACGTGCTGGTAATGGCGTAGGTGGTGGAAAGGATCGGTGGTTTCGTCATAGTAGTCGAGCTTCAGGGTAGTGAACTTCCTCGGAAGGGCCTCAATTATGATCCGGTCTGCAAATGTCGGGATGGAGAGGCGGTACAGTACGTCCGGATTGTGTGCCTCTTTGCGTTGGGGGTTCCCAGGGCCGAGCCTCTTTGTCCTGGTGGCGAGCTCAATGTTAGCCACGCAACCTCCCTTAGTCCAATGAGAACTAGCGGGGGCTTGGCTCTCCTGCACTTGTTCCCTATCATTATTTGGATGCGGAGGTTCATGTTGTTCTCGTTGTATTTGAGATGTCAGCCCATCCATTCTGGGATCCGCTATTGTTGTCGTCGGCGCGGGGGCTTGAGTCTGTAGCCCGTGTATGACCAGAGCCGATGAAAGCGGCGATACTGCGCCAACTAGAACGTTTGATGTGTCCCCCTGTTATCCGTTGTTGCGTGACATCGTAGTCACCATTTCTCTGGGTTTTTAAAAAGAGGCGATGCTAATGAAAAGTTAAAAACTTTGTCGTCCCCACTGAAGGTGCCAAACTGATTTAGTCATTTTTCGCTCCCTGCTAACCTGCTGACCTCATGTCTTATTTATAGTGCATGAAGTCATGGTTCTACCAGTCCATCGCAGGGTAATTTAAGAAGGAGATCTTCATGGAGATCCTTTTCTAATTAGGAGTCGTGCTCTAGGAGGGAAGTTCCATGTTCGCCCTATGCTCCTAGATACGCGAGAGATAATTCCCAATGAAAGAGCAATCCGTAAAAGGGAGTTTCTCTGTGTGAATGTACTTTGTTATGTGCTTCCTAGTTGGAATAACAACCACGACCAAGGACCCTAACAATACTTTAAAGACTGGCCTATTCTTTTCTAATTATACAGTCGAACTAAGAAAAAAAATCACCAAAAATATGTCTCCACATTCACAAACAATAAAGAGGAACAATAGGTTGCACTACCTCACAAGTTGTGACTCTTGAAATCTGGAATTTCAAACCTTCCAAATGAGGGTCAGATCACATTTTGTGTCGTTGGGCAGTGAAAGGATATATCACAATTTATGTCCTGGTTTTGCCCTTGGGTAAATTGGTCATATCTTGACGTTTTGAACCATGTGTGGTATAATAGAAGGCAGGTATCATTACAGCATGTATACATTACATCATCCAGATGACATGACCTGATGATCCATGTCATCACAAAAATAACGCGTGGAAGTTTTGAAATTTTCTACTTCAATATTTCTCTTCCTCAACAAAACAAAACTTGATAGTTTTTTGCCGATTAAACTTGATAGTTTTTTGCCGATTAAACTTGATAGGTTTTTGTTAGGCGACTCTGGTTCAATTAATACTCTTTTTAATGAAGCAAATCAGGATGAGCGCTCAAATACACGATGGATGTGGAAACCTTTGCTTAGCAGTATAAAACATTTACTTGTTATCAATGGTAACTGGTAATGTAAGTATAATCTCGGAGAGCTAAACTATGAATCTCATGAACTTGCCTCAAGTGATGGATGTAACATTAGGTCTCTTAATTAATATATCTAGCTATAAGCATTAAAAAAAAACGAAGGCACAAAGATACACTTCCAATATATTGCAGTATCGAATGGGTATGAATAACAGATCCGGGGGGCCCTTTCGCACTAAGCATAAGACCCCCTCATGTGCATCAACTCGAGCCGTCGGATCTATTGGACGGCTCAGATTCATGGATTTCAATTATTTATTTCAAATGTAAGATTTTAAAGGGAAAAAGGGACTGATCTAGGGTTTCCCTTTGCATGAGCCCCCCTCAGTCTCTCTCCCTTCCAGACTCTCTACTCTCCCTTCAAGCTCTCTCTCAAAGGTAGTGAAATCTTCAAGGACGCCACTCCCAAAGGCATTGAAGAAGCAAGACATAGTAGTGACGAAGAAGAAGCAAGAAGAAGCTCTCTACTGAAATCTTCAAGGACGCCACTCCCAAAGGCAGTGAAGAAGCAAGAAAGAGTAGTGAGCTAGGGCTATCTATTCTCCCTTCCAGACTCTCTACTCTCCCTTGAAGCTCTCTTTCCCTTGAAGCTAGGGTTTCTGCTCTCTTCGCGACGAAGAAACTTTCAAGGACACCACTCCCAAAGGCAGTGAAGAAGCAAGAAAGAGTAGTGATCTAGGGCTTCGACTGATCTGGGTTTCATTACTTAGGGTTTTGATTTTGTCCCAACTCCAACTGCAGGTAACTTCCAACTCCAAGTAATCTTCATATCTTCCTAGTTTCGTCACTTCTGCTTCTTCTTTTGTTGATCTAGGTTTAACTGGAGTTCGTTGATTTGGGTTTAATTGGAGTGGTGGTGGTGAGATCGTTTGGGGATGTGGTGGCCGGTGGGTTGGTTTGGTGGTGGTGGTCGTGCTGACAAGTTCGATTGGAGTGGTGGTGGTGAGCTCGTCTGGGAATTAGGTGGAGCAGAGGTTGTGGTGGTGAGGTCGATTGGGGGGTGGTGGCAGTGGTACTTTCTTGGATTCTGTGGTGGTGTTGGTGAAATTGATTGGGGATGTGGTGGCCGGTGGGTTGGTTTAGGGGTGGTGGTCGTGTTGACAAGGTCGATTGGAGTGGTGGTGGTGAGCTCGATTAGGAATTAGGTGGAGCAGAGGTAGTGGTGGTGAGGTCGATTGGGGAGTGGTGGCGGTGGTATTTTCTTGGATTCTGTGGTGATGTTGGTGACATTGATTGGGGATGTGGTAGCCGGTGGGTTGGTTTAGGGGTGGTGGTGGTGCTGGCAAGGTCGATTAGAGTGGTGGTGGTGAGCTCTATTAGGATAAAGGTCATAATGTAAATGTAATTTTAGGAACTTGGAGGTAGATAAACCCTTACGAATGTAACCAGAAATATGTCTTCATTTACAAGGACTGGTGTCTTTTTTTAGCAAAATTTACAAGTTCGACAGTCCTCAAATCATACCACTGTGCTCAATTGTGCTGTCAATCTGATGTTTTTTTTTGTTCAATTTGTGCTCAATTGTGCTTCAATCTATTTTTTTTTTGTTGAATATTTATTTAGATTGTGTTGAATGTTTTGGTATGGTTGTATGTTGGATTATTATTATCCTTGAATTGGTATTATTATCCTTGAACTACTTGCTCCTTAGTTGAAATTGGGTTTTTAACGCAGGAATGGCATACAAAGCCTATGTTGTTTATCGTGGCCATATACCGGGAGTATACATGACTTGGACAGATTCTCTACTACAAGTAGATGGGTATAAGGGTAGTGTGTACAAGGGTTTCACATCGGCTGAAGAAGCATATGAAAATTACAGCCTATGGGTGCGCTCAGAAGAAATGAGAAGAGAGCACCAGCCAAGAAGAGAGTACGATGAAGATATGAAACCCAACCAACTAAATAACGATCGTGAGGGTCATGGCGAAGAAACTCAAAGACATAAAACCCAAGTCAATGATCCTTGGGCATTTACAAGGGATTTGATCAACACATTATTAGTGGTGATTATAATGATTCTTGTAATTGTATTTTTGAAGCTTTTAGTTGGTAATTGTATTTTTGAACTTTGCCAAAGGAGTAATGGTCGAGTGGTTAAGGCCTTGTGGGATTTATCCCCAAGTCCTTGCTTCGAGACCCTCCGGCGGCATTATTTCTTTCGGGGTGATGTTGGCCTATAGGCGGCACCTCGGGGGATAGGTTACGGATCCTATCAAACACCGGCTCACCTTCCAAAAAAAAAAAAAAAAAGTCATTTGAACTTTGTAATTTTTTTTTGTAATGTACTTATGAACAGATTTTGTAATGAACTGTAACACCCCTAAATTTCATAAAACTAATTTATTTTATTTTGAATTAAATAAAATAGGGTTACATTTAATTGAATGTGAATTTCAAAATTTAGGGTTTTATTTGGTGAGTTTAGAAGGTGGGTGCTTTTAGGAGTCCAATGGGGGCGAATAGCCACTCACCTTATAAAGGGAAAACCCTTCTTTCTTTCTTCTCTTGTGCAAACCCTCTTTTCTTCTTTCTCTTTCCCTTCTTCACGATTTCTTCTCCTCTGGCGGCGAGCAAGCTCTCGGATCGAGCCTTTGTAGCCGATCCCACCACCCTAGATTCCTTCCTATCTCCTTCCCCTATCTTCTCTTTTCTTCCCTAGCAAAGGCAAGCTCTGCGATAGAGTTAATAGGGACTTTAGATTGGAGCAGTGAGCAAATGAACGAGAAGCAAAGCAACAGAGAAGAAGAGGAAGTGGCAACGGTGGCAGAATTCAATGGGAGTTGACGAGCGGGCTGTGCGTGCTGCAGTAAAGGTTAGGAAGAAAGCAGCTGCAAGAGGTCTCCTTGTACGTCCGCATAGTGTTCCCATCCAACCTTTCCCTTTTACACAATTGCTCAACATCATCAAGCTTGGAGATTTAAATGAAGACCAGACACATAAAGATGAGCCAAATAAAGAGGTTGATGGACTTGTTGTAAATGACACCAAAGAGAATGGATTTGTCACGGGCCAAGTGGATCAGGCTCCTGTCGGATTAGGCACTGGTTGTGCAACAAGAGAGAGGTCTGGCGAGATGATTGCGTTGGCTGCGCAAATCTTTTGCGAAATCGGTGAGTTTTTCGCTTCAATCCATCTTTCGATTTCATTTCTTGATCTAAAATCTATTTTCTTTGCATTTCCCATTTTTTTGTTTGAACTTTGAAGATTGAAACACAATTTATTCATCATGCTTGTATTCCCTTCTTCTTAAGATCGAAACATTAAGTTTAGAAGAAAAACAGTCTGATTTTGTGTTACTGTTGACTGAACGATAGTGGTTTTTTTTTTTATCTTTGAAGGTAGAAATTGATTTGATTTTGTTCATGATTAGATCCACTAAGCTAGAAAAAAATAGACCCAATTGTTCCTTGGTATGAAAAAGTTGTAATTTTGTAAGGTTTGTCATCTAATTAAGAAGACTCTATTTTCTCTTGGGCCACCTTTTGATTGAAGGATGTTTGTTTATCGACCTATGAGGCAATGACAAAGCTTTTGTGGGTTCAGTCGAAACTGGGTTGCAATTGATTGCATTTTTTTTTACCCCAAATGTAGTTGTAGGCTTCATGGTATAGTAGTGTGTTGGTTTGCAATGAATCTGAAATTTGTTCTGTCAGGGGTTATGTATGTAAATACATAACAAATGAAGAGCTAGATCATTCTAAACTTGGATAAGTGGCTTTTGCATTGTGTGGGGTATATAGGAGTAGTTGTGTTTAGTGACCATGGGGCAAGTGGTTTAACATCCTTTCAGAATATACCTTCCAAATTCAGCATAGCCTTTGGTGAAGAAAATAAGGTATCTGATGCCTTGAGTTGTTGCACACATCTCTTGTTGCCATGCACTCTTATGTACTTCGATTTGATGAGCTTCGAGATCAATATATTTCGAGCTCTCACTTCCATCCTATTTACACAGTCTGCGATTATAATGCTACCCATTCCAACACATGTTTTTTTAAAGCAATACCATTATCCCTGATTGTGCAACTTCTTATTTGAGAGGTCCACACAGGTGATTCAGCTGGTCATGTTGGCATTTCTTGGACTTTCTTGCTGCTATGATATTGCTATTAGCTTCCCTTCATGTGTCATAAGACTAGCCACTTTAAATAGTGTCATGTTTGCTAGACTGTTGAAAGGCACCATAATAATGTAAGCTTTTACACCTGTGTTCTGATACTAGAACAGCCTTAAACAGAAGTTTTATAAGTCAGATGAGAGGAGAACAAGGGAAAACTCAAACTTTTTTGAGTTAACAGCAATGCACAATCTTTCCTTGGGTCAAACATCAATCATTTTATGGTGTTACTATCAGTTTGAGATTATGTTAACTCTGCTTTTTACATTATCATCTAAGTAGCAAAAGGTTATCTTCCAAGTAAATTGCTTTTATATATATTTGGTGTTGATTCTTTGAACATGAACCCTTATCTGGGCAACTTGTAGAGTTGTAGCTAGTTTTGCAAGTGGTTATGAATTGGTTATGGTCATGTGGCTGTTGGCTTATTTTGAAATCCTTGTTTGATTGTTGGGTTTAATCATTTATGGAGTTTCCTAATTAGAAACTCATAACCTTGGTTGGCGATATTAGAGGTTCACACATTTTGTGGAACAACGTACCAAGTGTTTGCCTAACATTTGGAGAAATGAGGCAGGTCCCAGCCTGTTTGACAATCTTGGTCTCATTCATGTTTTGGGTATTTGCATGATTCTACGAAGTTACATTTGTATGTTTGTGACTTAAATTTGATTGTTATGTAGACTGCGTTGCTGAAAAGAATTTATTTCTTTTATTAAATGGGTTTTGATCCCCGCCCTATTACAAAAAGTTTGTATATGAAAATGTTGGTTGCCCAAAAATGTGGGTGGATATGATTGTGAATCGATTCAGAAATGACAAAATGTCATCATGGATAAAATTTGAAATATAAAAAATAAATGATATTGGTAAACCTTGATTTCTGAAAATATAAACCACTTGGACTGGTATCACTGAGAACTACCACACCTCTTTTGTTTATTATTTCCCCTCTCTTACTAGAGAAACTAAATAACCTGCGGGTCATCTTGCGGAGTTGGGGCACCCATTTCTTACTAGAGAAACTAAAATAACCTTCGGGTTAGTCTTGCAGAAATGAAGTGAATTTGTATGCCTAAAATAGGCTTTGATATTTATCCGTAAAAAATGTGACGTGAGTTATGCGCATTGATTGCCCAAGGGTGGCTTTTGGTACTCATATAGTTAGGGGTATCCGTGATGCATGCCTGTATGTGATGTCCCCACTTGGGCATGGATGACAGAGTAGTCCTCCTTTATATGAGAGAGTCATACAGGCATGTATGTTCGGCACGGAGGTGGTGCGAATGTGGTATCATCTATGTGATCAATCCGTTAAAAGATGAAAAAAATTCAAATAAAAACGAATAAATTACGTTTATATTCTTTCTAATCCTTTTCATGCAGGATGGCAAGTCCACTAATATTTCTGCAAGTCAAACTTGCCATAGTCGACTCCTATAGGGTAAGTATAAGTAAATGCATTTTTACTTAATTGAGATGATGATATGATGGCCTCGATGAGGAACTAAATTCTTGGAACTGTGTTTTCTTGCATCACACTTTTGCCTCGTTGAGGAACTACCTGTTGGTGTGTTTGTGTATTGTTTGTGTTTAGCTTCATGTTTATCACGTGCGATTTTATTGATTTTGGGATGAAGATTTTTCACACCAGCTTTATTGCTGACCCAAGTGAGCTTTTGCTTCTTGGGTACATTCCTTTGGGAATGTAGCCAATTAGCCTTTCAGGTTTAGAGACTTTTGAGCAGCGTTACGGGAGTTCCGCTAGTGGGGCTAGCGACGTCAATTAGTTTGTTCCTATTTTCTAAACTATATTTTTGTCATTGCTGCTAAATGTTTCTATTGTTATTGAATTTCACGTCCCGAGTTTTGGGAAAACGAATAATCCTACGTGGATTTTAGGATTTCATTTTTCTCAAAAATCGGGGCGTGACATGAACTTCTAGTATGTAATGTACTTATGAATAGTTTTTGTAATGAAGTTCTTGTTTGCTCAGATTCTATATTGAAAATCCAGGTTGCTTGCATGGGTTTTATTGAAAATTCAGGATGCTTGCATAGGTTTTATTGAATAGGTTTTGAAAATTCAGTTTGGAATATGAAAATTTAGGTTGCTTGCATGCATTTTATTTTGTAAAAATCCAGGTTGCTTGGAATATACAAGGAGGTGGCTTGAGAAGAAGGTGGTGAGAAGAGGTTGCTTGCATTGCAGGTTTATAAAAAATTTCAATTCACAAACATGTACAAAATCTCTAAATAACAATACCACACCCAAACTTTGTAGGATATGAGCATGCTTTTGTTCATTATGGAAGTCTCATGTTTTCTTCTCGAGTACAAGTAAAATCTTTGCCAACTATCAAACCATACAGGGGGGGGGGGGGATTTTTGAAATGGGTTAGTTCTAAATACCTGCCAGTTGATTGAATTTGATGCTTTTCTCAAATACCTGCTTTTGAAATGGGTTAGTTCTAAATACTTGCATTTTACAGCATATACAACTCCATACAACTCCCTAGTTATAGTATAAACCTGCATTTTACAGCATATACAACTCCCTAGTTGTAGTATAAACCTGCATTTTACAACATATACAACTCCCTAGTTATAGTATACAATTCACTGTGTTTTACATTTCACTTATAACAAATTACAAAGCAGCAATTTACAATTCACTTATACCTGACAACATTTTACATCCAAAAGCATTATACCTGATAGCGTTTTACATCACTTATAATGTATTTACATCCAAAAGCATTATACCTGACAACATTTTACATCCAAAAGCATTTTACAGAGCAGCATTTTACAATTCACTTATAGTATAAACCTTCACCTGTCAATAATTTGTCAACAAAACAGTTCACTTATAACAACATATGCAATTCACTGTATAAACCTGATAGCAGTTTGTCAACAAAACCTATAATTTGTTTCCCCCATTTCGTTGCTTGAACTTGGTGGCTGCAAAAATAAATAATAAAGATTAACAAGCAACAATATGACATAACATTGCAAACATAAATAATAAATATTAAAAGTATAATAAGCAACAATATTTACACATCTGTGAGAGTAGCGAATAAATATGATCAAGTCCTGACACTCTATTACTTCCCAAAGTCAAACCAAAAGGAAGAGTCGTTCCTTCTACAGAGTCATTACTTCCCAAAGTCAAACTCAAGCTCAAACCTTCACCCTGGTGTGCTTGATTTGGAGGTTGAAAGGGTACATTGACATTGCATATACCTTCTCCATCAACATTAAAACTTGTGTTATCACTCTACAAAAAAATATACACATAATTATATTAGTGTCACAATTGAAAATATACATTCAGTTAGTACGAATTAAAGCAAGATTACCTTGGAGGACAAGGTATTTTTTCTCTTAGCCTTTCCTATACGTATCTCATGTAGAGGTTTCTTTCGTTTTGAACCTTTTCGGTCTTCTTTTTTCTTCAAGCCTTTCATATTTCCTATTTGGAGCACACTATTTTGCTTCAAAGCTTCTTGGGGTGCAATGTCATTGTTCATGATGATCTCTTGATGCAACCTTGTATATTCATCTATAAACCTCTCCATTTTGGCACGTGTGTCCTTATTCATCGAAGCTTGAAATGCCATTCGTAGAAGATATGATTGGATCCTACGAATCCAATCACTTACATTTTCTTCCGTACTTGAACTCACTTCATTTGATACACGTTTACATTTCACTCCCCTTGTCCATCTATCCAATATGTATATTTTCGAAATTTCCATGATATCAAGTCGGCCAAACACTTTCAAAACATGACAACACAATATTCCCATTGTCTCAAATTTCATGCAATTGCAATTTGCCACATTCAAGCTAGGGTCACAAAACACCTTAAATTCCTTATATTTTGTATCATGAAAAGCAACAATGTACTCGTATTTATTTTGATCTTTTTTTTTATCAAAGCCATTGATGCAAGATCAAATTCTTCATGGAAAAGTTTGAAAACTGAAGGTGTGTAGATTTGTGAGGCTTGTTTCAACAAAGGGGATCTAGATAATCCCAATGTAGGCACTTTTTTCCTCGCAAAAAATTCAACCTCCAACTCATTATTCCTCTTTTGCTCTAATACCCTATCAAAATGTTTGAAAAAACATGAAATGTTCAAGTCGGATTTCAAGTGATCTTTCAAGTCACTATTGAATGATTTACTTAGTTGTGTACTTCGCATCCCTAAGGTCATTGTGTTTTTTATATGACACTTAGCCCATTTCTCCTTTAAAGCATATATGCGTCCCAACCATTTATTCTCTTTTAAGTCAAAATCATGAAGCATTTTTTGCCAATTGACTTCAAATTCAACCTCATCTAAGTACTCAAACATACACCTCTTAAACTCTTTCAAAAAACCAACATTCTTGTTTTTCATGTGGCCTCCCAAATGCTTGATTCCACTTTGCATTATGTGCAAAGTGCACAACCCATGATATGTTTCTGGCCATCCTGTAGCTAAAACATTTCCTATCGTAGCATCTTGGTCAGTGAAGATGGTACATGGTCTCTTACCACCATGTGCCTTCACAAAAGTTTCAAAAGACCACAGAAATGACTCAATGGTCTCATCGTATAAAAGCGTTGCACCAAGAATCACAATTTTCCTATGATTATTAAATCCAGTGAACACTTCCAAAGGTCTAAATTCTCTATTAGTGCCAAAAGTGGTATCAAATTTTACCACATCACCAAAGTCCGCATAATCTGCAAGCATTTTAGAATCTACCCAAAATATATTAGTAACTAAATCATCACTATCCAACTGAAATGAATAATAAAATGATGCATTTTTTTAGTTTTGTTGCTCAAAGTACCGTAGAATACCTCCAAGCTCTCCATTGACCATCTCTTTCTGTCTCATTGATCTTAGGTAAGTTTTTTGATCTTCTAATAGAAACCCAAGACTACCTCTACCTCCTGCTTCCCTACTCAAAAGTTCTTGTGTAGCCTTGGGAGTTATACCCAAGTCAGAAACCAATTCGATCGCTAAGGCTTGTGATATGTTTACCTCCCTATGCGACCTTAGCATATGGGTCGTCTCATTGGGCTCCAAATCATGATGGTGAGCGGTAATAAATTCTTTGACTTTGTATTTGTCAGCCACTCTATCGAAACCCAGTTTGAACATTACTTTGCAGTCAGTTCTAACATCCCATTTTTTTTTAATGACAACACCTTTTTGTGGGTGTTTTTCTCTCTTGAGACTATGCTTACAACAAACATACACTGCATTGATAATTATTTTATCTATTCTACTCTTATTTGAGTACTCTTTCCTAACTCCAAAGCCCATTTTTTCACATAACTTTTTCAGTATTCCCAACCACATTCTAATGAGTCAAACATCATGCCCACACTTGGATCATCAACATCCATAGCATCCATGCCAACTAACACAAATATTCTGCATATTGCAAAATTGCTCTCATCAATAATAAATTGTTACACATATAATCAAAACTTCAAAAAAATTTCAGCAAGTTGCATAAGAAGGTTTTTCTATAATTTCTTTCTCATCAATAATAAATTCTTTCTTTCTATAAGCAAGTTAAGTATAGTCAAAACATCACAAAATTGCTCTCATATTGCAGAATGTTGAAAAGCTCGCACGACATGTTTATTACATTATCTTTTAACTAATGAAATGTGTTCTACATAATTAAGGAAACTTTAGTAAAAAATGAAAAGAAAAAGAATTCACTATATTATTGATACAGAAGAGGTAGACACATCTTTCAAATTAAGCCTTCTTACTCAAAAGCGGAAACGAGTGATGCTGAATGTCAGATTATATGTCATAAGCAAATAGACTAGAACTGATTACTTATAAATTACTACTTGTTAGCTTTCAAACAATGGTAGAAGCATTTCCTAAATCTACTGCTGGCAGCCACATTGTCAAAATTAATTTAACCCGCACAGGGGGGGGGGGGGGGGGGGGGGGGGGGGGGATGGCGATTACACACCTACAGTCCTATGTCCGAGTATACAGAAATCACACATCCATGGGCCAAGTGATTTCGATGGCAGCTAGTCTCAGTACCGAACGCCCTACTCCCCTTTCCCTACAAATGGATAACCAAATTAGGACAACAAAAAACCCAACATACAAGCAAGCTAAATGAGGCACCGTTGTTTAAGGCATTTAAAATGGGAGAAGCCTAAGGTGACATATTTATTATCTGTGTGTTTAAATGGTTGTGTAACATGCTTATATTATTCTCAATAATCAACACACTAAACATGTCTTTGTCCACAACCAACAAATGCAGTTACCTCCATTAGTTAACTGTAAAGTCTTTTGCCTTTCAAAAAAAAAAAAAGTCCTATGCTTTTCATCAATATTCACATGCATAAAATATATAACTCCCCAGCTTAAATACAACAATATGGCCACATACATTAAGAACTCTACAAACAATTAAACTTGTATAAGATGACAGATGTGAAATGTGATTCCGAAAACAATTAAATTTGTATAAGAACAAATACCTCCACATGTCTACACTTCTTTTTCACATGATTCTGGTGGGGGTGGGTGTAGGTCGGTGTAGGCAGCCTGATTCGACGTCGAATCTCGAGCAAGAGGGAGGAAGAGAAGGAGAATCACGGTCCTGTTTCAGTTCCCGCCACACTTCTTCTTCGCATGATTCTAATGGGGGTGGGTGTAGGTCAGTGTTTGCAGCCTGATTCGACGCCGAATCTCAAGCAAGAGGGAGGAAGAGAAGGGGGGGTGTAGGTCAGTGTTTGCAGCCTGATTCGACGCCGAAACTCGAGCAAAAGGGAGGAAGAGAAGGAGAATCATGGTCCTGTTTCCCGCCTATATATCTCCCAAAACCTTTCATTCCCCCTTTTTGATATTTGAAACTCTCATGCCTTTGAAATATATTTTTTCAAGTCCATGAATCTGAGCCGTCCAATAGATCCGATGACTCGAGTTGATGCACATGAGGGGGTCATGTGCTTTGTGCGCATGGGATCAAAGTTTTCACCCTCAGGATCCTCTTCTACAAACTTTTTCACGTTACTGCACCAAATTAGCATTTTTGTAACATGCAAAAAACAGTAACACTTTTGAGTTATTACAATCCACAAAGCAATTTTACACATTTTCACAAACAAAGTGATTCAATAATTGTATCACCACAAATAGTATGGCTTACAAGTGATGCTATTCATGGTGATCTAATTTATTGTATCACTTTTTTTGTGTAGCTATTTTTCATTTTGTTGACTAAATTTAGTTTTGACTTGAAATTGTTTGGTGGATTGTAATAGCTTAAAAATGTTACTATTTTTTAAGTTGTTACAAATATGTCAATTTGGTGTAGTGCGTGGATGATAGCTAATGGAAGATCGCTTACTATTGGTGGACTGTTACATCAAAAAAGTGATATTGTTTGAAGTGTTGTTACATGTAGTGGTTTGTCATCTCTTTACAACAAGTTTGTCACTTGGCTCATTCTTATAAATAAATACATAAAAAAGGCTTGGGCAGGCTGTAAAAACTTAAATTGACTCCTACGTATTAAATTAAAAAACTCGACTATACAAATCGATCTCCTTAGTGGGTATTTTCATGAACGGTTTTCTTCTTTTGCATCTTATGCAGGAAAATGTCTAGTCAACTTGCTATTTAACGCTACACCAAAAGGGCTGTTTAGCTACGGGGAGGTGGCCACGGCTCTAAGCCGTTGGTTTATTTTCCACGGTTAAAAACCGTGGCTATAACGGCCAACGGTTTATAACCGTGGCTAAAAAAATTACACCAAAAGGGTTGCCACGGTTTTAAACCGTGGCTATAACTGTGGCTAAACTTGCCAACGGTTTAAAACCGTAGCTATCAGATTTACACTTTTGCGATTTGGTGAAAATATTTTCGCGCTTTGGAGGGAGTAGTTTCGCGCTTTGGCGAAAAAAATTGGGGAGAAATAGGTTCTCACTCTCTCCACAGTTCCTCTTCACAAGCACGGATTCTCGAACCAGAGAAGAAGAAGAACTCAAGAAGGAGAGGACGATAGAAGAAGAAGAAGAAAAAGAAAAAGAAGAAAGTTTGAGAAGGTAAGATCTCCTTCTTCTTCTTTAGATCTTGAGAGAACCGAACTGAAGAAGAACATGAAATTGGAACTCCATTGTCAGTTTCTTCTTTCCAGTCGATTTCTTTCTCTCTCTGTCCAAATCACAAGTAGAAGAAGCATCTAAGCATCTCACCCCCTTCAGCTAGTAATAATCGCGTTGGAACTTGGAACCCCAGGTTGGCCCATTCTTCCAAATCTCAATTTCTCTTTCACTCATGCTCATTATCAACTATTGGGTATCTTTCTAATCAACCACAAAATCAACCAAATAATCACAGCAAGAAATGGGTTTGTTTTTCTGTCGAAACTAATTCGTGGGTTTAGTTTTATTTTTGTTAATAGTTTCTCAACCGGTCTGTTTGGTTGAGTTGGCTCTGTATTCCTTAATTGGGTTGTTTTTTTTTTTTATCAAAGTGTTGTTCCTTTTCTTTTCATCATTAATTGTGGTTTGTTTTTCTTCTTGTTTACATGCCACTGTTGAATTCTTGTTGTTTGTGTTTGTACTATGGTTGTTTGGCTTCATATGAATGAATCATCACTTTTTCTTAGGGGTTTTCATTTACATCTTCACCATATAAGTCAAATTGCATTGTACAATTCGATCTCCGGTGCTTGCTCTCAATCCACTCTCCTATTCTTGTTGTTTTAGTTTTGGGCTTATACCCAATCTGTACTGAGATGACAGCTTAATGTTTCAGATAATTGAAGGTCGACCAAATCTTGAAGACAATATATAATGGTTTCTATATCTAGATTGGGTGTTTACTGATGCACTGAGATCATAGTAATTCTCTCAGGAACGGTGCTGACACTTTGTCTTTTATAGACTCATTGAGAGCATATTCTATTACAGGTATTGGATTTTCACAAAATTATTTTGTTCAAATGCTGGTCTTGTTTGTTCAATTCAGAAGGTCATTCTGATCTTATAGAAGCTTGGGCCAACCATGCCTTTTTACTGTCACTTGTTAGTTTGAATTTGTGATTTACTTGAAGGATACTACAATACTCGAGTGGCGAGCAATCTTTCGAAAATGTGGGGGATTTTCACTATATTTCAAACAGTCTATTGCTATACGTCTGTTATGTTATTAGTATTACTGTGGAAATCTGATTTAATTTACCTTAACACTCACGTTTTTATGTGTTCCAGAGCTTGATCACCTTGTTTAAGACCAGCAATGATTGGTTAACACTCTGATTTTGGACTGGAAGGGTTCAATTGAGATAGTAGAATGGAGAGGAAAAGGGTGGATGAATTTGAACCTGGATCAGTTCCACCTGTGAGACAAGTGGACAGATTCGGGTTCGTAAAGCAAAGAAGTAAACTCCCCCGATGGTCAACCCAGGATTAGGTCTGCGATTGATCAAGAGAGGTGGGTTTTTAATTGTTGGAGCTGATAATTATTTCTCATTTGTTCATAGTTTCATTTATGTCTACAATAGGAAACGATTTTATGAAATTATCATGTGGTGGTTCTTATTTTGTTCATGTCTATATGCTTTGTTGAATTATTGAAGTGCTGAACAATTGGTATTAGCTTGAAAAAAATGTCAAACATAATTTTATCGAGTGTGATCATGTTGGTAAGATGCATCATAATTGAAAGAACCTTGTCTTTCTCTTCCTCCATTGAGATGACACCAAAATGTTTCTTCACTTTCCACAAAAATAGATCAGTTCCTTCGCATCCCTGAACCAACCATTGTCTTGGGCTCTGAAATCTTTGATCTTGTGTTTTTGTACTTGGACGGGAACATTGTTACCATTGCTTGTTTCAACAAAGCCCAATCGTCCTTCAAAATATCACTTGAACAAGTACGGTTGCTTGTAGCTGCCATAGAGGAGCGAAAAGGGGATACATTGTCAGCACTTGCTTGTGCATAATCAATATCATGATCTAACGTGTACTTAAATTTACCAAAAACGTTAATGTTTTAATTGTATTTTCTCATTCTCATTAATCTGTATGATAATTTATAATTAGAAGATGTCTCAAGATTAGATGGTTAAAATGTTAAATCTCTGTGAGTGTTTATGTTACTTGAAGTTTGTGCACACTTCATTATTCAGAAATGAAGTCTTGTTTGACATGATGGTGTGGTGTACAAGGAATTGTGAAAAATAACTATTAGCTGTCATTATATTTTGCAATGGATCCTATATTTTCGACAATTGTTCTAGAACCTGTTCTGATTTATTTCAATCTCAGTTAACTATTTTTTTTCTTTTACGTATTATTTCCAGGTAAATCAAAAGATGATGAAATCAACTCTTATCAAGGACCTTTACGGAGAAATTGATCGGCTTAAAGCAGGTAGTGTATGCTTCCTGTTCTGCAGTCTGATTACTCATATGCTTTTCTTTTGACATAGCATATTTAGTTGTAAATAATTGGCTTCTTTTTTGAAGAGGTTTATGATGCGCGGGAGAAAAGTGGAGTTTACATTCCAAAAGAACGTTACTATCAAGAGGAGAGTGAAAGAAAGGTATTCATTCAACCCTATTTTACAGTTCCATGATGGACAGTGGCAGGTGATAGTGCTTTTATCTAGAGTTTTCTTCTAAATATTGACCAGGGATTATTGTGACACTTAGCTAGTATCTCATATTTTTGGATTTCTCAAGTAGAGATTTGTTTACCTTTGTTCTATGTTTTTGGATCTCAGATGTAATATCTTGTGGGCGGGTATCAACCCTGGACCCGTGAAAAATATATGTGAGAGTAATGAACATCACGATGTGGATATTTGTGCTACTCACGTGAAAAACACGTGGGTCCCTGCGGCTCGGCGTCGTGAACGTCAGCTATGTACTACCACCACTGCTGCTGCTGGTTCTTCTGGGTCTTCTTCAGCTGTCAAGAAACCTAAACTGTCTCAGACTACAAATTCACATACTTCAACTTCTAATACTACTCCCCCTAGAAACTTAGATACTAGCTCTAGCCACCAAGGTATGTTAAGATTCTTCTCTAGCTCTTTATTGGTTGTGATTTCATAGATCAAAACACTTCAAATGGTGTTTTTTTATTTTTTATTTGTGATTTTATCAAATTTTAAAAAAATTTCAGTAGGCATCTCTCCTATGACCTGTAGATCAATGGGTATCTCTCTTTTTTATTGAAAGAAGTTCAAATGAGTGTTTTCTGTTGTTGTTCACATCTTATACATGAAAAATCCAAATTAGTACTATAGGTCACAAGAAGTTGAAATGGGTTTCTCTTTTGATGTAGTCTTATAGGGTCAGAAGAAGTTGAAATAGATTTCTCTTTTGATGCAAGTCTTGTATATCAATAGAAGTTGAAATGGGTTTCTCTTGTTATAAATGTATACATGAAAGACGTTTTAATGGAGTACCAATGCTATTGAGTACCGAAACTATTGAAGAAAGGTTTACCATTGTTAACGCAGTACCAATGCTGTTGATGTGTAGTTTAACTACTATTTGTTTTCAAGACATTTCTATTAATACAATTGTATGACTAAATTTAGTTTCTGAAAAGCAATTTTGTTGATTATTGTTATAATCTAAAAACTTTTTATGTTGCCTCCCAGTAAAAAAACTTTAAGCACACAGATGGTAAGCTTGTGTTATGTTATATGTTTGGATGAAAATGAGTTGTTTTCTTGTATTGGGTTTCATTGATTTGCTCTGTTTTTGTGTGTGGGTGTTGCAGTAAGAGATTGATCAAGCTTGTGTTATGTTCTCTTGTGTGTCGTTTTGATGTTAATATGCAGGGTTTTGACATTAACTTGAAGTGTCGTGGACTCGGAGCAGCGAAGTTTGCTTGCAGGGTTGGTCTGCCAAGAATTGGAGCTGCTCTGTCTAGTTTTTTTCGGTGCTGCAATACACTGGATAACACGCTCTGTTTTGACAGAGTGGTCTGTCCTGATGCACTCTGTTGCTTTTTTTTTCTTCTGCTGTTAGTTTTATTTTTCTTCTGCTGTTTGTGATTTGTCATATTATGATCCATGTTCTTCCACATGACCTGCCTTGCAAAACAAAAAGTGAAAACTTTTCTAAACTTCTTAGGAGGTAATGTTGTTAAAGAATATATTTTAATTTGATGCAATATGCAATATGCAATATAATTATGTAGAACTAAGAGCAAAAACCATGAATGGAACAATCATCCCGTTACTTGTTTAGTTCTAACTTCTGACAACAGTCTTATATGTTTTGACTCAGTGGGTTACCACACAAAAATATGCAGCGATTCTATTTTTGGGACAAATGCTCGCACAATTGAAGAAGAAGTCTCCAAGAAAGTTGATATGTTTGCAAACATGCTTATACGAAGTGCTCAACAGTGCAATGAGGAAAAGGTAATAATACCAGCTGGCACTTTGCATATCATTTCCTGCTTACGTTTCTACTTACCAAAGGCATGCACATCACACAATTTTGCTCTTCAAGTTACGACTATTTAACATGCCTTCTCAGTGAAGATGGACGTATGGAATCTGCAATTGGCATAAGAACCCTTCTTCAGGTACTCATCTCATTAAGTAGTGCATTTAAACTTTAGAGAGTGCGCTGTTTCAACAAACAGTGGGAAAGAAAAAAATAAAGATTATATGGTGAAGTATCGTCTGACCACAGTGATTAATGAACTTTATTATGTTTATAGGATGGTCTGGGTGATACAATCAGGGTGTTCACAAAACCACCAGAGGAAGAAATTGACCCTTGCAGAAGACTGGCTAACCTGGGTACAAAAGCATCAGCTCTTCAACTAGGAGTGGTAAACTTCTTCTGTATTGTATCACTTGACCTGTTTTGTTTTTCACTTTATAAGTTATAACACACTTGAGTCATTTTTTTTATCATAAAAATTTATTATGTATCAATTGTATCTATATTGCTGACATGAAGTGGCATAAACTTCATAGTTGATATGGGAGTGACTTCTAATTTCCTTTGTTTCGTTCAGCGGCTAGCCCTAAAGAGGTTGGTAGACGCGAATATGGGAATAATAACTCCCTTGTCCGGGCAGCTAACAAAGCCATTGCCCCATGCCATTGCCTTGGTAAATCTTCAGGAACTGTCATTTGGTGCTCACAAGCTTTTGCCAGAAGGTATATGTTTTTCTTTTTAATCCCTCCTCATCTCCCTTTCAGTATTGAACTAATTAGATGACATTTAATCCAGACAATTAATTCATCTTTTTGGTACTGGATGGCACGCAGGTACACGTTTGGCTATATCTATCCGAGGAGATGAATCCTACGAGAAGGATGTTGATGCTACAATGATTCTGCATCATCTACCAAGTACTGAAGACAAAACCAGCAGAGTGCATGCTACAAGGAGGAAATGTTCTGACCGATGCTTTTGAATTGTTAATTAACATCTTTGCTAGTCATCTAAATCATGAATTCTTTTTTTGGTGCAGGCTATTTGAGTCTTTAGTAGAAAATGCACTGGATTTTCACGTGATCCACCATATAGAGTTTGCCAAGAATATTCACAGGTACTGCTTATTCATTTCGTGAAAATAGAGAATGAGCAAAGGCCAACTGGTTTTCTTATAATACTGGTCCCGTTTGCAGTGATGATTTAGTTATTGGGGCTGGCAGCAATGCTTGAGCTCTTTTTGTTGACGGACTTGACTAATAGGTAACTAATCTATACTTCAAATTAAAATTCACTCAACTCATTCCATTCAATCAAATTTCATGACTTCACATGCTCAAATCTATTTTCCTTACATGAAGCTTCTTCAACAATAGCCTTCAACAAAACCTGTATAAAATTATGTATACAGGTTTTACTTTATACTACTACCATTTTTCTGACTTGGTTCTTAATACTCTCTATGTTTTCTTTCCTCTTGGATACAATAAAAGTATCATGATGAAGATTGCTAGCATGCACTTCTTATGCTTTGATAGTTGTTCAATTCAAGCTATATCTTTAGGTTCACTCTTGGATGATAATGTGGTTTGTTGCAGTGTCAGTACCAGAGGATGGAAGGAGAGGCTGTTTTCTCGGAGCACTTACATGGCTGATATTGGTTCAGAAGTTAAGAGAGAGGTAAATGCTGGCATTGCTAGCGTATCACGCTTAATGGAGCGTCTTGAAACCAGAGAAAATAGTGAAGCAACAGAAGCAAATGGAATGCAGATATTTGTTGATATGGTAACAGAGCTATGTTGATATGGCTGATATGGAGTAAATCTACTATGTTGAAAGTCCATAAAGACCTTCCTAATGCAAATCTTTGAGGTATTCTTCCAAATCCTTTAAGCGAGCACAAAATTACCCTTTTTGTGATTCAAACTAAATGCATATTGGAATTCTACTATGGCTCTATAACCAAATTGGTACTCGTGGACATTAATACTTAAAGTGAACCCAAGGTTTTCTTGCACATGTAGGTTGAACTTAGATATCAATTCTCAGCTACTCATGTCAGACACAGGTAGAAGGACTTGGATTCAGTTAGCTGTTACAAATTTTGAAGGACTCTGTGCCTAAATTCTATATAGCTGGCACGAAATGCAACCAATGGGTTGCTTCTATATTGCACCAGTCTTAACAATATTTTCTATTCCATATTCCTTGATTTGAGATGAAAAATTTGTTCTGGAAGATATTTTAGCTCAGCAATATTATTAATTTTTGTGGCTATTGTAATTTTTATTATATTTAGTAGCTTATAGCTTAGCAATATTATTAATTTGTATGGCTACTGTAATTTCTATTATATTTAGTAGCTTATGTTCTTATTTTCGTGTACAACAAACAGGAGCATGATAATACTGATATTGAAGGAGTTGACTCGACCAATGCATGCTATGGGGGTACTGCAGCTTTATTCAATGTGGTGAATTGGGTGGAGAGTAGCTCGTGGGATGGACGCTACGGCCTTGTTGTGTGCACAGATAGTGCGGTATGACCTTTTCTTTAGACATCGAGCAAGTTTCTTTTGATGGCACCAACCATCAAAAGTACACAAATTTATTTCATATTTGAGGGCATGACATGTTAGCATGTTCAATAGCCTGAAAAGTTGCTAGCTGTTGCCAATGTGTGCACCCTATTAGCCGCAGTTTTTTCTTGTATGCGCTTCCTTCCGTTGGTCGTTTGTTGCACTTGTCATTGCTCTGAAGAAAGTTTTGTATCATGTAATGCTTTTTTGATAATTTATTGGTGATTATTTTATCATAGGTCTATGCAGAAGGGCCTGCACATGGCTCATGTATATGACTTTTACAAGCCTGATCTTGCAAGTGAATAGCAAGTTGCTACAAAAACTGACAATGGCATCATCAGCAGATGGTTGGGGAGAACTTGACAATGGCTTTCTGAATGAAAGGCATGACAATGACTGATATTCACATAATTATTACATAATATACCTCCTAACTTTGTTTGTTAGTGTTTCGAATATTGTATTTTAGTTTAATTATTCTATTTTTGTATTTTTGTAGGATTTGGAGTTTAAAAGTCAAAAGTGCATTAGCGTGGCGAATTTTGAAATTCATGGACAAATTAACGAAGTGGAGCGGGAGACACTCAAGCCAAAGATTAAGAGAACCAAAGAAAAAAATGAAGGAAATTAGTTTTGAATTTTTGTGGTACGAAGAAGTGATATGGATGAACATAGCAAAACCCATTTTTCCTTTTATTAAAACATAATCCAAACAAAATGGGTGAGACCCTTTTGTTTCCAATTGGATTTGGCTTGGGGATCCATCAACATAGAATGGGTATTTTGGTTGCTAAGTTGGGCCCAATAGGGCAAGGAGGCTTTTTAACCAAAAAGAGGACAGCACAGAAAAAAAAAAGAAGTTTTTGGATTTTATTTGTTTTCTTGACAAAAAGAGGACGGCTGGACAAGAATAAAGAGGGCAGCAGCAGCAGCAGCAGCAGTCGAAGGAGGCGGTTTTGCTCCAGAAAAGAAAGCGCAAGAAGCTGCCATAACGCAGCAGCAGTAGCGAAGACGCAGCCGTAGCGAAGGCGCAGGACAGCAGCGCATACGCTGTCCAGGACAGCGTGAACGCATGCAAACACAGCAGCGCAGCAGCAGAGTACAAACTCAGCAGCAGCAGGGTGCGCATCACTGATTCGCCATGCACCGCCATGCCGATGAAGCTCCACGCCGTTGTTGCTGTTCTCACCTTCGCCATGAGTCACTAAACCCCACGCAAGGTGAAGAGGTGAACTCCTAGATGTAACACACTAAATTAGTATTTGATTCGCTTTAAGCTTTCACGATGAATAATGATGTTTAATGATTCACACTTTTATTTAATATAGAAATTTATGTTGTTTTAGTGACAAGGATTTCATAGATTTCTTCGTAGATTATTATTATTCCGGTGATTATCTTTTCTTCTCCATATAAGCTTAGTCACGCTTTTCTTATGTGTTGAATGTTTAAGAATTAATTGATTCCGGTAGGTTAGTTATATGTGATCGTCATTTATTACGATATTGTCTCCGGATATATCGTAAGTTTAGGATATCACATATGACAAACCTTTGTGCTTTTTTAGAAGAAGTGAAATCTAAAATTCATTTACATTAAGGTATATTAATGCATAAAAGATTATATTTCCGATTACGTCGTTTGGGATGTGAAACACGTAGTTGAGTCATCATAGCGAATCAATACTAGTTGGCGCGTGAAGTCTAGGAGGGATTCTCGGAACCTTGTGATTTTTCCAAACTTAATTTTCATTAAATTAAATTCAATTTCGTATTTTAAATTTGTTAGAATTTATTAACTTTAGTTTCGCATAGTTTGTCTTCCTTAACCTTATTTTGTAGATCGTTTTTCCTCGTGGGATCGACACCCCATTCTTTACTGCAATTGACCGCGTGTACTGTTTGGGCGTAATCAAATTTTAGCGTCGTTGCCGGGGAACAAGCGTCATTCTACAAGGAAGGTTTCGGGTATTATCTTTCTTGCTCATTTTTCATTTTATTTTATTTTATTCTATTTTTTATGTTTTAGGTCCAGTTTAATTTTTATTTTTATTTTTATTTTATTTCTAAAAAAAAAAATAAAAAAAAAAAAAATAAATAAATAAAAAAACATTGGGGGAGTGAGTTGGATTAGAGACCACTTAGGGAGACTAATTAGGATCCCCAATTTAGAACACCCACAAATTCACATTGAGGCCAAGTTAAGTTCTACTTCTAATTCTAACACCATGAGTAATCACGAAGATTACCATGTTCGGTCGCTAAAGGACTATCTCCACCCCACGCGCACTGCTACTCCATCATGTATCATGTTTGCACCAAGTACACCAAAGCTAGATTTTAAGCCGGGTATGATACAATTATTACCTACTTTTCATGGCCTAGAGAGTGAAAATCCTTATGTTCACATTAGGGAATTTGAGGAAGTTGTGGCAACTTTCCACAACAAAGTTGAGGCTGTAGACTCGGTTAGACTAAGGTTCTTTCCTTTTTCCCTTAAGGAAAAAGCGAAGAGTTGGCTATACTCTTTGCGACCAAGGTCTATAGGTTCGTGGGAGGAGATGACCCAAGCATTTTTTAATAAATACTTTCCTCACCACAAAACCAACGGTCTAAAGAGACAGATTTCTACCTTCACCCAAAAGAATAGCGAGAGATTATATCAAGTATGGGAGAGGTTCAAGGATCTCTTGAATACATGCCCACACCATGGGTATGAGAGTTGGCGCGTAGTCAGTTATTTTTATGAGGGACTCACCAGTAGAGAGCGTCAGTTCGTTGAGATGATGTGTAATGGAGAGTTTTTGCAAAAGGACCCTGACGAGGCTATTGAGTACCTGAATGACTTGGCTGAAAAGGCTCATACTTGGACTGGTCCAAGTGCTACTGAGAGCACAGATAGAACACGCCCAGCTGGAGTTTACCAACTTAGGGAAGAGGATAGCCTTAGAGCCCAACTTGATAGAGTAACTAGGGAGTTAGAAGCACTTAAGACCAAGGATGGTAAGCCCACACATACTGTTGTCAGAGTTGAGCTACAGGACACATGTTTTATATGCGGGGGAGTTGAACACTTTGCACAGGATTGCCCAACCTTGACTGAGATGAGAGGGGTTTATGAGGAACAATGTAACGCCTTAGGGATGTATAAGAAGCCTTACTCACCATTCTCTAACACTTACAATTCTGGCTGGAGAGATCACCCTAACTTCGGCTGGAGGTCTGAGGCAGACCAACCTACACACTCACAGGCACAACCACCTAGGTCATACCCTGCACCTCCATACAATGCACAATCTAACATAAGTTTCTTATCAGACACATTACATGCATTTATAGAGGCACAAGGTAAAACTAATCAAAAATTTGAGGTTGCATTGACACAGTTGGCAGAGGAGAACAAGGAGATCAAAAGCCAAATAACCAAGCTGACAAGTTCATTAACAGTACAAGCTCGGGGCCAATTTCCGTCACAGCCTCAAGCAAATCCGAAGGGACAACTTATGGCACAAACCTCTACTTCAGACTCTCAGAATGTCAAAGAGGTTAATGCCATCACTACTCGGAGTGGTAAGATCTTAGATGGGTCAAGCTCGTCCACGACTATAGGCACCTCCCCAAGTGCAAAGGAGAACATCCCTGAGGATGAGCCCAACAAGAACATTCCAGTTTCAGTTCCTTTCCCTCAAGCACTACGACCTGCTGGAAAGAAATCGGAAATGCATGGTGAGATTCTAGAACACTTGAAACAGGTTAAAATTAACTTACCTTTGCTGCATGTGATTAAACAGGTACCAACTTATGCGAGGGTCATCAAGGATCTATGCACTATCAAGAGGAAACATCATGTCAAGAAGACTGCCTTCTTGACAGAACAGGTAAGCGCGGTGATTGAGCAGAGGACACCACCCAAGTACAAAGATCCAGGGTGTCCTACAGTCACTTGCCAGATTGGGACTCATGAGTTCGGCCAAGCCTTGTTGGATTTAGGGGCAAGTGTAAATCTGATGCCATATTCTATTTACTTGCAACTGGGTCTAGGAGATATTAAACCCACATCCGTGGTACTGCAATTGGCTGATAGATCGGTTAAGAAGCCAAGAGGAATAGTCGAGTATGTCTTGCTTCAGATTGATAAGTTTTACTATCTCGTCGACTTTCTTATTTTAGATACTCATTCTGCGGTTAAATGGAGTCTACAGTTCCGATTATTTTAGGTAGACCTTTTCTTGCCACAGCTAACGCTCTTATCAATTGCAGGAACGGTCTAATGAAGCTGTCTTTTGGGAACATGACTCTGGAGGTCAACATATTCAATATTAGCAAGCAACCACGTGATGATGATGAGTGTCATCATACCTACATGATAGACAGACTGATATCAGAGGACGCGCTCCTGAGCGCAGATTCTGAAACCTTAGAGTACCTCCTTTCTATTTCTGATTCTGAGAATTCACTTTATCCTGACAATGCTTTTGATATTGCTGTTGTTTCAGGGTTAAAAGATAAAGGAGGGCGACAATGGCAACCATGCTTTGAGGAGTTGCCAAAGGAAATACAGAAACCACAACCATCCACAGTGGAAACTCCGAAAGTTGACCTAGCTCCACTGCCCGAGGGACTTAAACATGCATTCCTCGGATCAGGTGATACCTTTCCTGTTATTATTTCTTCCGTGCTTGATAGCTCACAAGAAGAAGAATTGATTAATATGTTACGTGAGCACAAATCTGCATTAGGTTGGACTATAGCTGACATTAAAGGTATTCGCCCCTTAATATGTTCCCATAGGATCCACTTAGAAGAAGGAGCTAACCCCCGTAGAGATCCTCAAAGACGACTTAACCCTACTATGAAAGAGGTGGTGAAAAATGAAGTTTTAAAATTGTTAGATGTCGGCATCATTTATCCCATCTCTGATAGCAAGTGGGTTAGTCCAACTCAAGTAGTTCCCAAGAAATCGGGCATAACTGTGGTGACTAATGATGAGGGGGTGACTGTTCCTACTAAGGTAGTTACAGGGTGGCGCATGTGCATTGATTATAGGAAACTTAATTCTGCCACCCGCAAGGATCACTTCCCACTTCCATTCATAGACCAAATCTTAGAGCGAGTAGCTGGTCATTCTCTCTATTGCTTTCTAGATGGGTATTCAGGATATTATCAGATTGAGATTGCATTAGAGGATCAGGATAATACTACTTTCACATGTCCTTTTGGTACTTATGCTTTTCGGCGTATGCCATTTGGTTTGTGTAATGCACCGGCTACTTTTCAGCGATGCATGATGAGTATTTTTAGTGACATGGTTGAAAAATGTATAGAAGTTTTCATGGATGATTTGACTGTTTTTGGTGATTCCTTTGATTCATGTTTACTTCACTTGAAGGCTGTTTTAAGTAGATGTGAAGAAAAGGGTCTGGTGCTTAATTGGGAAAAATGTCATTTCATGGTTTCCTATGGAATAGTTCTGGGACACATAGTTTCTAATAAAGGAATCGAGGTAGATAAAGCTAAAATTGAATTGATTTCTAAACTACCTACACCTAAAAGTGTCAAGGATGTGAGATCCTTTCTAGGGCACGCGGGTTTTTATAGGAGGTTCATACATAATTTTTCTGCCATCTCTAGACCATTAAGCAACCTCCTGGTCAAAGATGTCGTGTTCCAATGGACACAAAAGCGTGAGGACGCCTTCCGAACACTCATTGATAGGCTCACCTCTGCCCCCATCATGCAGCCACCAGATTGGACTTTACCATTTGAGATAATGTGTGATGCAAGAAATTATGCTGTGGGGGCGGTCTTGGGACAACGAAGGGAAGGGAAGCCATTTGTTGTTTACCATTTCTAGTCGAACACTTAATGATGCTCAAAAGAATTATTCGACTACTGAAAAAGAGTTGCTAGCTGTAGTTTTTGCTTTAGATAAATTTCGTGCTTATTTGATTGGTACACCTATCACTGTTTTTACTGACCATGCAGCTCTTAAGTTCCTTCTTTCTAAAAAGGATGCTAAGGCAAGATTGATTAGGTGGATTTTATTTCTGCAGGAATTTGATCTAACTATAAAGGATAAGAAGGGGGTCGAGAATGTTGTGGTGGATCACTTGTCTCGTTTGGAGTCCAGTGACTCTGCCAATGGCCCACCCATCCGTGATGACTTCCCTGATGAACACCTATTCACCGTCACTCAAGCACCATGGTATGCACACATTGTTAATTACTTGGTTTCCGGCGAAGTTCCATCATCATGGAGTGCTCAAGATAAGCGCAAATTTTTGGTCGAGGTACGAAATTTTTATTGGGATGATCCTTATCTATATAAGTATTGCCCCGACCAAATCATGAGGCGTTGTATCCCTGAAGGTGAGATTGAAAGTGTCTTACATTTTTGTCATAGTGCAGCTTGTGGAGGCCATTTTTTTTATGAAAAAGACCGCTACAAAAATTTTGCAGTCTGGATTATATTTGCCTACTTTGTTCAAGGACACTAACAATTATTGTCGTTCTTGTGATAGATGCCAGAAGTTGGGTGCATTGTCCCGGAGACACATGATGCCCCTTAACCCCATCCTAGTCATTGAGATATTTGATTGTTGGGGGATTGATTTTATGGGACCTTTTCCACCTTCCTTTGGATATTTGTATATTTTGCTTGCAGTGGACTATGTGTCCAAATGGGTTGAGGCTGTGGCGTGCCGACACAATGACAACAATACTATTATCAAGTTTATCATAGAACACATTCTATCCCGTTTCGGTACACCACGAGCCATTATTAGTGATCAGGGGACTCATTTCTGTAATCGCTCTTTTGAAGCTTTGATGCGCAGGTATGGAGTTCATCACAAGGTTGCCAATGCCTATCATCCGCAGACAAATGGCCAAGCTGAGTTGGCCAATCGAGAAGTAAAACAAATCTTGGAGAAGATGGTGAATCCTGATAGGAAGGATTGGTCCTTGCGCCTTCCTGATGCACTTTGGGCCTACCGTACCGCTTATAAGACAATTCTCGGGATGTCTCCATATCGACTTATATATGGAAAAGCATGTCATTTACCTGTTGAGTTAGAACATCGCGCTTATTGGGCCGTAAAAAGCACTAACTTTGATCTCAATGATGCAGGTATTCAGCGGAAACTTCAGTTGGCTGAAATTGAGGAGTTGCGGAATGATGCCTATGACAATTCCCGAATATACAAGGCGAAGATGAAAACAACTCATGATAAGCAAATTCTGAGGAAACATTTCGAGCCCAACCAACGAGTCTATCTCTATGACTCACGCCTTCATCTTCATCCTGGCAAGCTAAAATCGAGATGGACGGGGCCATTCATGGTAAAACAAGTTTTTCCCAATGGATCCATAGAAATTGAAGATCCAACAGATGGGAGAGTATTTAGAGTCAACGGGCAACGTTTGAAGCACTATGTGGAGCGAGTAGAGGTGCCAGAAGATATCTCTCTGGTTGCCCCTGTCTACTTGATTTGATGTTCTCTACCCTATCTTTAGTTTAGGTTTTTATTTTTATTTTTATTTTTATTTTTATTTTTATTTTTATTTTTATTTTTATTTTTATTTTTATTTTTATTTTTATTTTTATTTTTATTTTTATTTTTATTTTTATTTTTATTTTTATTTTTATTTTTCATTTATTATTATTATTTTTTAGTTTAGTTTAGGTTGTTGCTTTTATGTTTTTCTTTTAGTGTTTCAGGTTATTTTAGGTGTTGCTACTGGAGTCACTTGGAGCTCTTCATCCCATATGTTCATTTCTCCCGTCGGTATGAATTTCTTATATTTTGGTGACTGTGAGGACATTGTCTATTTGAAATTGGTAAAGCTTCACCATGGTAATATCACTCTAACCCTCCTCTTTTCCTTTTCCTTCATTTGTCATGATTATTATTTTATACATTGAGGACAATGTTTGGTTTAGGTTTGGGGGTATGGTTTATTAGATTTTTTTTAATGCAATTTTAAAAAATCTTTGAGTTTAAAACGTATTTTACAATTAAACCGAGTCATTTTTGTGTTCTACTCAATCTCCATTGAATACTTAGATGATTATGGTAATTGTGTAAAATCTTCTTGAAAATGCATTTGAAATCCGAACTCTTGGTGAAAAAAAAAAAGGAAAAAAAAAGAGGGGTTTTGAGTTTTTTTTTTTTTAGAGAATATTTTTTGTTGCCTTTAATTTTGAGAAAACACATACTAGCACGTGTCACATAGTTATATTAGTGGAAAACATGATATTTGATATTATCCTTATGTTAGATGTATTTCGTGAGACTTTTTAACTCGACTATTCATGCACTATAAGCCAAGTCAACATGATTTGAAGTTGATTAGTGAGGTATTGAACTAGAAAACCTTAGAATAATAGTGGAGACTTAACCCTTGTGAGTTTTGAGCCATTCTTTATTTCTTGAGGGTTATTAATTACACTCTGATTTTTCTTGAGTCCGCATTATTTCGTTGATGATCTCATTATTCTTGATTTTCTTATTGATTGCTTTAAGAATGACATAAAAATTGAATCTTTACACTAGAACTTCTTGCTTTATTTAGTTGAGATGTCCTAGTACTAACTAGAACTTATGAAGTGATATAGGCATTTCTTTCTTTAAACCATTTTTAGCCTACCCAATAATAAATATCCATTTGCAGCCCTTTGAGCCTTTAGATAGCCTTTTCTTTGTTATCCCCATTCCCAATACCTACTCCAATCAAGGAGTAATACCTTTATTATTTTATCCTTACCCAATTTTCTGAGAATGTATACGGTGAGATATATTTATAGAATGGGCAAAAAAAAAAAAAAAAAAAAAAAGAAGATATTTCATGCACCCTCGAAGTAAAAGTGTTGGATTGTATCAATGGGGAAAAGCATGTTAAAAAAAAAAAAAAATTGCTATTGAAGAAGAAAATAATGAAGAAAAAGTTAATGGTGTACAACATTGATTTGTTCTTCAATGCCCTATGTTTTATTCAAGGGTGTATCCATTCTCAGGAAATCTTTGTATCCTTTTGTCCCTTATTGTTTGCCATAATCCAAGCCCCAATACAACCTAGTAAAGACCTGATTGATCTTAAGTGAAAGTTAGCTTAATTGATGTGGAGATTGAATAGGCAAGAATTATGGTGTTTGGTTCAACATTCTCAAAAGTAAACAATATTCCTGTCCATGAGATCATATTCATTTCACTCGTTGAAAATTCTGTTTTTCATGATAATTATATGTGAGACGTTTGCATTTTTCATAGTATATTCTTTTCCTCACATATAAACTGAGTGCCCAATCTCTGAGCGTTTCATTTCTGAGCGACATGAGAGAATTGTATAAACGTCTTTTCTAAAGGTTATCTTGTCACATCTTTACTATGAGATGAAGAGTTATGTTGATAAGGCTCCTCACACACACACTTCGAGTTGAGAATGATTATGAAATTTATTTAACCTTTAGATACTATTAAATTATTGTACTCTATTGATATACTTTTGTGACAGTTTTAGTTTGTTGTTTTTCTCGAATGCTAAGCAATTAGAAAATTACTCTAAGGAAAATAAAGAAGAATGCTCACGTTTTTGCATTATGTTTTTAGAAAATAGATTTTGTTTTATTGAGTCAGTAATGTTTGGGGGTAGTATTTCTGGACACCCTCACGAGACTATAACTCGTCCTCTAGAGGTAATCTAGAGGTTTAAAGCCTTGTTGCACGTTAAGGTAAGTGCAACCGTGATTCCTACGAAAGTGAGTTAGGATTTTATTCTTAATTTTGTTTTGCTCGAGGACTAGCAAAATGTAGGTTTGAGGGTATTTGATATTCACATAATTATTACATAATATACCTCCTAACTTATGTTTGTTAGTGTTTCGAATATTGTATTTTAGTTTAATTATTCTATTTTTGTATTTTTGTAGGATTTGGAGTTTAAAAGTCAAAAGTGCATTAGCGTGGCGAATTTTGAAATTCATGGACAAATTAACGAAGTGGAGCGGGAGACACTCAAGCCAAAGATTAAGAGAACCAAAGAAAAAAATGAAGGAAATTAGTTTTGAATTTTGGTGGTACAAAGAAGTGATATGGATGAACATAGCAAAACTCATTTTTCCTTTTATTAAAACATAATCCAAACAAAAGGGGTGAGACCCTTTTGTTTCCAATTGGATTTGGCTTAGGGATCCATCAACATAGAATGGGTATTTTGGTTGCTAAATTGGGCCGAATAGGGCAAGGAGGCTTTTTAACCAGAAAGAGGACAGCACAGAAAAAAAAAGAAGTTTTTGGATTTTATTTGTTTTCTTGGCAAAAAGAGGACGGCTGGACAAGAATAAAGAGGGCAGCAGCAGCAGCAGCAGCAGTCGAAGGAGGCGGTTTTGCTCCAGAAAAGAAAGCGCAAGAAGCTGCCATAACGCAGCAGCAGTAGCGAAGACGCAGCCGTAGCGAAGGCGCAGGACAGCAGCGCATACGCTGTCCAGGACAGTGTGAACGCATGCAAACACAGCAGCGCAGCAGCAGAGTACAAACGCAGCAGCAGCAGGGTGCGCATCACTGATTCGCCATGCGCCGCCATGCCGATGAAGCTCCACGCCGTTGTTGCTGTTCTCACCTTCGCCATGAGTCACTAAACCCCACGCAAGGTGAAGAGGTGAACTCTTAGATGTAACACACTAAATTAGTATTTGATTCGCTTTAAGCTTTCACGATGAATAATGATGTTTAATGATTCGCACTTTTATTTAATATAGAAATTTATGTTGTTTTAGTGACAAGGATTTCATAGATTTCTTCGTAGATTATTATTATTCCGGTGATTATCTTTTCTTCTCCATATAAGCTTAGTCACGCTTTTCTTATGTGTGGAATGTTTAAGAATTAATTGATTCCGGTAGGTTAGTTATATGTGATCGTCATTTATTACGATATTGTCTCCGGATATATCGTAAGTTTAGGATATCACATATGACAAACCTTTGTGCTTTTTTAGAAGAAGTGAAATCTAAAATTCATTTACATTAGGGTATATTAATGCATAAAAGATTATTTTTCCGATTACGTCGTTTGGGATGTGAAACACGTAGTTGAGTCATCATAGCGAATCAATACTAGTTGGCGCGTGAAGTCTAGGAGGGATTCTTGGAACCTTGTGATTTTTCCAAACTTAATTTTCATTAAATTAAATTCAATTTCGTATTTTAAATTTGTTAGAATTTATTAACTTTAGTTTCGCATAGTTTGTCTTCCTTAACCTTGTTTTGTAGATCGTTTTTCCTTGTGGGATCGACACCCCATTCTTTACTGCAATTGACCGCGTGTACTGTTTGGGCGTAATCAGTGACAAAGAGAGGTGGGATGATGTTGATCCATTTGAGGAGCAGAAGCCGCCTCCAGCTCCTACAAACATCCAAGCTGCTCAGAAACGGCCTGTATCAATTATAAAGATAAGTTAACTATATCTGATTCTTGGGCTATTAGCATATGAGATTTTTTTCTCCATGACACCACCATAATTTTTTATGTGTTGAAGAATTCCATATATGTTGAGACGATTATCATTAGCCAGGAAAGTTGGCATTTGCTTGATTTGATGTGATGTGATATGCAATGGGGATTATTTATTTGTTTATTTATTTTTATGTACTGATTCTGATTTAGCATGTTTTGCACATGCTAACCATCGCAACATTAGCTTTTTTTAGTTTAATTTGTTTCAAGATCTTGTGTTTTTTGCTTGTACACTTGGAGCATGTTACAGATTTTAAGTCCTTTCTGTTTTTTTTGGAGAAAATAAGTTAATAGATTCTGGGAATCTGCTGCATGATCTGTAAGATGGTGGATTGATAGAACACCACCTTATATTCATTTTATATTCATTTCATTTATGATCAAACAACATGATTCTATGGCTGCCGCTCTGTAGCAGAACCAATTCATGTCTAACTGAATCTGGCAACGTATTTCATAGAGGTAATTTTCACCAGAATTAAAATTTTGATTTTGAAAAATAATGTAGTTTATTGTGTTGTTGTGATTCGACAGAAGAGATGGTGCTATTAGTTTGGTGGATGTTGTTGTGTATATGGATATTGTGATGATCTCTTTCTTTCATCATTTAAGCCTTTGTAGCTTGTGAATTCTTCAGCTTCCATATGATAATAAGTTTTCTTACCATTTGATTTTTGCTCCAGTACGAACAGGCTAACATTTACTTTTGGATTCTATTTGATTTCTATCTCAGATATCATCAGTGTCGCACAATAAATACTAGTTGTAGAGAAGGAAACAGGTACACATATCCACATTACAGGATGTTTTCCTAAGTTGATTCTCCATCTTTATTGTGTATGAGTTGAATCATGTGTGTGACATTTAACTGCAGTGTTCCAAAGGTTGGCGAATGATAAGTTCTGTGACACACAGCGTTGTATTGTCATCACGGTAAGCAGCTTTTCTAGTTCATCCTTGTTGACATATCTAGCATATCTAGCATTTAGTGACAAGAAAACTCCATGTCTGCTCTCTTCTTTGCTTCATGTGTAATCTTAGTTTGGATTTCACTGGATGTTCATTCTGGTCTCAAAAATTTTGAAACAATGTTGACTTCCAAAGATAGCATTAATTGTTATGATTCTTTGATCCTTTGAAACCACACTTATATTATTTATCCCAGTTAATTACCTAGTATAATCTACTGCATATTCGTGTTGAAAAATCGATGAAATGACTTAACTGAACAGAAAAAAAAACTATATTGCCTCCTACCATGGTATATTGTCCTTCACAAGTTGATTGTTATTTTGCACTTGATTGCAGAAGGAACCGATCTTATAAACCCAATCCTCGATTAGCTCGTGTTTTGGATGTTCTCTTTTTACTCCATGCAGAGCATGCAATGAACTGTTCCACTGCTGCTGCCAGGCATCTTGCTTCTAGGTATGTGTTTAATTTTGTGTAAGAGAGATGGTCAATCAAATGTTGTATCACATATCTGACAGTAAGCTTGCAGTGGTGTGGATGTCTATACAGCTCTTGCTGGAGCAGCTGGAGCATTGTACGATCCTCTTCATGGTAGAGCAAACGAGGTAACCATACAAATGTTATTGAGCGTAAAACCTATGTAACTAGCAGAATAGTGTTCCCTACTTTGATCAGGTTTATAGTTTTGTGTCATGGATTTATTTACTTCTGTGAACTTGAGAAAATGAAATGTAAATTGTCCATTGTTTGATGTCTTCTTTTGGCTATAGGCTGTGCTTAAAATGCTGAATGAGATTGGAACAGTTGAGAACATTCCTGAATTCATTGAAGGTGTGAAAAACAGGTGAGTTTTTGTTGTCTTTGCAAATGGTGTCTCATTAACTAATGTGACTGAACTGGTGCCACTGTGCAATTTGATTTAATTTTTTATTTACCCTTTATCTTGGCTTTATACAGGAAAAGGAAGATGTCAGGTTTTGGCCATCGTGTATACAAAAATTATGATCCCCGTGCAAAGGTCATAAGAAAGCTTGCTGATGAAGTATTTTCAATTGTCGGGAGGGATCCATTGATTGAGGTGTTTCTTTTTTCTCTATACTTAATATAATTCTTTCTTTTTCTCTATACTTGATGTAATCCTATCTACTTGCTTCTTTAACTGATTTTACTTGTTGCTGAATGGAATGCAGGCTGCTAACACAAGTGCTGTTACTAAAGGGAGCATATTGCTATATGTTGCAGAGTGCTATGTTGTTACATGTAATGCATGTTGTTTAGGAAGGATTTCTGTTAGATTAGTTGTCAATAAATGTAGTACTATAAATAAGAGAGCATAAGAGAGAAAAAGGGATTCATTTGATTTGTAAGAAAATTGTACACTTGAGCATTTGCTCTACAGGAGATTAGCTATCTCGAATTAGCTTTCTTATTGAATACAATCCATTCCATTTACTGTCATCAATCCAGAATTACAATTACAAGTTCTTTAGTCTGTAATTTCTTTTCATTGCCTGTATTGCATCACTGTCAGTAGAACTGCATTGGCTTAACACCGTGACAAAAAAAAATTTTGAATTTTTTTTTTACTAGCCACTGCTTAAAACCGTGGCTAAAATTTTAGCAACGGTTTTAAGCCGTGGCAAGTCTGGCCACGGTTTTAAGCCGTTGCTAATACTTGCCATGGCTTAAAACCGTTGCTAAACTTTTAGCAACGGTTCAGAACCGTGGTGAAAGCATCAACCGTCCTGAACACAAAACCGTTGCTAAAATTTTAGCCACGGTTTATAGCCGTCACGGATGATTTCGCGACGCCTCTACAACCCACGCCTCTTAGCCGTGGCCATCAGTTACCCCCACGGTTCCAAACCGTTGCTGATGGGGAAATTTGGTGTAGTGTAACTGTGTAACACAAGAGAAATTCTAGCCAGTCCGGCCTCCCAGCCTGGTTTGCCCGCCTAGAGGGCACTTTTACACTTTTTGTCCCTCCTTTTTAAAACACAACCACAAACACTTTTTGGAGGAGGGACAAAAATGTAAAGTTTGCCCACCAAGCGGGCAAACCAGGCCAGGAGGTCGGGCTGGCTAGAATTTTGGTTAACACAAAGCTTAAATAAGTGACATAAAACTCGTTGATGGTTTCTTGATTCTTCTAAGTAAGCTAATTTGCACTAATACATCACTAGAATTATTTAGCTTGGTTTATGTAGTTATTTGCATTTGCAAGTGTCTAAGAAAAAGAAAGTTGAATTGAAAGACGCTTGTTTGAGATTTTCATGTGAACTTCTTGTATAAGAATAACCAAGATAACTAACTAAATAAATAACTACAGAAACACCAAAAACATCTTGGAAAAATGTATTTACCAGCACTGTCTCGTTTTAGGAGAATCAAGAATGCATGATCATTCTTCATTTTCTTCTCGAAAACATTAATTGCTTCTTAAAAAATAAAAAATGGAGCTGCAATTCAAGGCAAGTGATCAAAGAAATCCTAACAATAACATAAACTTCAATTATTAGTAGACAAGAATAAGAATGAAATTGTGATAATGAAACAAGAATGACTTTTATGCACCTCAAGTCAATCCAATCATGTCTTAGCCAACTAAAATGGACAAACAAATAAGAGAAGCTAGAAAGCTCACAAGAGTCATCACTTGCCTCTTTTACAAGAGAGCCTCTGATTAAAAACATAAATGAACAAATGTCATAGTAAACCTAAATATCTGAAAAGAAGCTAGAAAGCTCACAAGAGTCATCACCACTACTATAATATCCTAAAATTTGTCAGCAAATAATTATTTATTTATTTATTTATTTATTTATTTATGTATAACCAAGCAAATAATGCAACTCTACAACAAATAGCAAATCATATTAACTTCTACCTGGAAGCGTCCTTGGGCATGGGCAACATGGGCATTCGCCCAGGGCCTCCATTTCCCTGGGCCCCCATATTTTTTTTTAATGATTGTGACTCCTCTTCTTCTTCTCCACGCCATCCGCTTCTCCTCTTTCCCATATAATTAATTATTTATTTCTTTATTCTCTCTAATTCTAAACGAGTAAATCTTGCTCTGATTTGATAAATCCAACTTCATCTTCTATTCTGTGATTCGTAAATAAATCCATTTGTCTTTATGGATTTGAATAAAGTTGATGTGAGAAGAGAAAAAGGCCACTGACTAAAGAAAGAGAAAGGGTAAGTTACATAGATGATATAGTAAAATTGTAATAGTTTTTTTTTACAGAGATTAGATAGTACTACTGGTTTTTAATAGATTTTAATTATATTTAAATGTGTTGTCACCATGTCACAAGAAAGATTAAATGGGTTAGCTATGATGTCTATTGAGAGTGACTTAGCGAAAAAAGTTGATTACAACCACTATAATTAGTGATTTTGCATCTCAAAATGCTAGAAGAGTTGTATTTAAGTAAAATAAGGCATTAAAGTTTTTTTTAAAGAGGGCCCCATTTTTAGAGTTCGCCCAGGGCCCCCGTAGACTCAGGATTGCCACTGCTTCTACCAAATAACTCATTCGAGTGAAAGATGAGACAGAGCCTTCCAACTCAACACCTTGAACAAAGACAAGCCGATTCCATATTTCCCTAGCCTAGTTGCAATTTAGAAATAGATGTGATGAACTTTCCATAAAGAACCACTTACTACATAATCAATTATCGATCTGCATGTCCTATGAATCAAGGCTTCATCAATGCCCAAGATCAGAGCAACTTCATAGTAAAAACTGAAAGTTATAAAGAGAAACATCAGTGAGAAACCTAAAAAATTATAGGATGAATGACATGAGATTTCTTATTTCAGATGTTCGGTGTCTTTAAAAATAATGGGGTAAAACAAAGTAGGTCTCGTGCAAAATTTTCGCATGAAAATCTACAATAAGTCAATAACTAAGAAAAACATTCTACATTATAAGGATCAGAAACATACATACTCCAAGAGGCCTCATATAAGCATGTTGAGTATAGACTTGTGATTTGTCTGCAATCATGTATGTACTTATTGTTGAAGATGTCAACATCTACTGTATAATGAAAGTTCCCCTTATAGGAACAGTGAACCCATGTATCTTCGTCCTGAATTTTGGAATGTTCAAAATACTCTCTCAATTCTATTATATTTACAATAAAAATCAATAGGTATGTGAATAGTAACCAGGGGTATTTTTTATAATTTAAGTTAAAAACTTGTGTATATCATTTTACCCTCTCAAATTTAGATTATTTATGATCAAAACATGCCCCAGTAAAATATTGATAATTATAGCTAAGCTCTAACATAATTTATTTAAAGCCTTCAATTACCTATAAATTATAAAAGGCCCTCACATCTATTTTTTTTTCATCAAAATCAGCCCCTGTAGACATTCATTAATTACACTTAGGCTCAATATATAATTTATTTAAAGCCCTCAAATTATCTAGAAATTATGAAAATGCTCTTACATCTAACTTTTGAATTTCCCTTTGCCCTTAAAATTTCATACTTTTACAATCAAAATCAGCTCCTCTAAAAAATTGAATAATTATACATATGCCCCTAACATAAATTATTTGAAGCCCCTTATTTATTTATAAACTATACATAGGCTCTTAAAATTATATATACTTATTTTGTTTAGAAACTCAATAATAATTTTTTCTTATTATAGATAACACGAATTCATGATTAAGAGTATGACAAGCAATAACAAACAATTTGTTTATTTATTTATTTTATTTTTTTGTTAAAAGCAGTAACATCAAAATACATTGAAAACCGAACAACAGTAGAAAAAAAAAATGCACTCTTAAATGAAAAGGTCTTTTTATTGTCTATTTAACCTAACCAAAGAACAGCATATGGCAACTGGCAGATCCAAGACGCTGGAATCAGAGATGAGATGGATTTCATGTGATGATTATGGAATTATAATAACATAAAAATAATGTGCACACCTCTTAGCCAGTACGGGCATCTCATATCCCCACTTGAAATGAAACTCAGCTCCTTGATTCCTTGCTTGTTGGATCAATGACCTTGCATCCACTAGAAACAACAAAAGAAATTAGTAAACCTCTGTCAATAAGCTAAAAAAGGCATTAAAAAATTATAAAAAGAACAATAAATTAAGTTACAAATCGTTGCATAGCCATTAGAAATACATTAACAAAATAGAACTTAAGCACATTCGAATACCTTTTGGATGACCATGTAGGGAAATTATCATGAGTTTCAAGCAAAGAAACAGCTTGGAAGTAAGAGGACAATGTTTGACGGGAGAGAATTCCATGTGCCGGAAAAATTTATCTACTTTTTCTCAAAAGCACAGTGATGTAGTCTATGTTATGTGTTGGAACTAAGAATTGTGATATCGTTTTTCGAGTTAATTTCGCTTTCCTAATTTTAAGAATATTTCGTGAAATATTTCGGTGTGTAAAGATAAAATGTAAAAATTTTGAAGATATATGAAATATATAATAAATTTTGAGAGTATATTAAATATGTGAAAAAAATAATATGCAAATAAATAAATGTATTAAACACATTAAATAAAACCAAAATACTTATATTTAGAAAATCAATGGGTAGTTCAAAAAATCAATCTATAAGTAGAAGAAATGATACTTAGGAAATTAGAGGGTGGTTTCAAAAAGTAATAAATAATTAGAATAAATGATACTTAGAAGAAAAAATATCGAAATTTATAAATAAATAAAATCCATAAAATTTTTGAAAAATTCCTCGAAAAATGTAATTTTTAGTAGCTAGTTTTTGTATTTTTACCGAAAAACGAATTTACAAAAAAACCTCGAAATTTGTGAAAAATCCCTAATTTTTTTTTTTAAATGTAAAATTTTCTTTCTCTATTTTTCTTTTTGTAATTTCAAAAAAACAAAAATTCGGCGAAAT